>JAWZYV010010279.1:0-492732 GCA_038373885.1 Cheiracanthium punctorium
AATACATAAAAAATGTATTTTTGATACAAAATGCATGATACATACATCTAGCGTTGCCAGGCGTCCGGATAAAGCCGGACATAGTTAGGCTTTTGGATTGCGTGTCCGTCCAAACTGAGCGGTGTCCGGCTTTTGTTAGGCTTTTGACGGGTGACTTTGGCTGATGAGTCATAAAATACTTGAACTGATTGGGCATTCGATGTTATTTATATTTCATTAGAATTGAATAAGATTCATGGTAATAATCAAAAAAGCTTGATTTTACATACAATTTTTTTGTTGTACCTATTCATACTCAGACAAAATCCTCAATATTGTAGGCTGTCCGGCCTTTTTACCCAAATGTCCGGCCAAACTGGCGGGTCTGTCCGGCTATTGGGTTTGGCGAGCTGGCAACCCTACATACATCAAGGGCGGCTCCAGGCTGAATTTTCGGAGGGGGATATTGAACTTTTTAGATAGTCTATAAATAGTTTCAAATGCCAATTGAACGTGAGGAATCGTATATACGAATCTAAAGTTCAAAAACAAAAAGTTCGGAGGGGGCTATGGCCCTTATGCCCCACTCGCTGGAGCCGCCCTTGACATACATTCAAATGCTTGAAAATACTTTCTGAAATGAAAAAATACAAGCTACAAAATACATACAATCTGAGTGTCAATGTGTTTCGGCATTCTAATTAAGAATACGCTAGAAGATTCCAGTTTATTGAACTCAAATTTATTGGAACGTAAAAAAACCCGAAACAATCGTAATCTTCTACTTGTACCAAAATGGACGCTATTTCCATGCTGCGAACGTCAACAGCTCGATGGAAACAGGAGTGCCATAACAATAACGCATGTGGGAAAATCCAAATGAACAGTTCAATGACGTCCGATGCAGCTAGCCTATGTCACGCAGTCAATAGATTACAAATTAACAAGAATGGATACACAAAACTGCAAGCTCTTTCGGGCTTTTTCACAGCTTTAAAATATCGAATTGAGAATATTGGGCACATTCATCGCCCTTTCAAAAAAAATGTCACCCTGCATTGGGCTAAAGCACCTTTTAGCCATTGGCTGCTTCAACACCGGCTTTTAGGATGACACCCAAAATGTGTAGAAACCAGGCCCGGACTGGGAGGGAGGGGCCCGCCCGTCTCAAGAGAAGGGGGGCTGGTTATTGTGCAACCGATAAATAATAGGATGTGTTAACTTTTGGGATATGGGGGGAGGTATGGTGTTATTATTAATTAATTATGATGGATAATGAATGCATTCATAAAATATGGATCTACTCATTAATATGCGTCATTCCTGTTCATGAATCCCTTGTTCATTCGGGAACCCTCACTCAAAAAACTTTGAGAACTGCATTTAAAAGGAAGTGTTTTGAAGCCTTCGGGGGCGCCATTGCAGCTGCAAAAGATTTTGTAAGTGTCAAACTTCATTCAAGTGCTATCAGTATAGCACTTTTTTGGTATTTTTTTTCTTTTTGGGGGCCCGCCCTCAGCAGGCAGGGCCCGCCCAGGGCAGGGGCCCACCCGTCTGCAGACAGTCGGACACCCTGGCCAGTCCGGGCCTGGGCAACCCTAACCTGTGCAAATTGAATGACAAATACTGTTAAAACAAAGAAACGTGATTTTCGTTGAAATGAGTCCAGGAATGAACATATGGATTACGGCCCATTATCTACGCTAGGGATCTAGGCCGGGGTTGGGATTGCCCTCCGTGGGAGACTTTCTAAGGAATCCTAACCCGTAATGACGCGAAGTTTCAGACAAAACCACGGAAACCTCCGAACGGTTAGGTCGGTGGACGCGACCTGGTTTCGGAACTCAGGCACTCTCTTAAAAATTTAGAGTGATATTTTCATCCTTCCGAAAAGTCACCGCCATATGAACCTAGATATATAGAGAAAACTGCATCATGACTCTTTAACGAAAGAACTCTGTCACCCTAACAGTAATTGTGAGACTCTATCACTCTTATGTTGAGGGTGAAGGCGTTCTTTGCCAGGGTGCGAATTGAAGGGGGGATGCCGGAGACTGTCCCTGGCTGAAGAATGTAATATCCCTGGCTAGAGAAATATGAATGGATCCCTGTCAGGGATACTATTGATCCCCTGCAGGAAAAATGTTAAAATGAGTCTCTGTCCTTACAAATTCAACAGTACCTAACGATTTTAAGTATTGAGAATAGAAATTCTTTTGTTTACTAGACAAAGGAGCCAGTTACTAACACCCTTTTAAATAGATGTATACATGCCTGATGCCACTTCGCATTCTGCACCTGGGGTCAGGTTTCAAATCAAGACTGCGAAATGAACGAACAAGTGCTGCTCCGCCGCGAGCCGAATTGGAGGGTAGACGTAGAATCGACATAGGCAGGAATATATGTGCGTTGGAAATCGGAGGTAGACTTTTGTTTGAATTTAAGTCCCTTCCCAGACATGTTGGCGACTGCATTGTCATGTAATACCTAATATATTATGTGAGTGGAGTATTTTACGCCTTCCCTCCATTTTTTTTTTTTCAAATGTCCCCTCCTGGAGAATGTTTTCTTTCAAATGTCCCCCCCCCCCAGAGAAAATGTTCAATTCGCACCCTGCTCTTTGTTCACTCTAGTGAAAAGACACCACCTTTCCCATGATGGGTCTCTGTCTCTAGGAGTAAGTGCGTTTGCTTCCACTCTCAAACGACGCCCTATTGGAATTGGACTGCAGTTGCGAAGTACCAACTCCATAGAAGTAATGGAATACTTTTAGTGAACAGAAGTAAAGCCGTATAACTTATTATAAATTCGATTGAAAATTTGATAATTCACAGCATATGAGATACATTGGTTCAGTGTCGGATCCAGTAGGACTCCAGCTCTTCCAACAGACATTGCTTTGGTTAGGATTAACATTTTGCTTTACAATACATTTTGTTTTTAGGACTCCAACAAGCCTTTTCCTTTTAATTTTATACCCTTCCGAGAAATTGCTCTTTGAATACGCCTCTATACTTGATCGTAGTGTTTTATTTATGCTTATATAGCTGAAATCTTGCATTCGCTTTTTGTTTCTGAATATAATATTTTAGCATGTTTCGATACGTGTTTGTAAATCGGTGGCACAATCAGGATTTTATTTCGGGGAAGGAGAGGGCGTTAATCTGTGTATCAATTGTAAGCAAGCTGTTTCAACTGTAGCCCAAGTATCAAATTTTACTCCTCTAAGTAAAGGGTCAGATTTGTAGGGAGCTGCTTCTGCAGCCGCCCAGACAGCACAGCAAATTTGCATCAAACTTGCAGTAAGCTTGATTTATCAAGTCAATAAACTTGAATGAAGCTTGAAAATTTCAAGCGTGTAAGCTTAATGCAAGCTTGCATCAAGTGTTCAAGTTTACACTGGCCCAACTTGCATTAAGCTTGACATAGCTTTTATTTTTCCATGGGATGAATCAAAATTAAAATAATGTTATGTGTGATTTATAGACTCTACTAATAGGGAAATAAGCATACTATAAACTTAAAAGCAGTGCACGTTTTAAAACTTTCAATATCGCAACACTCATGTTGGGCAATATTGGGCAAAATCGAGACAAACGACTGATTTTGAAATCCATTTTGTAGTATTTTATATTTTATTTTAAAGAATTTCAATATTTGGAAATATAGAATCTTTAAAAAAAAATTCTATGGCCAAGTACTTTTATGACTGATGATAAATTATTTGTTATGTGGCTTTCCAAATCAAGCAGTCATCCAGTTATATTCAAGCTTGACAGTTCAAGCGACTTAAATTCGGCGGGAAAATATTTGCTGATTCATTTCTTTATTATCTCCAAGCTTGCTGCAAGCTTAAAATGAATTGAACTGTCAAGCTTGTATTAATATGTGAAATCCAAAGAAATGCCAAGCTTGATTTAAGCTTATGTGCTGTCTGGGCTGGTATGTGCGTTATTTTACGCACACCAGCGTAAGAAGTTTTACCAGCGTAAAACCAGCGTAAGAAGAAGCGCGTATGAAGTTTTAATTATTTCATACTAGCTGAAGTACCCGTTCTTCACACGGGAATGCAGATAATTAAAACATCCGACGCGAAGGCTGCACACTAAATGGCCCTCACCGATAAGCTGATATTAAAAGAAATTAATATTCAACCTGTGAAATCAAAATGACGTCGAACTCGCTTGCAATACAGCTCACTGCGTTTACTACCCGATCCGATATCGAGAAGTTGTTATTGAGAAGAATGTGCAAATCAAATTAAGATTTCCCCTCCTGTTTTTGTACTTAAATGTTTCAAATTTAAAGCTCATTAGTTGAACAATAACGGCGACCTCGCGATTGGTTCCGCTAATAATCTGTTCGATCGAACGAATTCCCAAAGTACTTACCAAAATAGCCTTTGTACTAATCTTTGTGAATTGCGCATTAGGTGTCAAGGCGTCATTTGCTGAAAAACGATCTCACGTGGTCTGAGCATTGGGAATGGTTCCTGTAGGGCTAGCTTTACAACAAAACTAGTATCTAATTAAATTATAGGAAATCTTTCTCGAGTCATAAAAGTGTAAAAGAAGGAAAGTAGATCGGCACAGCGGGGAGAGTTGTTTCTCAACTGTCGGTCCAGAGAGAGCCAGTCTATTCATTCCACAGCATAAATTGCATCTTTAAATATACATGTCCAAGGCCGTACCCAGAAAATAATTTCGGGGTGGGAGACCAAAAGGTGAAAAAGACTAAATTTTTCACAAAAAAGGCTTCATTATTATTGTTTTGTTAACAAAATTTTAAATTTCGGGGGGGGTCCAGCCCCCCTGGGTACGGCCTTATACCTGTCCAGTGTCCATTTAGCATAATGTATAAGGATTCTTTTGAGTATTTCTGTAAAAAAATAATTTATGATATATCCATGAAAAGTAGCCTATAATACTCAGGAATAATGTAACTTTCTATCAGTGAAAAAAGTTTTAAAATCGGTTCAGTAGTACGCATAGAGCTTATTGTATTAGAATTACTTTGAGCATTCCTGTAAAAGAAGTATTTATACTACATGCATCAAATTCGGCCTGTAATTCTCAGGAATAGTGTAGCTTTCTCTTAGTGAAAATTTTTTTTAGAACCGGTTGAGTGGTTAGAGATGCCCATCGAGCATGATGTCATTCTTATGAGTGCCCCCCCCCCCATAAGAGAACTATTTGTGATACATGCATGACAAGTGGCCTGTATTACTCAGGAGTAGTGTAGCTTTTTATCAGAGAAAAAAGTTTTAGAATCAGTTCGGTAGTTGCAGCGATGTCCATAGAGCGTAATGTATTAAAGTTATTTTGAAAAAAAAAAAAAAAAAAAAAAAAGAGAGAGAGAGAGAGAGAGAGAGAAGAAAAGAAGAGAAAATCTGTTTATATATTCCACACGCATGAAAGGTTGCCAGAGAATTCCTTTTCCACTCTAATCCAGAGTGTAAGCTATCTTCATTCCAAATCCGTTAAGCCGGTTTTGCATGATTGAATAACAAACATCCAAACTTTCACATTTATAATATTAGCAGGATTTGAAACACCGGTTTCTTTTTGAATGTTTTTTTTTTTTTTTTGGTTAAAACACCCCAGCGTTATTACGATGAACTGTTCCATGTACCACCCTATCGAAAAGAGTGGGGCTCGCCCCCATCATAGACTCACCTAGAGGTCGCCGCACGGAAATTCGCAGTGGCGGCGTAACGACCTCAGAAATTCTATCAATGAAGTAATTGCCTTTTATTTACATATTAGCTGAAATTTCAGGCTCGGGCTCCCACTTAAATAATATCGCTTATGTGGGCTCGAATTAAGTTCTCGGGCTCGGGCTTCGTAATACGAGCTCGAACTCATCGGGTTGCCCTCTGTAGGGGTCTTTCTAAGGGGTCCTAGCCCGTATCTACGCCAAGTTTCGAAGGAAACCACGGAAAACTTCGAACGGCTAAGTCGGCGGACGCGACCTGTTTTTGAACCAGACCTCTTCCGTCTCCCAGTTCAGAGCGCTATGCTCTCGGGCCCTGGTGGAGCTCAGAGTATGAGTTTGCCCTTGTGGTACACTTTTAAAATATTTCTACTGCGAAACTGGAATAATAGACTTTATCAAAATCGGACAGGTTTATGTTGTTTATACGCACATTCACAGTACATTGAGTTATCAATATACGAACGATGCATTATTTGCTTTTATGCATTCTCCACAACTTCTCATGAACCATTCCAAGCCCATAATGTTCTTTTAAGGTATAATGCAATATTTAAACAGGCTTTAAAATAAATTTGTTAAAAATTTTTGTTTTCAAATTTGTTAAAGAAATCAAACTACGCCATTGACTCAAAAAAATTAAATTGTATCTTTACAAGTTACTAGCGTTAAGAAGTATCCAGAAAAAATAAGCAACTGAAAGTTTAAGTAAAGTTTTTAAAAAGTTTTGAAGCCGATTGTAAGCGATGGTGTAAAATCAGCGTTCTTCGCCGGCCTAGACCTCTACTCACCACAGGTCGAATACATCTTATACACTAAAATCGCCCGAAATGGAAACAAACTACAAAAATATTAGTGACTACTATTAGACTGTTACGAATTTTTGAGGTAGCACGCTGTTCTAGGGTTTATAATAGTTTAAAATTCGTATCCTACGAATCCAATCATTAACTTTTGAATTTTGTTGCATCAAAATAGGTCCACTAGAACGCGAGAGACGGAGATTTTGGGTTTCCCCATTGGTTGACATAGGGATTTTCTAGAAATCTCGAGAAATATGGATGCTAGGGCTTTGCTGACGTTATTTTTGGGGAACTTCATTTATGGTGCTCAATCGGGCGATATTTCGCCAAAAACTCGCCGAGCTTGGCGACATTTCGGTAATTTGGCGCGATTTTACCAATGGGGCCTGTAAAGCTTGTTTTCCTACATGAGCGTTGAGTAATAGCCTTGTATTGCTAACTTCCACTTCCATGACGTAATCAAAATTCGCGCTTTACGGGGATCTTTCGAGAAATAACTCCTTCTAGAACTTTCGACTATCTTCTGCGACACCTATAAATAGGACAGCGTGTTGTTCCGGTTGAGTCAGTTTGATGTTTTCTCTCATGAGAGACAGACGTCCGTGAGAGCTTAAGGCTTTGTATTGGCACTTAGAGAAGCACTCATTTTCTTGATCTGAGAAGTTTGTTCTCAAGTGCTGTGTGTCAATTCTTCATTGCTGAATTTTGAGGGACAGTTTAAGATTTCCACCGTAAGTTTCCACTGAATTTTTGTCTGTGGAAGTTTTTTATTTTGTGCGTGAAATACAGCATCTGCGATAGCTTCTGTACTGAGTGGACTGCACGTTACTGACCCTTAGTGTCTGTGAATTTTGTACAGCGGATGGTTCGACGAAGTTCCAGAAGTAATAAAGTTCGTGTTCCATCCTGACAAGTGTATACTCTTGACTAGAACTTTCTACACCTACTGGACTTTAGAATGACGAACCCATTAACCTGGCAGAGTTTTCTGCAATATTGGTGTCAGGAGTAAGTTTCTAAAGAAAGACTTCCATTTTTCAGTGATTGGCATGGACCAGAAACGTGGACGAACGATTTAAAAAGCTCTTGGATAGGATGAAGAAAATCGAAGCTGGGGAAGCCGATATGAAATCCGGATTGGAGCAGGGGATAAAATCTGGAAGAGATGAAATCCGGATTGGAAGAGTTTAGAGCTGCACACGACGAGATGAAAGCCGGACTGGAGAAAATAGAGGAAATGAAAAAAAGAATGCTACTCCTAGAAAAAACTCAATCAAAATGGGATGAAAGAATCGACGAAACGATTGAAACAAAAGATCAGGAAAATCTAAAAGGACTACATGAAGAATGTGAAGCTAAAATGGAAGAAAACTGAACTCTCTCGTCACGCTGGGAAAGTTACTGGAAAACATCAAGGTGCCGTCACTCCGCCCAGCAGTGAAACTAATGAACTAGGACGGAAAGACTCCCTGGGAAACGTGCAAGACAGTTTTTAACAGTTGCCACAGCTAATGGTTGGGACAAGGCCGGCCCAAAGGGGTGCGAATGTAGGCAATCGTCCAAGGCCCCGCTTCTGGGCCATTTTTTTGCTATCACATTAGACCGAGCTTGGTAGATGGTTGTGATATATCCCGAAGAAAGCCGATAAATAAAGCTACTATGCGCTAGCAGTGCTAGTAGCAACTTACATATGACATGATAGAAAAGAGGTCTCGCTCTTGCGCTTCGCCTGGGGAGCTGCACGACCCTTGGGCCGGCTCTGGTTGGGACGAGTCCGAGAAAGCTAACCAGCTGGCCACTTCACTTAGCAGAGACGCAATAAATGTAAGTACATATGTGCACAAATTGTAGAAAAGAATATCCAAAACATGAGGACACTGACTGAGCAATTCAACATGCAGTTCCCCTCAACACACATACACCACTTTACTTAAGGTAGGGGGCTCTTCTCAAACTGCAGGCCATGACCCAGGGAACACTCAAAGAGGATGTGTAAAATATAATTTTCATCCATTAACCCTTTGAGGCGCAACCCTTTCCCAATGCTGAAAAAAGGGCAGCCGTTGCCATCGCTCGACATAACGACCCGTAAGAGGGCGGACGATCGAAATGGTTATCGCGTGCCACAGATCGAGAGACCGTTTTTGGACGACATCTGGCTGTGTGGCACAGCCAGCTGCCGTCCAAAAAGGGTCTCTCGAGCGGTGGCACGCGATGTACGTTTCGATCGTCCGCCCTCTTGCGGGTCGTTATGTCGAGCGATGGCAACAGCTGCTCTTTTTTCAGCATGGGGCCATCTATCCAGCGGTTCTCGCATTCTTCCATTTTTCAGCCGATGTCAGTGCTGTTCAAAAGAATCGCGACCCTTTTTTGACGGGAAAGGACGTACTCAAAAGTAAAGGATTCTCGTGGAGCTCTGTCACCCGCCACTATTTTTATAGAAATCCAATCGATTCTTCGTGACTGGCAAACGTCCAAACGTCCGAGTTGAGTGTTCCCAGAGCGGGAACACTGCGCGTTAAAGGGTTAAAAATATCTAAATAGGATTGAAGTCCCCTTTAGCTTATAGGAAAATGTTACTGTTCATCGTCAGTGCATTGACCTGTTATTCTGAGCCAAGCTGCAGTGACCTTGCTCAGTCACTCCTGAGTATTTCTTATCAAAGTAGAGGGACTTTTCTAAAGCCCACTACTTTGTGCAACTTTGAAAATTCCACAATTTGAATCTCTCAGCAAACGAAAAACCCCTGGCAAATTGTGGATGTTATTCGATATACTAATAATGAGCCAGGTACTTAACCAGCCTTCCATCTTGCAAAGCAATCGTACCAGGTGTGCGTGGATGAATAACTGAACGTTTTAGATGTACAATGTAATATACATTATACTGAGTTAGGAATTTCCTATTTCTTAGGTCCCTCTTAATGTCTGGTGTCATTTCTAATTTCATTTTCTTTAAACTTTGTTTAGTATCCATGATACGGCTGTATGCATTTTAACATTCTGTTATAGAAAAAGAGTGTAACAAAGCAGTTACCAGTTACCATTCAGTAGACAGCAATAACTATGATACAAAATAAAAATTCGGCTATTCATTTAGCACTGTAGACTCTCGCAGTATGCGATTTCCTACAGTACACGGATACCTTGAAATAAAAGTTTAATACAGTACTTTTACCGAGCTCATAAAGCAAAATGACTGGTAGCTTCAAAAATCATCACCCCATTAAACATCAATTCAGTTTACCCCATTAAACTGTAATGAATCTTCACTACACTCAATTAATATAAAATTTTCCAAATTCTTTCAAGTAATGTATTATAAATACATATTTTATAAACATGAATTTAGTAAATATTTATATAAATTATAAGAAAATCCAAAACATATCTAGACACTGATTCAGTATGCAGTGTTTTATTCCCTTTCCCCTTCTCTTTCATTTCATACTTTAATATCACTCTTCCACTTATTGAAATATCAGGGACGAAGTCAGGGGGGGGGGCTGATGGGGCTGTAGCCCCCCACCCCCAAAATGAGTCAATGCAGGATATAGAGAAAATTACATATTTGATGATAAACTTGAAAGTTCCCCTTGATATATTATTGGTACATTTGAAAGTTCTTCAGAAAATTGAGGTTCAGCTATGGACCTAGTCCAAATTAAAAAATCTTTTCTAATGCCTTTTCCCTTCTACAAAGATTTTAAACTCGATTTATGATTTTTAAAAATTTCTTTTCTTTAATATTTTTTATGCAAACACTTTCAGCAAAATAAAAGGTGGGGGGCATCCCTCCAAGAAAATAAGATAGATCAATTTTTATGTTGTACTAGCTGCCTCCATCGACCCGTTGGTTCGTCATCTTAATAAACCTAGTGTTTCTCACCAGCTTCCTTGGCATTGAAATATCTCAGATTTTGAATGGAATTTAAAATTAAGATGGTTACAAATAGGGGCAGCCCTAGGGTAAGGGGCAACTCCTGCTAATGTAAGAAAGATACCCCCTTTAATGTTGTACTTAGTTTTTGAGTTCAACAGGATGGCCCTTCGAAGCAGCCGCCCCGATGCGATGATTACCTTGCTTACCATGTCGGGCCACTCCTGGTTACAAAAACAAGATGGTTTAGTGGTAAAAACCTACAAAAAGGTACAAATTATTTTCATCCTATATTAATTCTGAAGAGCTTCTGGATATACTGGCGTTATCAAAAAAACAAAGTACAAAAGTCTGAAACACTTTTAGATTTTAAATACGCACTAAAGTGCTACATATTAAAAGCGTATCATAATCCATACGTCTTCCCTATTTTCTTTCCTTATTCCATTCAGTTGGAAAGTATATCATTATTCCTGAATGTGATTCAACAAATTTAAAATGGATATTTCTAACATCCTTTTTCTGGATGTAATACATTAGAAATAGAAGGGTAAAAAGACATGGGGAAAAATGCATCATTCGAACTGAATGAAAGTTTCAAATACATCATCTTAAATTTCATATTATACACACCTTGCCAACATCGGACTACTTCAAAAACTTATTTTTTGTGTAACATGTATTTCGGATTTGTGTGCTGGGCTCGAAGTCTGCTTATAAATCGACGTCAGAAGAAAAAACGTATTCACGTGAATTCTTTATCCAGGCACACCAGACGATAAAATAAATCTTTTAAATTAAAAACTGCATATTCTATAAGTCTGATCCATCTTTCGACAGCTTTATAAAATAAAAACTAAATTGTATTTTTTTTTTTTGGATAAAAGATAGTTTTTTTTTGTATGTTATAGGAAAAGTGTTTTTTTTTCACGCGATAAAAAGTAGCCTGTTTATTAATCCAGGAATGCATCTGTCTTTATTCCATATTTCATCCAAATCTGTCAAACCGTTTCAACGTGAAAGAGTCACAAACATTCATACAAGCATTGACATTTGTAATATTAGTAGGATTGCATTCGAGATTTTGTGTTCTCAGCCACCTCCAAATAAAATTCCTGGCTACATTAACCCTTTAACGCTCAGTGATCCCACTCTGGGAACACCCAACTCTGACGTTTTGACTGTTGCCAGTCACGAAGAATCGATTGGATTTCTATCAAAAGAGTGGCGGGTGACCTAGCTCCACGAGAATACTTCACTTTTGAGCACGTCCTTTCCTGTAAAAAAAAGGGTCACGATTCTTTTGAACAGCCCTGACATCTGCTGAATATGGAAAACGGTCTCTCGATCTGTGGCCCGCGATGAACGTTTCGATCGTCCACCCTCTTGCGGGTCGTTCAGTCGAGCGATGGCCACGGCTGCCCTTGTTTCAGCATTGGGAAAGGTTTGCGCCTCAAAGGGTTAAAGTTCCGAGTCCCATTGCTGGAAGGTATAAATGAAGGATGCTGCAGAGAAGCTCAGTTTGGTTAAGCGAATTCTCGTGCAGTTACTGAAAAGCTACAAGCTCTGTACTGAACATCAACTCTGCATAATCATGTCAAATGATACAAATACTGTTTCATTCCATTCTGGGACATCATTCCTCTGCTGTGCAACAAACCCACAATATGAGAAACACTTTTGAATCGTTCTCTCAGACACTCAATACCACAACATGGTCAAAGCATGGAGGGCTTGAAGGAGATACATCATTGTTTGCTAAAATGTTGAAGGGGGAAAAAAAAACTCGGCTGGTCGAGCCTCGTTAGGGGGAGATCCCCCTGAAGCCCCCTAATTTTTTAGCTTTATGATTGCCCTATTAAAACGATATGAATGGACTTTGTCATTTTATCACTCATCTTTCGCGTACTTCGCCTGGTAACCTTATGTTGAAATTTTTAGGAGTGTAACCTATTGATAAAAAAATACATGCGATGCCTATTTTAGCGCTTACGAAAGAGTGTAACGATAGATGAAAGTTGTTGTGAACCAATAGTATTTAAATACATGTATAAAATACATGTGAAGCCTATTCTACAGCTTACGAAATGGTGTAACAATAGATGAAAGCTGTTGTGAACTCATAATATTTAAATGCATGTAAAATTATGTTGCTTTTTTATGTCGCTCTATTATGTTGCATTTTTGGGACACATTTTTCAACAAAGGGTGTTGAGAGATAAAATGACATAGTCATTAAAAATGCATTCAAAACGGATAACAATGAATGCAGATGCTGATTACAAAAGCTTATTTTTTAACACGTGTTAATATAAAAGCATTCGAAACTTCATGATTCTGATAATAACAAATGAATGATAATATTACACATATGAAAGATACATAGGATAACTTTAGAGATACAAATCTTTGCATTGAATCCATAATTAGAAGAAGATGATCAAGGATAGAATACACACATTTTATTTCTGTCAGCTTATTGGAAATCAGAGAATATGAAAACACTCCTCTAAGCAATAACAAAAGCCATATTTTGTTTTTAATAAAATCACTAATGCAAAAAAAAAAAAAAAAAGTGTAAAAGATCTGTCATAAACAGGTATTCAAATTTTTATAAATTATAATTTACTCTGAAACCCTTCAGTCAAATTTGTATACACTGTGTAATCTCTTCTCTCTGCTTATTTACAACAACTTTTTCAGTCCCTAGTCAAAAGTTACAGTTTTGGGAGCCTCTTCAAAAGCGTAGTACTTGTGAGTGATGGAACTTTCGCCCAGTTTCACAACGCGGAATCCAGACTTGTCCGTGCCAAGCTGACATCCAACAGCGGACGTGACCACTAACTCCAGGTCTTTGTAGAACCCACCCGCATTCCGGTGATAGTGGCCGCAGAATATCGCTCTGACATCTGTGGAGAGTTAGAAATAATCATTAACAGACTGATTAGCTGTTATTTTTTTTTTTATAAATTTACTCTCATCATAGTTGTATAGGATCACTCTAATTTAGACATCCAAAACATTTATTTATAAAGTTACAAAACACTACATTATTTTTGATCATTTTTCAAAAAAAAAAAAGTGGATTGAAATGCATTTATTATATAAGGAGTGACTGCTTAAAGTTAGAGCATACCTTTTAGTGTAAGAGAGGTCTCTTATAAAAGCTTTGTCAGTTATTCATTAACCCTTTGAGGCACTGTTAGAGTATAAAATATTTTTCCCATATCTACAATGCCACCTATTCTCTCCTGGAAAGCACTGCACCAGGGAGCAAGCTCTTACTACTGGCCCCTTTGGAGGATGTGACGTCACTCCCTCCCCCTTCTCTCCGAGCATAGGAGGCGAAGGGTTGTGTATGTATTTTTCTTCCCACTTTTTCTGCTTCTCCCGGCAGATGCGCGATGTGAGAGTCGCTTTGCTCAAAGCTTACTGAATGTTTTTATTATTGTTATGTATGTTAATTGTTTTGTGGTGTATCTTTATTAAATGTATGTTCTCCAAACATGAATTTGAGTTTCGTCAGTGATTACTTCCAGTACCTCACAGGCACAACCCTTTCCCAATGCTGAAAAAAGGGCAGCCGTTGCCATCGCTCGACTTAACGACCAGCAAGAGGGCGGACGATCGAAATAGTCATCGCGTGCCACCGATCGAGAGACCCTTTTTTGAGCACGCGATGAATGTTTCGATCGTCTGCCCTCTTGCTGGTCGTTCAGTCGAGCGATGGCAATGGCTGCCCTTTTTTCAGCATTGGGAAAGGGTTGGATCTCAAAGGGTTAATTTCAAACCACACATTGCTGTACAAAAAATACTTTTTTATACATATTTTACCTATTCTTAAAGTTTGGCCCATAGATACCAATTTCCAGAAAGAAGTGGTATGATAGGGTAACCTTTGAGCTTTTATAACTGGGTCTCTGTCTTAATACATAGATGATTCTGAAGAGAAAATTAACATTGTAGATCAATAGAAAACATTCACTGATGTAAAACATCTTTCTCGTGTGTGTACATAGAATAAAACTAAAGATGCCACTTGTGTTTGAGTGTTTTATTTATTTTTAAATGCTGTTCATACTATATGAAACATTCAATTATACAATTACATATACAAAAGTTTTAGCAGTTATAATTCAAAGTATCTTTGTTCAATTAAAATTTTGCATAGTTTGTTCTGGTTGATACTGTTTCAAACCCAAACTATTACTTAACTTGAATCAGGCACGGAGCCCCTCCCAAAGACATACTCATCACTTTTCCCAAGTTTCTATTCCATAAGCAGTCATAAACACCTTTAAACTTTATGGTGTTTTACAAAAGCATTTGTAAGCATATATAAACCCTATTCATCTGTATAAAAAATGCTTAAACATTTATCAAAATGGACTTTAAAAATACATAGCTGCTCCTTGAGCCAGTACGAGGCCTGCAGCAGACATTACTCATGGGTGATCCTTTCATACTGATTTAAGGAGATGAATTCACACACACATAAAACATAAATAGCTTTTAGTGCACACTGACCCTATATGTGTACGTATGTGTCATACATAGACAATTCACACATTTCTGTTACAGACAACAGTGTTATTTATAAATTTCAGGAAGCTGCTTCATTTGCACTTGCCCTAGTCAAGCTCTACTAATATGCAATAAGGAATAGGAATTTTGCCACTTACTGGCATCATAAAACTTCTTGAGCATTTTTTTTCGAAGTTCTGGCACAATGTTGAAGTACTCTTTCTCTTCATCGGGGTCTCTCAGAAACCAAGGTATGTGCTGAAAAACGATCACATGCTTGTATTTTCCTGATCTAGCTTCCTCCAGCTGTTCGTCTAACCACGCGTCCTGTTCTTTAGCCAGTTCTTGAACCTTACAGAGACAGAAATAGGAACACTGAATGCATAGTTAAACAAAATTGTATGGTACAGCTGTACAATGTACGATTTGGACCGCATTGAGCTCAGTTTAATACTTTTTGGCAAAATAACTACATATATAATACAGTGGAACCTGCCTAATGTGACCACCCTTGGGAGAAAGACAAAACTGGTCACCTTTCAAAAGTGAGCACTTTGAAAAATTTGTTTATGCTTAAAATTGAAATAACACTTGCACAAACACTCTACAGTTTACTTATAACAAGAACTCAAAATCAATCAATATCCATGAACAAAAAAGAGGAATGTAGAGAGGAAAATACTAAAACATTAAAATGCGCATTGCATACAAATTGTGTGCGACTTCCTTATACTTACGTTTCAATATGTATTTTAATACTTCTTGGTCACAATGAATAATAAAAATAATAAATATGAATAAAAAATATAAATTTCCATTTGCAGCTTGACATATTACTAAAGTACAATTTGAATGTTTGGGTTGTTTTCATGTTTGCACAAATATAGTTCATGATACAAAGTGTACATTAAGAACACATTGTTTAGATAACACACTGTGCTGTAACAGCCAAGTTCTAAAAGGGCGTGTCCCCCAATAAATCGCCAGATTGAAAAAATGAAAAGAAATGTTAGGCTTTATACATGTTTGGCAAAATTTAAATGTGACTCGCCACAGGGGTGATCAGAATATAGTTTTTATAGCCTACACAAAATTATTGTAATCCTGTGGGAAAGGAAGAAAATTATATATATTCTCGGACTACAGACGTCAACAAAATGCATTCCAAAGGCTAAAACCAAAGTAAATTAAGAAATAGTTCAATAGCATTATTGACATATGGGATATTTAAAATGGCAAGAGTATTACATTTAGAATTGGTAAAGGGAAATCAGAAGTACTCATAAAAGTGTGATTCACTTCATCAAACGTAATTGTAAATATGCGATGAACTGCATTCCACACTCTTACCGGAAACCATGCTGAATCTATTTTAGCATCAACAGAAATATGAAAGAATCTAGACTAAAACAAGTTTTCCTTTTTAATTTATCTATTTATTAATTTATTTATTCATCTATTGAGAACAAGTGTTACAGAAGAGAGAATCGGTGTCGAGATCCAATCTTGTGTTAAACAACTGAAAAGGGATATAGCATTCTATATTATCTGAATGTGTTTTATATTTAAGAGTCAGTTTATAGTGGAAAGTGGTCACATTGGACAGGTTAAAAAACTTAAATTTGGCAGATTATCGGGTCACTATACAGTTTTCGCAGGTGGTTACTTTACAGGACATTTCCCCATTTGATTGCAGGTACAAAGGGGGAGGTCAAGGGTGTTTTAAGTAATTCACTTTCACTTTTGATAACACATAGCAGGTTTAAGCAGTTTTCAATATGGAAGGTATTAGACTACTTTGTCTGAGAGCAACGGGAGAAAGAAAGAAAAATATATGAAATCTCCTTTAAAACACATTGCAATCACAGATAGTTCATTTATATAATGATTCAAGAAAATGTACTGAAATTTAAGAAAATTAAAATACATATGACTTGGAAATGTAGGTGATCATTGTGCTCCAAGTAAGCAAAACAATAAAGACAAATCCTGCTGAATACATTGAATAAAATTATTGTTTCAAATAACAATAAAAACATTTTAAGCAGTCTATATCACTTTAAACATCATTTTTTACAAAACACAGTATCATTGATAACTACATCATCATAAAAAATACTGCTCTTGCGGTCAAGACAGCAGAAATTCTTCTTTCAGATGGTTGGTTTCTATCTTGAAATTTTTATTGACTTCTGTGACCCAGCACAGCACTGAGCTCGATAGGGCATTCAAGGACCAGAAGAAAAACTCTGCATCTTTATGCCAGTGAGCGAACAAGTCAGGGTCCGGTAAAAAAAAAATGCTTTTCAAAAATCAAATAAACTAGTTTTTTGGTTTATATGGATTTTTAAGGGGGAAAAAAATGTTATTTGTATAGAGCATGTACATGTTAAGTAATTACTCAAACATGCATAAGTAGTCATTTTATACTTTTAAACACGAAAACTAATCCATTAATACAATCTCTTCTAGCTGAATTGTTTTATTTATACTGTCTAGATTTATGTAAAGATGTGCTTATTATTGAAATTATTAACAATAAAATTATTTTAAGGATATTGATAATTTCTAATGATTATTAATGGTGGAAAAAACACTCAGCCTATTAAAAAATTGTGAATTTAATATTTTTCTAATTTTTAAGGATTATTAAGCTTAGATACTGGGATAAATTTCTAAATCAAACTCTAATATCTGGACATGAAAGAGCTTTTTAAAAAGCCCTAGGACATATTCTACTCTGTCCTAATTAGAAATACAGCACTGTATGTAAGCCACTACACCACATTGTGCTCATTGTTTTAAATTTATGTTTTGGTCATGCAAAAAAATCAGCATTGATAATTGCCTGTGTTCCCCCCCAGAAAGTCTGATTTTTTTAAGGGAAGGGATGACATTTCAGAATGTTTGAAAAAGTTTTGCTAATTAATAAATACAACTTAAAGTAACTAATTGATTACAATAATCAATTATAGATAGGAAAAATATTTAAATGAATAATAATAATAACCAATCAGGGTTTGCTTTTAGATAAATTGATTATTACAGTAGAACCTCGATCTATCATTTTTCAAGGGGTGCGTAGTAAAAAACGATGCATGCGGGAAAACAATGAATGCAGGTTAAAGTCAAAATACGAAGAAAACAGTACTTATGAATACACACAATATATACAGCATACCAAAAATTCTAAATTTGTTACCAAACTGTAAAAGAAACAAATTGAAGCTGTGTAGAAATTAAGTGATACTTATTTTTAAAAAATCAGTCATTTTACACTGGATTTTTCATTAATATTTTAATTAAACAGAATTTTCAAGATTTTCAATTTTTTTTGTCTTTTTATGTGTATTCATGTTTGTATATAAAAGTCATACAATTTTAAAAACCGTTATTGCATAGGATAAACTAGGCACTCATGTTGGCTCAGTCTCATCTTCATGAATATTATTCTCAGCTTCTTCGTGAATATTTTCATTTTTTGCATCACATTTCTTCTATTCTTAGGATACCGCACGTTGTTGCTTCTAGATTAATGGAAATATAATCCCTACATTTCATACCATACTCATACCTGCTAGATGTAAGAGCTCTTCATCTATACCATTATCAACCCAAGATATCACACCAGGAAGTAATAAAATTTGTAAGCCATATTGATCCACTTGATCTTCAATTTCATTTCGGTCAGAAGAAACATTTTACAACGATGAATACGGGAAAGCGAATTTTTGACGAACGATACATGCGGGTTTTGTTAACGTTATTTGAATACAGTTTGTGCAGGGACCATGCAAATAAAACGATGAATGCAGGAACGATAGATCGGGGTTCCACTGTAGTAATAATTTTAACAATGAAATTACTCTACTGGTGCTGAATCTTTTAAACTAAAGTTCTGTTATGGATAATTTTTTTAAAAATTCAAATGATAGGAATGAAAAATTTCTATGGAAAAAGTAATTCTGAATTTCTTTTTCCTTGGGCTGTTGTGGTAGGAAGGGGGACTTTTATTAGCCGTGTAATTAAAGTTGATATTTTGAAACAGTTGGTTTTTATGAAAAAAACCCACCTGGGTTTTATCAGGTTCACTAAAATCATACCAAGCATGATAAAAATTATCTGATATTTAATCAGATCTCTTACAATTTATACAACAAAATCTCAATACAGTGGACAAGAACTATATATTGGTATCTAATACAAGTTTTTAACGAGTACATATCTTAGAGCTAAAACAAACTCCATGCACACAAGACGAGGACAATTGTAAGAAGTGCCAACATTCATTTATTCATTACTTTAGGTGGGAAATGGTTTAAAACAGTTTGAAGGTATTTATAAGTGTCTAAAATAATGGCGTGTTTCAAAATGTCGTATATATACCCTATCTCACAATGTGAAATTTTTACTTATACAAGAGGCCTTGAAGTCAAGCCTCCAGTATATACAGAATTTTAGATGAAAATTACAAGACCCAATTCCCTGAATTTTGACCTAAGGAATTCAAATAAAAGATCTAACTCCCAAATAAAATAAAATAAAAATATTAAAGTGAAATTTTACTGACTGAAAATGTACTATGATTTTTTAAAATAGAGATATTTTAATCATTAATTTAAAATATTCATAATACATTCATTTTGTCGTAATGAAAACAATTAGTTTGGATAATCAAACTCTTTACACCATTATTAAAAAGGAAAAAAATACAAGGACTCAATTAATTTTGGAATTTTTCTTTTGGGGGGTTGTCTCTTCCTCCTAAAATCTGAGACAGAATGAAAACAATCTCATCTCTTGGTGAGAAATGATGCTTTTCCACTTTACACCTCCCACCCCCATTCAATATTATTCTTGTTACATGTGTGTTCTATTTATATGTAACTGATATAATTACAGCAATGAATTTTTGTTTTAGTATGTGTAGGACCGTAAAGGTAGTATAAGTAATCCATTACTAGACTCGGATCTTCATAGTACTGTGAGTTTAACACAATGAACATGACACCGCCACAGTAAAAAGTGAAGTACTCGTCACCAAATCTCTCCCGATAGTTTTGTATGGAACTGGGCGTGGGTGTGTTGCCAACGTCGTGGTTTCCACAGACGCAGATCAGTGGCACGTCAGGATGCAGCTCCTTGAACACTTTGACAAAGTCCTCTTCTTGGGCTTTCCGATACTGAGTACCTAAAAGCAGAAAAAAGAATGAAATATTTCTACATTCATGTGTTAAAGTGCTTTCTTTTACTGACTACTATAAAGAAGGAGGTACAATGTTCAACGTGCATTTATTATTATTTTATGTATAAAACAATACTTTTTTAACACATGGATTCAAATCCATCCTTTTTATTGGAAAGGGAATATCTATGGGATGATTATATCATTCAGAAATTTGGGGGCAGGAACATGTTGTCAAATCATTGCCTATAAGGTTGGCCATGTTTGGCAATTTATTGCATAAATGGCACTAAAAATTAAGTTTCTAAAACTGAGCCCAGTTTGATGATATTTTCTATATTTGGCAAGAAACTGCCAAACTACTGTTTTATACAGGGAATAAATTTTTTTTTAAGGAGAAATAATTTGAAGTCAGTTTAGTTTTTAATCATATTTTACTCAATTCATCAGTAATAACCACACCTGCCACACGTTTCATTTCTAATTCATAACTAAGGCCTGGTGACTATACAAGACAACTGGTCCAAAGCAATTTTAAAATTATTCTAGACCCTAGGCATTTTTGTATAAAAACTGTATTTGTAAGTCCTTTTGCTTGAATATCCATGTCCAGCAATGACTTAGAAGTTTTTAAGGTGCATTCTACTTTTTTAAGTAAATTAGTGATAATCGGTGATTTTAATCATGATTTAAATCAATCAAACTAAAAAAAAATCCTTAATTTGAATCAGAGATGTGCAACCTCTGGTCCATGGGCCATTATTGGTTCATGACATTTTTTCCATTCACCCACCAAGATGGTTTGCAAATTGAAATCGGAATCCATCCATTCAATTTTTAAGAAAAGGAATTGTGAAAATTTAATTATTTGAGATTTGTTGCAATTGTCATAAAGATAGCACCATAAAATGTTCACTTGTAATTAAATAATTGACTTTTATTATTATGTCTGTGCCATCCTTTTTTTTTCTTTTATTGGATAATTGGGTGATTCTCCAGTACTGTGATGTTTATGAAATGTCTGCAATAAGTTTGATAGGTCACAACCACAAAAATTAAGTTAGATGAAGAGTTTTTCTTTCTTTTTTTTGTAAAAAAAAGAAAAATTATTTACATAACTCAATTTTTTTGTTCAGTTATAATCAATCAAACTTGTTGCAGACATGACATAAACGTCCTGTGTTGTGGTTCATTTTCCTTTCCTATTTGTGGCATTCTATTTCCTAGACCTTTCATTTACAAAGAAACCTATAAATACATATTTGGAATTGTCTTAATCCATCCATTAGTCTGTAATATATAGTTTTTTAAAATTATATTATCTCGATACCATAAATTAAAATTTTTGACCCATAAGCTGGAAGAGGTTGTACATAATACTATTATGGTTACTGAATGTGATTAACATTTCTGTAAAGTTTTATTTCTGAAACCTTCTCTTTTAAATTGGTAACGTAAGTCAGTATATTATCAGACAATTTTGCTATGCTTCCAAAATCATTTTATTTGCATATCAAAGAATATTTTGCACATCAAAGAATTATACTATCAGCAACTAGGTATTTGCCAACTGTCTATACTTTTATACAAAGTAGTTAAATGTTTTAAAAATCTGATTTACTAAAATTTAAAAAAAATGATTTTATTTATTTTATATTTTTAAATCATGATTTTTTTTACACCCTGGTTTCAAATAACAATAATGGTACATGATCCATATTATTATAACAGTAATTAAATTTCTGACCTACTCTCACTTTATCAGTTACAAAATCAATGTGCATTTGTGTCTTCTCCCAGTGTTTGTCCTGACTGTAAAATTTCCAGATCCACACAAAATGGCAGACTTGGTGTCGCCTTTCCAGACAGTTTGTTTCAAAGGAACACCCCTTCAAAGAGCGGCTGAAATTGATGTTGCTGAATTGATGATGCTGAAATTGCCCCGGAGAAGTTGGGAGTTCGGAGTGAGAGCTGAAGAGGTGAGGTTCTAGAGAGAGATCCTCCACCGAAAATTTTTGAAGTCTGATCGAAGGACTGTAGGGCACTGCCCTGTAAACTGTTTTTTGCAAGTCCGGTTGTGGACTGAAGGGCTCTGCCCGTGTGAAAGGACTAGTCTTCTATTAAATGTCCAATGAACTCTTATTTACTTGTATATAGCAGCATATTAATCAAGGTTGTTTTAAATTATAAATAAATAAATTATTATCCTGTAAACGGAACTTAGCTGTAATTCTCTAAAGCTACCATTCCACATCCAAGACGTTACATGACCCTCATTTGTGTTTTGTGCCTTCAAGTACGACTCTTGACTGATCTACAGATTGACCTCCACGGCAATATTTTAAAATTCAAGGCAGCTTCTACCATGCTGAGGATATACAGGTGTACAAAGCCTTGAATGAAGCTAGAATCTTCAGATCACTCCAATAGCAACAACACAAAAATCATTTTGCATCAAAAAGCTATTCAATATAATTCTCTTCACACTTTTGTTGGGTGAATGTTGCATTTCAAGAGTGTACTGCTGGTGAGTGTCTCATTTGCAGAGGCCCTTGATAATGTCTCCAATTTTTTTAACTAAAATTTTAGTAGAAATGATAGATTTAATAATAATTCAATGTTTTTATCTTATTTATGAGAAAATAATGACTATGTTATTCATTAACTGCTTGATATTTTCATCCTGTAGCATGTTCTGATGTTTTACTTCTTAAAACATCTTCCATGTATATATAATGTACAAATATCTCCTATACAAATATTTTGCTCGCGTATGACTTCAGTCTTTTTTGAGAATCTCATCCCCGTGTTTTTAATTTTTAGGGTGTTTCAAAGGTTATGTACACATCTTGCAAATCGGTTCCAAGAGTTATGCAATCAATAAATGTAATGTCCATGACCCCCACCTAAACAAGTAATTAAAAAAAATTTTTTTTAAGTCAATTCCTACTTAGGTCTACAAAGAAAAATTTTATTTTTGTTACTTTTTATTAAATTGAATTATTAATTAATGAATGCAGGGATGCTTATGAAGCAAGAGTTGATACCATTCATCCAGTTTGCTTGTTTAGTTTATTGCTTTCATTCATTTTTAATTTCACGTAACAGGATCTAAAATGAATTCATTCAATTGAATGAATGAATTAATATTTGAAAAAACTGTATTAACATCAAGTGTCACCCAATACAAGTTTAAAAAAATGTATTTGAACTTGAGTGGATCAGGGTTGGGTTTTTGTCGTCAAAAACTGGTTTTTGACAAGACAAGCATCAAAAACTGGTTTAAACTGTCAAAAACTGCCAAAAATATTTTGCTCGTGAATGATTTCAGTCTTTTTTGAGAATCTCATCACCGTGTTTTTAATTTTTAGGGAGTTTCAAAGGTTTTGTACACATCTTGCAAATCATCAAAAATTAATCTATTAAAGAAAGAGAACAAAATGGCAAAGTAAGTATGCAGTATATTTTCATTTTGCATGAAACTAAATGCATAATAAAAATTAATTATACTAAAAAATATCAAATATGCTAACACACAAGTTGAGCTCATTAATAAAAGTAGTTAATATGACTGCCCATAGAGTGTAATGTATTGGAATTTTTTTTCTCCTGTAAAAGAACTATAAATGGTACATATAAATTATTTTCAACAGGGCACATGGTACTGTATATAGTTAGATAAATAATGGTCTGCAGTTTTTTAAACTTTTCAAATTAAGGTACAGCTAAACATTTCCTAAAATAAAATATTAAGTTTATTTTTTACTTAATCCAAAAACCTAAATTGAAATGGTTTTAAGCAACAGGTAATAACATAGTAATTTCAGTCATTTAAATAAAATAAAGATCAACATCCTGTTAATTATCAGTATACTAAAGCTTCGCATTTAAAATAGAATTAGTAAAAAATTTCAGTACTTAAATGTAATGAGTAAAAAAGCACACAGTTTATTTTTCTAAATATTGATTGATTCATTAATTACAGATACAAAGAACAAAATATTTTACAATAAAATAATACTTATTAGTTTCGATCATTTTTTTTCCACGAAGCATTCTATAAAGCATAACTAACTTTTTATTGAAATGGATAGTTTATAATTTTAATATTATATTAGCAAGAGTATTGTTTTGACTATATTGGATGCATAATTAAATTTCTTTCCACTTTCTTTTCCTTTTTCTAGACAATGTTTTATAAAAAATATGTTAAAGATGACCCTTTTTCTTAAAAATTAGTATTAACATTTTACACATATTCATAGCTTAAACAATACATGCAATGTTAAAGATATCCATTAATATTTGTAATACTACAAGTGCAATATTTGAGTTTTTCGACAGTTTTTGACGTGACAGCTTAAACCATGGTTAAAACCATCAAAAACTTGCCAACCTTGGAGTGGATGAATAAAAAGTATCTTATTAACGATTGAAAATTTGAACAAGATAAATATATATAGGGAGAGTATGAACTAACAGTAGGAATTGAATAAAAAAAGGGAAAAAAACAGCTGTAATGCCAACATCAACAAAACACTTTGCATGAAATGTTTACCAGGCATAGCATCGATCAAGTCTCCACACACAATGAAAAACCTTGGCTTGGGATCCATGGCATGGATGGCATGAATGCACCTCTTGGCAAGCTCTATTTCTCGGTCCCACGTGACGACCGTTTTCTTTTCGATGTAAGAGTCCAGCATTCCAAATTGGGTGTCTGCTCCCTGAATGAAGAAGAAGGGTCCATCCCAAGAACTCTCACTCTCTGAAGAATAAGATTAAAGAAAAAAAAAATGAAATACTTCCAGACTTTAACTACACACTCAAATGGTTTGTATTAAAAGCGTATCCTAATCCATGCATCTGTCCTTTTTGAAAAGTCTCAGAAACCATAATTAAAATAAATAAAAACTTTGTGAAAAAAACACACATAAAGGTTACTTATAAGGCGTAACGATCATTTCGACCAAAACATTCTTTCAGTCTTCTTCTGAAATCGGCATCGGGCACTGATTGATCTCGCCAAAAAACGGCATGACAACCATGACAGTCACTTCCAACTTCAGTCGTGCTAGCGCGAGGCAGATTGGCAGAACGGTTAGGACGCTGGCCTGCCAACCCATAGGTCCCGATTCTATCCCAGCCGCCGACGCTTGATGGAAACAGATTAAATTAACTTGAAATTTCAGTATAGAGGGGAAAATGCGCGGAAAAATAAAATATGTGGGCGAGTTCGCCGACGGGCGCCCCGTGTATTTAAGAAATTTTTTAAGCTTGAAATTAAGCTTGCTATGTCAAGTTTAATGCAAGCTGGGCAGATGTAAACTTGAACACTTGATTCAAGCTTGCATTAAGCTTACACGCTTGAAATTTTCAACCTTAATTCAAGTTTATTGACTTGATAAATCAAGCTTGCTGCAAGTTTGCGTATAAATGACTTTTTATGTGGGTTTTTTTCACAAAGTTTTTATTTATTTTATCATTGAACACCAGTATTTTGAGTGTTTTTTCATAGCAACCATAATTGTCCACAGTTTTTAAGGTTTGAAAGAAATTGTGCACTACTGCTAATAAATACAAAAATAAATAGTTGTAAACATAGACATGGGCTGTTAACAGCCTAAGAATAGGTCTCTTTTTATTGCTTGCCTTTCAGTGGAGCCCAAAACATTTTGTTCTCTTACATCAGTGCTAAAAATAAGCAAGTTCTACAATGAATAAATATAGGCTAATAAATAAAGTACAATGTGTGCTGGTACATAAGGTGCAACCTCATCATTTTGAGACATTATTTTTTTATTTCAAGATACATTCTATGTATAATGTGCCAGGGAGGGGGATATCGGGATATATCCCTCCCCGAAATTTTTGAATTAGTGATGAAATTCCGTCTATTTATACACATATAAGTTCATATTCCCCCAGAAAAATTTTCCAGGCGCATATCCCCCCCCCCAAAAGAATTTTCCTAGCTACGTGCCTGCAATGTGCAGTTACACTTTTTGAAGGAATCTTTGCAAAGTGAGGCTTTAAAACAGCAACGATTCTTCACTTGTAAAGCAACAAAAATACCTTAAATGTATAACACATTAAACCTAATATAAAGATAACTTGGCAATCTATAAATGACTAGAATAATGATAGTTAAAATTTCAATTTAATTTATTGATTTAAAGCACTAGAGATGGTATGACTAGAACTTCAGGAGCAGAATTATATCCAGTGTTCTGCAACAGGACTTCAAACAGTCGCAAATGTTCTGCAGACATCTTGTCCAATCTGGCAGACTATGGTAGAATTCAAAATAGAAATAAAATTTTTGCAAAAAGTGAAGAGAGAAGGCACGGCATAAAAGGCACTTAGCTTTAATTGTTCTGCAGAGCATAATGCTTTGACTTTTTCTTTCTTTTAAAGGATGAAATGTTCTGCAATGTACATCATGCTTTTAAGCGCTTTCTATTTCTGGAACAAGAACTATAAAATGATAGACTTAAAAGAAATTTCAGATATAAAATTATCGCAGACCAGTTTTATAATGACCAAACAGGAGCTTACTTTTCTAATCACCGCAGATAATCCCCCCCTTCCCCCCCAAAAAAGGGCTCTGTAAGGCAACATTGTAGTCAGTAGTGTAGCCAGGATTTATTAAGCCAGGGGGGGGAGGTATCCAATTGTCAGCTAAAGTTCAATTGTAAGCTAAATATCAAATTATAAGCTAAGTAAAATGTCCCATTTTTGGGGGGAGGGGGCTGCAGCCCCCTCAGGCTAATTGATTGCAGCTGTTAAATCCATCATGGAAGACAGCTTCATTTTAAACAAAATACTACAAAACTATGTAGGTTTTTATCATCTAACACAACACTAACAGTATAGTAGGCGACAAGCATTCCTACATTCTCTGCTTTAGCTTCGCAGTCAGTAATTGAGCTTATGGTAACATTTCAAAAATAAATAAAGAAGTACCTTTTTCAAAACCAGGGTAAGAATGTTGTGAAGCCTTTTTAGTCAAACTTGTCATATTCAGTCTAAAATGTCTTTCCTACATTGAAAAAAAAAAGTACTATGAGAAAAAGTCACAAAATAATAACAACAAAGCATGAAAGTGCAAGCTGAGAGGAGTGGTGGGGGGGGGGAGGCAGTAGAAAGCTTACAAGAAAAAAATGAGAAAGAGTGACATGCTAGTAACAAATTAGATTACTTCAAAAATGCATAAAGGATACTGTAGTTTAGTAGTCAAAATTGTGCAGCTAACTCATTATTAAAAGAATTAAAAATTTAACTGCAATGGATCATTATGAAAAACATAGAAAAACACTGAATTCACAGGGAAATATTTTATGACATGAAATCAGATATAGCTTTTGGATTTCCACCCCTTTAGCTAAAATGCACTAAAGGCATATACACTTTCTTAATTTTGATCTGCAAACGGTTTAGGACCGAAAGTGATGGCAGTAAATTAAATTCTTATTTAATAGTGATTCTTTTTCCTGCCTTTCAGAACACCTTACTAAGAATAGCTGGAATAAAGTACAAAAAGGCTATTTAATTTTGTAAAAAAGGTAGAAAACTTTTATGCCTGGATAAATTCCATCCTCTCAGCCAATAAAACTGGGACTTTAATTTAATTTAAAAAAAGTTTTGGCAAAATATATTGACAGATACTACTATATTCACCTTAAAGTCACAGAACCCAGAAGTTGGGAGCAAAAAATTAATAATAAATAAATAAATAAAATAAGGAACAGATTTAATTTAACTAAACTGTCTTTTTTTCCTGAATCAAGAATACTCCAAAACATTGCATTTGTTTTCAAAGAATAAATGTATTTAAAATTTCTCTTATGGCAAAAACTAATTAAAACTGAAACATTATTAATTAAGAATGATTAACAACAGCCAAGAAACTTGAGTTGAATCAGCTTAATTCATGTTTCTCAACATGGGCGTTCCAACAGGAACTTTTCCAGGGCGGGGTAAAGATGACACCTTCATATGGTTACTATGGTTGTAAGCACAAAAAAGCTGGGGGAAAACAGCATACAAAAATCCAGAGGGAGGAAGGTGCCCCCCCCTCTCCTTGCCCTACGATGCAAACACTCATGCTTCTCAAACTAACTTGTAAATGCTTAAAAAAAAAAAAACCAGTACGGTACTTACGTATTATACGGCTGTCACTCCCGCCAAACTATATTTTTGTTAAATGAGGTGCCAAACTGTTGCCAATCGTATTCAAAACCATTTATAATTTCAAGTGCACGGCATTCATCTTGGCAAAAAATCACTCATCTTGGCATACTGACGGGATAATACGTAAGTACCAAAAAAAAATCCTTTCAACAATAATAAAAAAGGAAGCTCTCACTTTTCATCATAACGATAATTCAGATCATCAGGAGGGTAAAAAAAACATACACATTAATTATCTGTGCCCAAATTTGAATCATGAAAGATTAAACTATGCATCTAAAGTGGCTTTCACACTTCTCAATAGATTGATACAAAAATTCATAATTATAAAAATAATAGATCTATTATTTTTATAATTATGAATTTTTGTAATAAATATCAAAATTATAAAAAATTAGCTTTTAAATGCCATGTTAATTGAACGTACAGTAGAGCAACTCACAATTATACGAATTGAAATAGTTCTTTTGCACGGAAGTACGCAGCACTGAAAAATACCAGCGAACAACCAATGTACCATTAGAATAAATGAACGCTTTCATCCATTTCAAAAAGTGTATCTTAAAATATTTTTACAGGCCAATTAACTTCAGAATTAGAGTGCTTAAGCATAGCAGCAACAGCAAAATCTATTTATTTTATAGAATTTCATACGATTTTTCAATTTCATTCAGAGTAATCGGATTACATTTTCAATATGAAGTATCGAAAATTCGCATATTGCAATTTTTCGGTGTGTATAAACGGAAAGTAATACGTATCAGAAGATTGTTCAAATTCACCTAAAGAAATATTTTTTCCCCCTTGGCAAGGTCAGTAAAAAGTGCACAAATATGAGTGAAACACAATGCTGATTGGGATTCAAACGTTCTTCGGGTAAATTTTATCAAATTCAGGCAACAGTAATCAGATTGGAAGATAGCCGAAGTAATTCCTCGCTCAATATCTCGACCTTGATCTAACTGTTACCCCTGATAAAAGAGGCACGCTAGATAAATGTATAGAGAATATATTTGTCCTTTGAAAGAGATTCCTTTCCACAAATAATCACCATTTTTCAAGCAGACGAACTATTTGTTTACTTAACTAAATAGTCATTGAAGTAGAAGTGCCATAACTATCAAATTCAGCAGGTACGCTAGTTTTATTATTCCGTTTATCTTTATAAAAAGAACTTATTTAGTACTTAAAAAAATAGAAAAACCGTGAAATTAGCTTCTTATGTGGTTAAATACATATTCTTTTAAATGAAAGATTTTTAATTAATTCTCATCTTCGTTTGTTTATTTATTTTGATTTATTGGCATCATGTTCAGAGGTATATACAAAACAAAACAGAGAAGGCGAAATCCAAAGAAGGAAAGAGCTCGAAATCTGAAAGACAAAAAATTTTATATAAAAAAATTCTGCCAAGAATTTTTTGTGATGTTATTATTTTTGATTATTTATTTATCAGGAAATTGTTAATTAATAATAACAGGAAATTACTAATTAAGAGTCGTGGTAAGTTAAAATAATGGAGTTGGCTCTCCGTTTAACAACTGTCAAAGAACCGTGAAATATTGTCCTTTAGAGACAGAATTTGTAAAAAAAAAATAACATTTCCCTTCTCAGTTTACAGACTAAGGACTGTCAATAAATTTCTTAATATATTAGCATGTTTAAAACTGTTATTTTTAATATCATTATATTGTTTTATTAAAAAAAAAAAAACTATTTTAAGTTACATTTTAAAAAAAGTACAAACAAACTTTACAATAAAATTATGTTTTAAAAAAATCAAAAAGTGTTGATTGCTTCATTTTTCACCCTGTTTTCGTTGTTCTCTCATCCAGATTTTCTAAAATGTTAAATGTGTCAGAAGTTACATTTGTGTAAGACGGTGGCAGTGTCTCATTTTTCGTGTCCCATTGCATCTTATTCATCTGATACTGTGCTTTCGTTTAGAATATCTTCGTAAATTTATTCTATACTAGTTGCCTGCCAATGGTCGAAATTCGACCATAAAGCATTAAGTGTTTGGGAATAATTCCGTAAGCGGGGGCAAGTTGCCCAGCCAGATGTCGCCAAAGCTTTTACGCGTTGCTAAATACGCCAATCTGCAAGGATTGTGCTTAGAATATATGGAGAACTGTTTTAACGGCAACCTTAATGGGTTAGACGTTGGCAACAAAAGATGAAGCCAACTAAACCTGCCCCTGCTTACGGAATTATTCCCAAGTTTTTTAATTTGAGCATGAATAAAGTTCTGTCAAGAGTATGTCTCATGATTCAATATACAATAGAACAGTGGTGGACCGAGCAGAACTGGTGCCCGGGGCAAGATACCTTTTTGGTGCCCCTCCATCCTATTTTTTTGCCAAGTTCCCTTTGTCTCTTAGACAATTTGGCAATCCTCTGACAGCAGGGGCCCCAGCTTGCACACCCCTAGATCTGGCCCTGCAAAAACACTTATTAATGTGACCACCTTGGCTAAGAGAAGATTTGTTTATAGGGACCACTTTTGTACAATATCACTTTATAACCACCACACTTTTCTGTGAAGATGGTGTTTTTGTAAAAACTGTATCATATTTTGCTAAATGCAAAGGCAGCTCCAGCAAGCGTAGGGGTCATCCGCCTCTACTGTCCTTGGATTTCAGATGTTCCCATGCGATTTCACACATTCAGTTTGGGTTTTGAACAATATAGGCTAATCTAAAAAGTCTAGTGGCCCCTGAAAATTCAGCCTGGAGTTGTATTTGGCTTAAGGTCCATTATGTTCGGAGTTATAAAATATTAAACCATCCAATGATTGAACTCTACTTGCTTAGGTGTACCACTGACCATATGTAAAAACTTGCTGCCACAATAAATTTGCACTTTTATGGAATGATTGTCCGTAAGATTTATTGACTGTCATTGCAAATGCTGGTATATTTGGAAATTGAGTTTTTTAAAGGATATGGTAAAATAATAACCAGAATATTTTATATGCGTAATTAAAATTCTTTTATTTCCTGCGGTTCCAGTACAAACTTCACAATCAATAGCATTATGATATATATAAACTTGATGTGCATTCTTGTTCCATTGACTAATGCTTTTTTTGTATACTTACGTTTCTGATTAGTAAAACTATGCAATTAACTTTCAATACTAACTTATGTGGGTGGTAAATTATGGTATTTTTCAGTTAGGCAGGCGCAAAATCCCGCCAACTAATTTCCCTGGGAAACATTTGAAGATTACTTCTGAAACACTGTCGTTCCCTAAAGCAAACCCAGAAATTTTAATCTGTATACAAAATAGTATTTATATACAGAATTTAATGTAGACAAAAATATCAATAAACTAAAAAAAAAAAAATTGTATGCTTATTGGTTACATAATTATGGAATTGAGGAAAAGGTGTGGAATTAAATAAAAATACAAAATTAAATTAAATTTCCAAAATATGGAAAGGGATAAACAACTAATAAAATGAACTTTTGAAAAGATTTTTTTATTGTTTCATTGGATGTTACTTTATTATTTTTAATTCATCAACTGTTATTCAGCAAAGAATTTTGCATCTCTTAAATGTGCTTCATTATCATAACTATTTTTAAATCTTTTCATTTGAAAACTGCTTTTATATATTTTGTGTTGGATATCTTAACCCGAATTTAACTATAATAATAATGTATTGCCATACTATAGTTGATTTTTTATGTTCCTTACTCACTGTACCACAATTCCCCTCCCATTACGCCCCTCCCAATGGACAAATCAAAAACCTTTTGAAAATTATTTTATTTTTTTCCACAGAATAAAATAAGGATAAATTCTGAAAAAAATTGCAATGAAAGTTAAAAGTTGTCAAAATATTGTTCTGTGTTTAATTTTTATTTTTAATTAAGAGGGGGGAAATTATTATAAATGAGTGAAAATATGCCCACCTTCTCCCCTAGTTGTTTGAAAAAATAAAGAAATTCGTAAAATGATGCGCATAAATAAGAAATGCACCACAAAAGGATTGTTTTAGGGGTAAAATCATACAAGCCGGTGCGCACCCCATGTAAACACGGCGACAGTCGCTGGAGCTTGGCAACCGCCAAGCTCCAGCGACTGTCGCCAACCATTTTGCACGATCAGCAAAGTATTTTAACACATTAAAATTGCACATATATTCCACTTACAAAAACATTAAAACAAAATACAACGTTCATATTTAACCAAAAGAACGTCTGCAAATTCAGTAACAGGCAATTTAAAAATGAGCAAACAGTGGACCGTTTTTAACTAAAAAAACCTCAGTGGATTCAGCAACCTAGTGGTACAGCTATGTAAACTACGCAACCAGTGGACCGTTTTTAACTAAAAAAAACCTCAGTGGATTCAGCAACCTAGTTGTACAGCTAATGTAAACTGGGCAAACACTGGCCCGTTTTCAACTCAAAAAATCATCGGTGGATTAAACAACCTAGTTGTACACCTCTTATAAAGTCAGTATGATTAGAATAGCACTTACGAAAACATAAACACATCCAATATCAATTTAAAATCCACATTAAAAACCTTAAACATTGCAAAGATTCGTTAAAAAAGAGCACTTACCATTATTTTTTTTTAAATAACCGCTCAGAAATGTTCCCAACACCCACCGGCTTATAACGTAACACCAGCATGCTTTCTTTTATTTAGCTTTATATTCACACCCTATTTCTATCAAACACACACAAATTCTTTTCATACATTAACATAACGCATTTCATTCCCTTCCATCCATAACATGAAACAATATCAAATATCAACCCAAACTGACGATAGACATATTCTTTATGGTTGCCAGTCACAACTACCACTGGCAGGTAACTTCACTTTGGCGATGCATCGCTCACTCTGGCGTCACATTGCTCACCAATGAATTGTAAACAAAAACATTGATTTGTAAACAAAGCACCGTATACGGAATATAGTCCGTTTTAGGTAGTACAAAAGATGAAAGGAAGGTGGTACATACAACCCTTCCATAGTTGCAAAAAGTTCCACCATCCGCATGTGCTGTATGTGAATCCTGTACTAAAACTATCACTTTCCACAGGTCAAAATGGCTACCCAATGGGGAGTTGTCAGTGCTGGTAAAATTTCTCACGATTTTGTGACGGCTGTTCGAAGTGCGCCTGGAGAAGAGCACAAGGTAACATTCTCTGTTATGTACAAGATGCTTAAAACATAATTTTTGTGTTTATTTTTATGTATTTGGGGGTGTTTCATGAATTGGAGGCACTCATCAAGATTCTTCTCCTGAACTTCAAATTTAGAGAATAATTGGGAATATTCATTTTAAGTCTGTGTAGCTGTGTTAAAAAAAAGTTTATGATTTCTGTTTGATTGACTGGAAATGGGAGGCTATCAGTTCAGTTCTATTTGAGTCAGAAGTTATGTTTGATTTTTAAATGTGTGTGTCTTTCTTCAGTAGCATTAGAAAAAAATGAAGGCAATTTTAAGTTTAATACATAGACAAAGCTTTTCAAAAATGTCTTTGAATAGGATCATAAAGCACATGGTTTTTATAAGAAAAAAAAAGAAGAAAAATATGTGATATGTACACTAGCACGATCTTTATGAGTATTGCTAATGGTTTTTCATTTGTTACTGAAATTTTCTTTTTGATTTTAAGTATCTCATAGTCCCGCTGCCACCTAGTCGCTAAGCTCCGTTCTGATAAAAACATGGACATTGAAGTTGTACTGGCTTGGCCAGTGTTTGATAGGGTGAAAACCTCTCTCAGCTGAACTGCTGTGGGACCCTACAAGCTTACGAGAATGGGTGCACATAAAATCTGTCATGGCTCCAATGTCTTCTCTGTTCAAACAATACCTCGGGGGGTGCTAGTCCAGATGCTAGGTCTATCATTTAAAATGCGTTGAAATATTAAGAGACCATTCATAAGAGGCAATGTTTTCATCTAATCTGCCATGGGTCTGTCCAATAGGTACCCCCATAGTGAAATGACGAACATCTGTGCCCCTCGTAGTGGTTAAGCCTACAAGAGGCTGCTGACCTGGTCATTTAAAAAAAAAAAAAATAATAATTAAGGAGGTCATTTTAAATGTACTAATTCTAATTGTTCGATGTTCTTTTCTGATATTTATGTGAGTAGGGATGCACCGAATATTCGGTTGGTATTCAGTATACTGCCTATTCGGTAGACAAACCGAATATTCAGTTCGGCCGAATACTTAAATATTCGGCAACCGAATAGTAAACAAATTTAAGTATTCACCCATCGGTAAACAAATACATATTTTTTATATCATGAATGTAAGATATAGTATAGCACCATAGTATTAAATTGATTCAAGTTGTTACTTCTAATATCACATGTGAATAAGTGTTAGAAACCCTAAGAAAGTAATCCTACCAAGGCACCCCCATCCTTGGCAGACAGCCCTAACGTAGCATTCCACAGTCACACAAAACACCAATATCACAATGAAATTAGTTTTAATGTAAGAGAAAATACAGATGTTCAATTTGAATTTTGTTGTTTTTCAATTTTTCTTAAATCTCATGGCACATTACATTAACCCTGATATTACTAACTGATTTAAATTTGAAACAGTCACCAGGAAAAAAAAACTCATAACATTGTGTTCATAAATATGTAAAGTCAATTAACTGCTAATTTTTTAAAATAAAATAGGCAGCTAAAAAATTACTAGCATTTCACTAATACTTTAAAAAGTTATTAATAATCTATAAAGGAAACACACTTGGATATTAAATTTTGCAGCATTTTAATTTTTGAAGTTTTACACCCTATGAAATATTGTTTAAGAAAAAACTAATTAAATTTAGCATTACAATCAAAGTTTAATAACGGTTTAATGAATTTTAACCAAGTATTCGGTATTTGGCCGAATATTCGGTTAGAATTGTAACTGAATATTTGGTATTCGTTATTCGGCAAAATATGGTATTGGGTGCATCCCTATATGTGAGTCTAATTGTCAGACCCTCTCACACTCACAGTCTTTTGTAAAGGCATCACTAAACCTGTATTTATTGCATCAATGATGGGTCTTCCTATGTATCTGACTCCTGTCAGTTTATTAAAAAAAAACACCAACCCTAACAACAAGAAAGTCCTTGATGGTTGCTTGCAGTTTTCCACTATTCAGTAGTCCCCTGATGAGGATCTGAATTGAGGTGGAAAGTTCTAGGAAGTACGCAAGTAGCTCTGAACAAGACATTTGTGGTGACATCAGCTGCCCTCCATAGTAAACAAACCCTGACTTAGTATAAAGTTAAAATATCATTAAAAGCCATTAAAAACTCCATAAAAATTTAAAAAACGAACCATTTAGCACTTTCGGCAGCTAGGTCGCTGCCATTTTCGGAACTGAGCTCGTTCCCCACTTCACCACTCGAGCCACTTCGAGTCATGTCAACGACATGAGGGCGCCGTCATGTTGTTGACGGCGGACTCTTGTGTTATTATTTTTAACGCTTCCCGTTTTAAACTATAGCTGTGGTTATTGTAGTTGGCTATTTTCTTAACTATATCAATTTCTTTTAATGCTAGGCGGGAGAGGGCAGTACTTTGTCTATTATACTTTATATCGCTAATGTATTCTTTAATTCTATCTTAACATGATGCATGCACAGATAGAGGAGACGTGGCTCAAAGTGGTGAAGCGGGGAATGAGCTCAGTTCCGAAGATGGCAGTGACCTAGCTGCCGAAAGCGCTAAATGGTTCGTTTTTAAAATTTTTACGGAGTTTTTAATGGCTTTTAATGATATTTTAACTTTATACTAAGGTTTCTCCGTGCTTGATTTTAACTAAATAAACACTGACTTGTCGGGTTAATATTGTTTGCTTTATTATGCAGCCTTACATCCAATGTACTTTATAACAAAATTTCAATGTATTTTTCTATTCAATAAGCACATGCTAAAATAGATTTGATAATAATGGTCTCTTTCAGTTTGTGGCAGTTGCAGCGAGAAACGTGAGCTCTGCAAAAGAATTTGCCTCTCGTCATGGAATTCCCAAAGCATACGGCTCTTATGAAGAACTTGCTAAGGATCCTGATGTGGGTCTGTGTTCCGGTTTCAATGCTCCTACATTAATTTTCGTTCAATTCTCTTCTGTTATTTTTTGTGACACCACTTTCTTTATCAGATGATAATTTTTATAATGAATTATGTGATTATTTTAAAAATAGTGATTAAAGTTTTAAAAACTCAAAAAAAGTGATACATTTATTTAAATCTGAAGGTACCATTAAGTTGACTTAGAAGTGCTTTAATTTTTAGACAAATGTCAACCCCTGGAATTTCCATAGTTTTTTAAATTTAATTTTGCACCTATTTTTATATTTCTGACTGGTACTGTATGTAACTTCTATAAAATGTGTGTAAAAGAGTACAGTACTTTTTTAAAAACTTGTAGGTTTGTTTGAATGTTTTATTATTTTTTTTTAACAAACAGTTGCAAAGTTTTTGGTATGCAATGCATTCATAACTAAACTTCATTTGAGTTTAAATATTATTTAAATGTCAAAGTATAAGCTGAAAAATTGAAGTAGTTTTCAGGGTGGTTGTTGTAGAAGAAAAACTATCAGTTCGATACTGTGCAAAAGTGCCAACTTTAATGTTAGAAATTTATGCCAGTGCCTTTGGGTGTACTTCTGTCACAAAATATATTTTTAAAGCAGGCAAATTCATTCAGTTTTAAAACAGAAAGAGTGTTTCGTTTTCATTTTTTTAAGGGTACAACTGTTTTGTGCTTGATAAACATATAAAGGAATTTTTTAAAGAGTTCTCTATCTATATATTTGCCTTTGAAAGGTCTGATTTACTGGATCATTGTTGCAACAACCATAAAAACATTATTATGAGAAATGTGAAAACAAAAATAAAATTATTAGGTTATCACTCTCCTTGCAAATCGTAAAAAATATTTTTAGTCAGTTTATTTGCCTATAAAATGTAATTTGCTGTTAAATTTTTCATAATATGCAATTTCTGCATTGATAGAAAATGTAGAAATAAATTCATTTTATCTAATTTTCTACAATATGTAACTTCATTTTCTTTATCAGATTTTAATTTTAAAAAATCAATTATGCAATTATTTTTTAAATTGTGATAAAAGTTAAAAAAAACTTATAAAAGGACCATAAAATATATTTTAAACTCTGAAAATGTCACTAAGTTAATTTAGAAGCTACAATTTTTATATAAATAGCATCTTTTGGAAATTTTTATAGTTTTTAAATTTAAAATTCTATTTTTTTAGTAACTTGAAAAAGTAAAATAAAAAACTGAACAATACTGTTGCTCAATTTCAACTATACTTATTTTCTTACAAAATTTTTTAAATTTTCTTTTCGCTTTCTAAATACTACAGCTAAAGTTACTAGAATCAAACTTTTATTTGCTGGAGTTTAGTTATTATATACTTATTATATAAGGCTATTAAGTAGTATCAAATCATCAATATCATCAATCAAAAGCTATAAAAATACTTTTTTTTCTTTTAAAGTTTATCTTATTTACAAAAAAATTTATTGTTATTAAAAGAGGGGAAATGTTTGTGTCAGCTTAGTAAGTAGCATTTTCTTACTGAAATGTTTAAAAAGTTAGTATTAAGATAATGCCAAACATAATTCTCCCAAATATCTTGTAAACATCTGTATATGCAAAACTGTTTATGTTGTTAAAAATGGGGACATTTTTAAATGCCTTTTGAATCATTTCTGAAGTTGTCTCATCCTACATCTTACATGTATCCACTAGCCCATTATTTCCTGGGGCACATGACACATTTAACTTTCCCTCATAAATGTTTTGGACCTTTGCCAAAATCAGTCTTGGGCCATTTCCCAGCAAAGTAAATCGCTCTGCCCCCCCCCCCCTTCTCTAACAGTTTCTAATACAAATTATTATGAAAAGTATGGAAAAAGTCTTCAAACAACGACTTTCAAGTAAGCAGAATATGCTTTTATCGTACTTTTCTAAGAAGGGTTTCTTCAGACAATGTGAATGCCAACTAAGCATTGAATATATCTAAAAAATAAATAAATAAAATAAAATAAAGCCTAAAAATGAAAGTTGTTTGAAAGACGAACACCATACAAGTTTTTCCAAGTAATAATATTTTAATATTTAGATAAATTATTTCTGAAATCAAAATTAATAGTTAGTTATTAGTAGAAATAGTTATCTTTTAAAATGTATTTTAGTGAAAATCACTTTTTATGGTTTGTACTTATAATCGAATACCATTGGGAGAGGAGGCATGTATATTTAAGCTTTTACAATTTCATTATTGTAGCAAAACCTTTTTTAAAATTATCCTTTTAATATTGTACTGATTTAAGTTGTATATCTATTACTCTAATAATAAAGAAATACAGTATAGAACCTGTTATCCGGAATGGTTGGGACCGGGTGTATTCTGGATAACTGATTTTTCTAGATAATTAGTTGGGCATTAACATGACATCTACTGATTTGATTGGTAGCATAAATGTTACTCTCTATTTTTGATTAGAATTAAACATTAATTGTTAATATGCTAGAAAAATAATATAAAAAAACTTAAAATGATCAAGATAAATAATCATTTAGAGAGGAAGTTGTAAATATATGATAACTTCTTGAAAAATTAATCACACACTAAAAAAATAACTTAAATACCTTACCAGATTGCTTACTTTATAAATTCTAGCTGTAGTACTCAAAATAAAAAACAAAAACATAAGAAATATTTTTAAAAACTCATTTTTTGCTTTTCTTTTGGAAAAAATAGGAATTTAATCAATTGAAAAAGAATTCTGGATAACTGGTTTTCTGAATAACTGGTTTCCGGATAAGAGGTTCCTTATTGTATATATTTGTTTTAAGCAAAGCTATTGTGGTAATTAAATTGCAAATATATATATACAGTAGAGAGCCAGAAATCCGCACAGCTTGGGATCAAGGAATGTGCAGATTTTAGGATTTTGCAGATTTCAGGCCATAAAAGATAAATCCTATTACATTTCAGACTTAAGAAAAGGAGAATACAATTACAATGAAATAAAAACACAGTCAAAAGTATTTCATTTATATTTTCACTTTAAATACAAAAGCATAGGAGAAAAAAAAATTCCATGAAGACTAGCAAAGCAAATGGTTTCAAAATTTCCTTTCTCTAATTTTGAAAACATGTTCTATGGTGATTTGTTTTAAAATATTTTTTTTCTACTTTCTTTCTTTCTTTTATTTATTTAATTTTGCAAATTGTATAACTGTTTAAATATGCAGTTTAAACAATAACTGTTTAAACTGCATATTTTCATCAGAATATTTAAACAGAATTATGATTAATTTTTGTTTTGTTATAGAACTTAGCTGTTGTAAAAATTTGGGGTATTCTTTTCTTAACTTTAAACTTTTATCAAATGGATTTTATTATTATTATTACCCAAGTTTTAGATCATCATCAGAATCCTATTTATCTGGATTCAAGAAATTTTTCAACAATTTCTTCATTGGTGGAATACTGCGAATTTCATTATTTATATCAGAGAAGGTGTGCAGATTTCGGACGTTTGCAGATTTTCGGTCGGCGGATTTCTGGCGTTCAACTGTAGATATACAGAATGATCAATTTAAAAGAGTAGCCATTGGTTTTTCTTATTACCCTTACATCTGACGAATGTGGCAACTATTCTAAAATTGTAATATAGACCTTGTTTAAGCCTGAGAGACAATTTCTAGTGCTGTTGAACTGTTACAACTTTATTTATGCGATAAAACATAAGCGGAGATGCACAATGTTACTTATTCCTGCGATAATTTATTTTTTAAAAACTTAATTTAATTTTTTACATTATCATTCCATACAGCAAATGTTGAAAATGTTCCTGCTAACGCTGATGAATTGAACCAAATCGTAACTTAAGAAATCGCATCAATAACATCAACAGTGTTGAGAAGTGTGTAAAAAAACTGGGTTCGACGTGTTCATGTTTGCATTCACAATGGCTGTGAACATTTTCAACACTTGCTATAAGTAATGATAATGTAAAAATATTGAATAAAATGACACTTTTCAAAAATAAAATGATCACTGGATGAAGTAGCATTGTGCATCTCCATTTCTGCTTTACCTCACAGATAAAGTTGTAGCAATCCACTAGTATTGGAAATTATCTCCTTAACCCTTTGAGGCGCAACCCTTTCCCAATGCTGAAAAAAGGGCAGCCATTGCCATCGCTCGACTTAACTGTTGTCAGAGGTGTAGATGAGGATGTTATAATTGAAGACAAAGTTCTTTTGTAAAAACAATTTCATTTTAATTATCCTTTAAATATCTTACAAGTTCCAAAAATAAACAATAATGGCAGCTTGCCATAAAGAGCTGCTTGCTCACACACAGTTCTAGTGAATACACATCCCACTATATATATCCAGTCCTGACAGTCAATTATACAGTTATTATAATATATTCAAGAAAAATAACCAAGTAAAACAAATAAGCAAATGAGATACTGCTAAGCAGTTCACCTGAACATTGCATTGCAACAACAACAACAAATGAATGACACTCTCAGTGTCTGCTAGAGCACAAGCCAATCACTGGCTGTCCCTACCAGGTGCTTAGTACTTGTTTTAAGCACTTAGATACAACTTATATTTACATTTAGTGATACTTTGAAGTTTGGTTAAAAGTTTACATTAAGAGTTATATGCTATTTCAATTTAAGTTAGGCCTAGCAACATTAAAGGTTTGTTTACATATTAGAAATTACTGTAGTTTATCTATTGACTTAGTATTTTATTTTTAATATAGGGCTTAGTTTTAATTTAAGTTTATATTTAATACTTAATAGTTAATAAATGAGTAATAGACATTTTATATTTCTTTGCATTAAATTTCAGGGAGTTTAAAACTGTCAGGCCTATGTCAAAACACTTAGTAACTTATGTGTCAACTTTAACACAACAAAACAAGGATATGGCTGGGGAAGGACCAAGGGAAAACTAACTTGGGTTTTCTATTTATAATTTAACAATTCAGTAGTAACAATTCTACAATATTTTTTTTTTCTTCTACTGACATTAACTACCAGCAAGATGGCGGATGATGTGTGCGAGCACAGCCAGCTGTCATCAAAAAAGGGTCTCTCGATCTGTGGCACGCGCTGAACGTTTCGATCGTCCGCCATCTTGCTGGTAGTTAAGTCGAGCGATGGCAACGGCTGCCCTTTTTTCAGCAGATGTCAGTGCCTTTAAAAATAATCGTGACAATTTTTTGACGGGAAAGGACGTGCTAAAAAGTAAAGGATTCTCGTGGAGCTCTGTCACCCGCCACTATTTTTATAGAAATCCAATCTATTCTTCGTGACTGGCAACAGTCAAAATGTCAGAGTTGGGTGTTCCCAGAGTGGGATCACTGCACGTTAAATGGTTAAAAGGTTCGAGCAATTATATTTAGAATAGTTGCCACATCCGTAAGATTTAAGGCTAAAGTAAATAAAAAACTTTGTAAAAAACACACATAAGATGTTATAGGTAAGAAGATACGCACGTTTCGACCAAAAATTGTTTTGGCCTAAACAATTTTTGGTCGAAACGTGCGTATCTTCTTACCTATAACATCTTATGTGTGTTTTTTACAAAGTTTTTTATTTACTTTATCGTTTAACACCAGTGTTTTGAGTGTTTTTTCCATAGATTTAAGGCTAATTAGAAAAACCAACAAGCCCTCTTTTAAATGGATCATCCTGTATAAACCCCTAAAAAAAAAAAAAAACTACAAAGTTTCAGATGCAACTTGTTAAAATGCTACACAAATAACCAATATTTTGCTAATAAGAGTAGATGAATCTAAAAGATTTGATGTATATTTAAAATTCAGGTAAATTATACAATATTTTGATAACTTTAAAAATGGTACTTTTAATGAATTGGTATGAATGTGTTCATGCTTGTCCAAATTTGTATGGCCCATTTTTGTAATACAGCATGTGAGCTTGTCTATAATCTTTTGTATCAATGTAACTTACACAGCTATGTATATAAATTTTTAATTTGAGAGGGGCTATTTTATTACTGCATAGTTTTGACTATTAAAGTCATGGTTTTTAATACATATTTTTTGAATCCAGATTTTTAAAAATAAAACCCATCCTCGATGGGCTTTTTAAGAAAATCCAAATCCTGAAGTTTTTTAAATGGAACCTAAATCAATTTTAATTGAGCCAAAGAGTTCATTTTGTTGCACCAAAAGAGCGTCGTTTTTGTTGTATCCCTGTATATTTCAAATTGTAACTCTAATGTTATTTTTTGTTTTTGGGACAATAGAAGTGGTGTACATCGGCACAATCACCTCCCAGCACTATTCTGTTGGAAAACTAATGCTGGAACATGGCAAGCACGTGCTCTTGGAGAAACCCATGACCTTGAATCTGAAGCAGACAAAAGCACTCATTGAGTTGGCGCGAAAGAATAAATGTTTCCTCATGGAAGTGAGTATCTTGTTCTCAGTTTGAAAAAACAATTAAAGAAATCTAATGTAGATGCCACACAATTTTCTTAATGTACACAGCTTTTTAAATCTTTATTTAAACTTATTTCCTTAAAGTGAGATGTGCCAAGTCTCAGGATTTTGGCCTGAGTTTCTGGCTTTTTTTTTTTCCTTAAATCCTATTTTGGGTCTCAATTTTCTCAGGCTTTTTAAGAGTTCATTCAGAAATTGAAACTTTTCCTAGTTTCATTTTTCAGGTTCACTTGATTAATTCTTATTCCTTTCATGTTGATCAACCTATTTTGGTAAATGAGTATTTTGCTTTATTTTTCTAAATTTCTGGAATTTTAAATGCACCAGAATACTAAGCTAAGAAATTTTCTCACTAATTCTATGACTTACTAAAAAAATTGGGTTTTGCATTAGATTAAATGAAAAAAGGATTTTTTCCCTTCAAGTAAAAATAAATGCATTTTTTGATTAAAGCATTTATTTTTTTATTAATTTTTTAATTAAGGCATTGTTATTACTGCAACTAAACAGAAAAGTATAATTTTTTTTTTGCACTGCACTTTTAAAATATATGAAATTGCTGCATCTATATTTTATTTTGTTATTGTATAGTCCAGAGGTTCCCAAATTGGGTGCCACGATCGTATGTCAGGGGTGCCGTGGAGATAATCACGAAAAGTGTTTCGGTGGAGTATAATCAAATAATTTCCTCTGAACCGGTATCCCAAGAAAGTGAGCCAAGCTGATCACTCAGTGGGCTCAAACAAAAGTATTTCAGTCAAGTTCAAGAATGTCCTGCATCCTCTCTTTTATAGAAACTCCCTGAAATGGGGGTATTGTCAAAATTCTATATCCCTTTCCCAAGAGAGTACTTTCTTGATAGTTAGCCCTATAAACAAACAAACAAAAAATAACGTAAAATGCATCCAAACTGCTTCATTCTACCCTTCATATTCATGAAGCAGTTTGGCCTGAAAGGGGAAAAGGGTGCCGCGAAATGGTTTTAGACTGACAAGGGTACCGCAGGTAAAAAAAGTTTGGGAACCCCTGGTATAGTCTTTTAATAAAAAATATTTTTTTTAATTGAAAAAATTTTAAACTGTTCATATTTTATTTTCTGTCTGTTTGCTGCTAATAAAAGAGGAGCATTTTTTCCTGGCTTGTTTCCTCCTCTTTGTATCAAGAATACTGTTAGACCAGCAAAATTCTAAAATTTTATATGGTAAAGTATTTAGAGATGTTTATAAAAGAGGTATTCATTTCCTAATTAAACAAAGATTTTTTTATTCTAATCATTTGAATGCTTATTTTTGAAACTACAAGGTAAAGAAAACCCTGTTGGATACATACGCGTAATTTTTACTGTATTTCTGACTGTCTATTTTTCTATTGAATGTTCTCTATCACTATTTAAAAGGAGGATGTTAAACAATTTTATAAAATCCTGGGACAACACAATTTTCAATTCTAATTTTCAAATAAAAATTAGATTGGACTCCAAAATCATTCTTTTTATTTTACTTTATTTTTACATTAAAAAAAAGTGAAATTTATGTGTGAAATTATGATTTGTGTTGTCCTAGGATTTTATAAAAATGTTTAACATCCTCCTTTTAAATAATGCTAGAGAATGTTCAGTAGAAAAATAGACTATCCAAAATAACTTTTTTTTATTTTTTTTATTTACACATGAGCGTTTTTATATTACATTGTTCAGAAATTAAGTAGTGAATTTGCTTTGTGTTTGAAATTTAGTGGCAAAAATTAGTGTACTGTGACACACATCAAAATATTTTAAAGGTTAAACTCAAGTTTCCTCTTTTGCATTCTCTTGAAGCTTTAAGGATACAAATGATGCTCCATGAAGCTTTAAGGATACAAATATTTGGCAAATCTCTAATTTGAACCATGAATTTAAAAAAATGTTTTTTTTTTTAAAAGTATTTTTAGAAGAACTTAACTTTTAGTATGTTGAGTCATATTTAATCAGTTGACTAAAATCAAGTACTTTTCAAGTCTGAATTTTAATTAATTTAGTTAATTAAGTTATTAAGAAAATATTTTTATCATAACATGAAGAAAATACTGAAACCAACCAATCTTTAGGTAAAATCTGGTCATAAGAGATTCTTTTCTCCATTTTGTAGGCAATCTGGAGTCGATTTTTGCCATCCTATCAGCACTTGATGAAGGTTTTGAAAGAAAAGGTTATTGGAGATGTCATACATGTAGATTCCAACTTTGGAAAACCTCTTTTGGGGGTGGAAAGACTTGTGAAAAGATCGGAAGGTGGTGGGGGTATCTTGGACCTTGGAATCTATGCTCTGAATGCAGTCAGCATGGTCTATGGCGGAGAAAAACCCGAGAAAATTGCTGCCGTCGGCCATTTGAATGATGATGGTAATATTTAATCCAGTGTAGAAGTTTCTCTTATTTGTAAAGATCATGGCAATTTTAATGTACGGTAAAAGCCCGAGGGCCTAAGTATTTTCAGTTAATCAAGATTCAATTGAAATTTTGTGTAGTCCTTAGTATAGTAGAACTTCTCAAATTATGACTTTTGAACTCTAGAATTTTTGTAATTCAGACAAAATTCTACCTTATCCAGCTATGCAACAAAAACTGAAATTTAAACAATAAACTTTCTAAGTTCATGTTTAAAAGATAGTAAATTCTTTCTCTTGTGTATGAATCCTCACAAAATGTGTTTTGTTTTACAATCTTTTTTTTTTTTTTTTTTACCCTCTCTCTCTATTCAAGAAAGTTAAGTCCGTTTATTGACAACGTTACCTGTTTATTACAATTTTTTTTACAATTCATATTACATTATTTCTGTAATCTGTAATCTGTAACGTTCCAGTGATTTTGGATTTGAGAAGTTCTGCTGCGCATTTACCAAGATTGTAAGATTTGACACCAAATTTGAACACCAAATGAATAAATAATAATTCTGCATATTTTCAAAAGCAATCAAATTCAGTAGCCAAAAAAGTTTATTTTTGATAATTTCTGTTTTATTGTATAGTAATAGTTTCTTTGTTAATTCAATTATTTATTTAAAAAAAATAGTAATAAAAAATAGTATAATCTTTTAAGCTTTTTAATTTAAGGAACCTGTTTCTTGAACCTTTACCATAACTAAATTTAAGCATACCTCCTCTCAAGCTTTACATTAACAAAGGTTAAATTTATGACAGCTAATATTTTTGAAAAAGAATCTCTTTTCATTTAGTCATCTTGTAACCAGTGGCAACTATTTATTTTACCTTTTATTCAAGCAGGGAAGAGCCTCATAAGATACTGAGTTTGATCTATTTATTTATCTTGGTTCCTCTTTAAGACTACAGGTGCAAATACTTTCTGAAATAAATGCATAAAATGCGTGTGTGAGTTGCCTATGAAAGTAGTTTCTTAATTTTTAACATTTACTGAAAAAATAAATGAACTTGCTTCATGAGGTTCTATACTTTTACCATTCGAAACGACATATGAAAAACTGTATGGATTTTTCATTGAATAGATTTACAGATGTCATAAGTTCAAATTTGTTTGTTTCCCTATCCCCTAGGATTTTGAGCATATTTTCTCATTTTGGCAGTAACATTCTTTATTTCAACCACCTTGATTTGTTCTTTTTCTGCGGGTGAAGATTTTCATTTATTTTCCTTTAATCCTGTTTATTATCAGTTTTAGATTTTATGTTTCTTGAAATAATTATAACTAAGAATTATGAGAGATATAGATGGAACTCCTCCATGTATATAAATGCAGTTAAAAAGACTCATTACATTTCTGGTTGAAATTGTCAGAGTAAATTAAGATCAGAAAGCCAAATGTTCTTACAAGACAGTTTTATTTCTAGTTGTCAAAATAATAAAATGTAGGCTGAAATTTTTGAATATATTTAGCAGAGTTTTTTTTTTTTCTTTTGTGCAAACTTTTTTTAAATTTTAATAACGGGTGAGCATTAGGCATTAAAAATTGTCAGATGAAGCAGCATGTATTTACATTCACAAATTCGTTTTTAAAATATCTTAAATATGTCACCTTTACACACCAATGCCATAATATCTTAGTATACTGAATGATTTTAAAAAAAATATTTATATTCTGCAATTGTACTGAATCATACAAATTTAAATGCTCTATGCTGCAGCTTTCATAAGTCAGAAAAAAGTTAAAAAACAAAAATAATTATAAATCTTATCTGTATTCATATAAGTTAAATCTATGGTCCATTTCGATGTTTTTTAATTTCATCTGTTTCCCAGGGTACCTGTAAGAAACATTCCAAAAAAAAAATCTACACAACCGAAATGTGGTGGAAATGAACGTGAGAGAGATAAATATTTTGTTCTGAAGTTTTAAAAACACAAATCATTGTTGCCAATTGCAAAAGGGAAAAATGTTATGTTAACAAAATGCTTGCGAAAAAACACTTGCTTACGTCATTCACTTCAGCATGATTTACTGATTGTTTTTAATTTTAATTTTTCTAAAATTATGTCTGAGGAAGAGAAAAAAATTGTTGCTACAGGGGCACCCATTGGGTGGCCAACATTATCTGTATGAAGGGACGAATGAGTTAATAGTAGTGTTGGAAATAAGTGGTATTGCATCACAGTTTTCGACTCAAAACATATGCAGTATGATACAATGGCACACATTCCATCAAAAAACCGGTTAAGTACAGAGATATTGGAAACCTTCTGACAATTTCTTTAGAAGCACCCGAGCTTTCAGATTTTAATCCAGAAAGACATGCTACTAAATATTTTGACAAAAATGTGAGACACCCTTCTACTCAAGCATATGTTGGGGATGAGGATTCTTCTTTCTACCAATTTCTTTACAAAAGGTAACCCTTCCATGGCTGTGGAAGAATTAGACAATGTGTAGATTTAATAGCATTTGCCCCAGTTCTATTTTAAAAGTTCATAATTGAGGTTATTGTTCATTAAATGTAAATTTTTTTCTTTAAACTTGTTTTCTTGACTTAAAACCACACCTCAGTTTTATAAAACTGCTCCTCAATAGCTGACTTTGAGGATTAATACTGTTACTCAAAATAAAATATTTATTTCTTACACTAACACTCAAGCTCAAGCCAGGAATCAAACCTAGACACAAAGCATGATAGAATAATTATTTATCTTGTACACCACCTGGGCAGCCTTTTCTGTAAACTTCAACATAAAATACTCCATTTTTGCACTGGAATGTGCGCAACACTTTTATAATTCTTAAGAAAGCTGCCATTGACGTTTTAAATAAAATGAATGACAACAAATAATATTTGATTGATACAAATTGACTGAAGATTGCCACAGAACTGTGTCTGAGTTGCTCTTAACTACTCCAAAATTGAATTTTTCTGTTCCGAAAGCATCGTCCCTGGAAAAGATTTTGTTTACCTTCCATAGATTTGTCATTAACCAACTTTGGCTGAGAGTGTCAATCTTGGTACACCTCCATTCAAAGTATAAATGTTTTTGGCTGGTTTAAATGTAATGTCACATCAAGGCATTTGTTGTGATGAAGTTAATCCCACCCTTTCCTTATATTTAATTAAGTACATTGCAGCCGAATTCAATAATTAATGGGTGTCTGAATCTAACCAGTAGATTAATACCAACAAATGTCAGTTAATAAAAAGAGAGCAAGACTTTTTAGTAGTCTGACTAGGAAGAAATTGCAAAATCAATCGTAATAATGATGTTATTTATTTATTTTTATGAATATTGAAGGACTTTATGAAAAAAAGTCACAAGCAAGGTTTACGTGGCTCATTTGCTGGTGGATCTGTTCCCATGCTTTATATTAATGAGCCCATTTTGTTTGGTCCCTGGAAAGTACACTAGATAAGTACTTACTAATACTGTAACTACCCCAGGAATAAAAGTTCCAGTGAGGTCTTTTAAGTGTGGTTTTATGGATACAAATAAAAATTACTAGGTATAAACTGTTTCAGTTTTTTGTCTAATGGCTATTCAGTTATATTATTAACCATTTATATGTTAAACTGTAAATGGAATGTTCTTTCTTTCTTTATTTATTTTTGAGAGTGGGAGGGTGGGGTAGTAAAACTGTTTAAAACTAGTACTACCTGTATCAAAGTGTTACCAGTATAAAAATTCATTTTTGGAAAAAAAATTAAAGCATTATTAAAGTGCATTTATAAAAACTAAATGGTTCAAAACATTGTTTCTTGAGGAAAACATAACAGTTTATTAGTAAAATTTTATAATGGCTAGTGTTACATCTTCTTTTTGTGTCTGTTATTTAATCATATGATTTCAATTTTTTGACAGGTGTGGATATAGCTATGGCAAGTAGTCTATTGTTCTCCAATAACCGCACTGCACAGGTGACAACCAGTATCATTGCTGCTCTACCCTGTCAAGTAGTCATAACTGGCACCAAAGGACAAATCAAAGTATGGTATTCACCTTTAAAAATCGCATTGTGAATGTGCTGTTGTTTAACTCTTTCCGACAAGGTTGAAAAATGTTTTATTCAGCTTGTCTCTCTGCTATCTGTATTCATTGATAATCCACAAAGTTACTCATGTGACTGCTACGTACTATGCAGAGTAGCATCTAATTTTATGTATTTAGATTTACTTTATTATTTATTTATTTGTTATAAAATGAAATATTCATAAGCTCCATGCTTAATCAAACACTGGAATTTCTGGTCCAGGCTTGGAAACATTTTGTTAGGGTTGTGAATTTTTTTGAATACATTGCAACTACAGTGTTGTAGAAAGAAAATTTTACCTATAAACAGGGATGAAAATTACTGAAAAACCCACCAGCCAAGGATATTTTGCCAAAAGATGTGAGACACATGATTTATGATAGATTTGCAGTGTACTAAGGATGACAATAATTTTATGTTATGATTCGATTATTTATGTATGCCTATTCAATTGTTTCTATAAACTACAATAAAACCCCAAACTTATGCGATAGGTAGGACCAAGTGATAACTGTTTAAGTTGGGGGTGTAGTTTCATATATATATATATATATATATATATATACATATATATGTATGTACCTACAAATTACCTTAAATGAAGCCAGACTAATGAAAACAATAATGTAGAAAAATTTTGTAATAAAATCTTTTATAATTACTAATGTATAACAAATTATATTATTAAAATTGTAAACCAAAGTTATTTTGGAAGTAAGCAAAAGATGAATGGATGAGATTTGAAAATGTCGTAACTCCAGATATGCATAAGTCGAGATGCTACTGCACGCAGCTGAACAAAACTACTTTGCGTACATATAAGTATTTTCTAAGTCTAGGAAATTGACACCCACTCATCTATGGTGATCCCCCTATCTTATAAATTAGAACTGCTTTTTTGCCTCAATTAAAACATGGAAAAAACTGATGTTTCCATGTTTTAGTAGTGTGCTATACTAAAACAAAATGAAATTCTTTTAAGTCATTTTTATGCCATTAAATAAAAATTAATAAGAATCTCTAAAACCTTAGCTACTTTTGGCCACAATGAAAACTCTATTTCTTTTTTGCCATGCAATTACTTGTTTTTCCATTAGAAGTGATCCATAATGCGTTTTTTTTTTTTTTTCATTTCATTGGACAGTTGACTTATTTAAGATGGTCATTCAGCAATGTTAAGCAGCGATAGTCAGCTTTTCTGGGGTCAAGTTATTACTCAAATCATATTCACTGGTTTATTGCAATATGTTAATTATGTTTCTGATAAATTAACTGGATTCCGTTCTTTCCAGTTATTTTGCTAGTCCTAAACGATATAAATGACTCATCCATGTTGTAATGTATTGAAATGTGTGAATACTTGCACATACACACCTATTTGTAAAATAAGTTTTCATATCTTCTACAGCATGTGTCGCATCTCATTTGTATCTTAGCTCTTAATTTTGGTAGTTACATACCAATTCTAAGCTTCAGAAAGCACTTTTTGTCTTTATCCCAATACAAGTTAGAAAATATCTAGAGTTAACATATTTGTGGAAGAACACTATAACCGCTAGCTATGAGATTTTCATGACTACTAGCAGAATGGAAAATTATGTTCATATTTAAAGGAATTTAAACACTCCAATGATTATGAGAACCTCCTTCATTCATTGGCCCCTGCCTCATCTTGAATAAATGGCGTACTATATTTTGTATAAATGGCAATAAATTTACTTGACTATCAAGCATTCCCTATTAATTCTTTTTTTTTTTTTTTTTTTTTGTGCAGTAGCTGTATGTTCTATCCACATTTTTGTAACATGACAAAGTTCAGAAGCATTAGTCAATTTTCCTGTGTCTATTCACCAGATAATAATGAAATTTTATTAATGATACGGTAAGGGGTACCAAAATGCCCCGTGTGACAGATATTTCACAGAAAAGTTATGGATGGCTCATTAAACTGCTATCAGAAATTTAACTATTACTCCAGGCATCTGCAATAACTGGAAAATTGAAATCTTAAGATGGCTTACATTGGAAAGGGTTTATGGATTGATTTTAAATTGAAATTTGGCATCCATGAAACTATTAACCCTTTGAAGCATAAGCATTTTCACATCCATGAAGACCCACTGGATAGACTGCCCAACAATGAAAAAGTGCAGATGTTGCCTTTGATCCTTTTAACTACCGACAACACGGTAGTCAATAGAATAGTCCATCTGGCACCACAGAAGTTTTCTGACACAGCTCGCACAGCCAGCTGTGTCAGAAAACTTCCTTAGCTCTGTGTTACCAGATGGACTATTGGATGGACTGCCATGTTGTCAGTCATTAAAAGGATCGATGGCAACATCTGCACTTTTTCACCATTGGGATCCTTTAACCCTGTTTTTTGTGACCACCAGTGAAAGCGCTGAAATGAGGTGGTTTCACAGTGCATCCACTGTGCGCCAAAGGTTAAACAAGTTTAATGTAAAGTATGCATTTTCAGATTCCAGATTTCATGTGGTGTCCCACAACCCTCGAGACGCCCGAAGGAAAGTTGGAGTTTCCGCTTCCAGAGACTGTGCTGCCATGCAACTTTGAGAACAGTGCCGGACTGATGTACGAGGCTATGGAAGTTAGGAAATGTCTCAAAAAAGGTACCCCCCCCCCCTTTCTCTCTCTCTCTCTCTCTCTCTCTATATATATATATATATATATATATATATATACACAATAGTTTTTACATACCTGCCAACTCTTCTGGTTTTGACAGAAGACTTCTGTTTTTTTAAGCTATCTTCTGTTTTTTAAAATTTTTAGTTGATATATTAAATTGTATTGCAAACTATGCTAAAAAATTAGTAAATAAATAAATCCATTTCAAAATAATTTATTAAGGTAATCATTTCAACAGCTAACAGCACAATGATGCTGTATGGAGTGAGGTCAAAGCATTTTTAAGCAAATCTTTTATCGATAGTTAAAAAAAAAAAAAAAAAAAAAAACAGAACTTCATTTTGTTCCTCCCTCAGTAATTCATTAGAAAATTTATTAGTGTTGAAAATTAATGCTAACATACTTTGTTATGAAAATGACTTTTCTGATGAACTATTACTAAAAGCTATAAAAGCTACTTTGAACCAGCTAAAAAAATCTTAACTGTTTATTTTTCAACATACTTTGGTTAAAAATAAAGTCAAATTTCCATTTATTTAATTATTTTTATTTTTGTAAAAATACTCTATCTGTTTTTTATTTCTATACATTGCTAATATAAAAAATAATAAGAAATGGCAATAAACTGGGTGTCTTCTGTTTTTACTTCTTATATTTAAAAATTATCTTCTGATTTTTTGTGAAATCTTCTGTTTTTTCAACCCAAGTCTTCCTGTTTTCGGCTTAAGGAGGTTGGCAGGTATGTTTTTAACTTTTTTAAAAATCTCTTTCCCTTCCTTTTTCTGATTTTTTTGATATTTTAACATGATTTAGGCAGAATTTTGTCTGTATTTCTTTCTCCTACTTTTTCCTCCTTGGATCTAGTTATTTTTGTCGATTATTTTTCTCGGTTGGCATCGATTTCTAGTCTTGTCTGTTCTTCCACCTTCATGTGAGGATAGCTTCCATGCCTGCTTTTTCTTTTAGTTAGGTTGTACCCCCAGGTTACTAAAGTGACATCTTTTGTCAGGTAACATGCAGAAACCTAACTATTTTGCAAAAACTACATTGCAAATTGAAATGTGAGTACGGTGGTACTTGATAATGGAGTACTCCATTTCAATTTTCCACTCTATATCCACTTCTTTGCATGAGTTTATCAAGCTAGGCTTAAGCCCACGTGATTGCACATGACATGCTTTTCCCACTTTTTGGCTTTGATGGCCCTGTTTTAAATTTATTTATAGCCTCTGGATTTTCATTTATAATTTCATGGTTACGTATTATATATCTTATTTAGTGCTTTCAATTAATATTTCACTTGAGATTCCATATTACGTAAGTTAAGCTATTTTATATTATATATATATATATATATATATATATATATATGCAGTGTGATCTTGTGAAGTGGCCAAGTTCGTATAAAGGCCACCTGTCTAAAGTGACCCCTTTTGTAAATTTTCACTTTGCAATGGCCACACTTTGTCCCCTTTCTGAGGTGGGCAGTTTGGCTATGAGTGAGGATGGTCCCATTAGACAGGTTTCGTGTAAAGGATGTCCAGAGCAAAACTCACATTCGCCACTTAGAAAGTTAGTTTTTAGGAAAATGCAAAACTTATTAACAGACATGATACATTGCCAAAATTTTTTTGTGTGTATGTGAGTGTGTGATATATTTGTTGTCTCCAAACTATGGCCCTCTCATCCAGCCCATGGAGAGTTTTTTCAGGGTGGCTACAGAAATGGAGGGAAAAAGTTCCCTGATAATCCCACACCTATTGACAAATTTACTATGATAATAGAAAATTCCAGAGTGGTATTAGAGGACAAGGTTCACAATGACCACCCTCTTCATGAAAAGAGTTATCTCTAATCGACCTCTAGGGTAACAAATCATTACTTTTCTATAGGACTCATTACTGGATTGCCCCAATGCAGAAGTTTTGACTCAAAAAGAGTGTTTCGTATTTGCAGTCCTATCCTGTCTGTAGGATTTGTATGCCTGGTGTCTTGTATGCACTGTACCTTAATACTTGTCTGAATACCTGCGGTTTTGGACTCGTATAGGGTCTACATCACTTCCGGCTTAGATTCGTAAAGTGTCTGCATCAGTTGAGTAATATAGGATCCAGAACAAACCTACAAACTACGAGCCAGATGCTGATCCAAAACTAAAAACGATCTCGTTCACTAGGGGGAATACGAAAGCTACCTGATTTTTGGATATATTTATGAAATTCCCTGATATTTTCAGATGGATAAAGTACCTTGATTTTTCCATAGTTTCTGTGATTTCCATGATCTGTCGCCATCCTTTTTTTTATCTACTTAAAAAATGACAGAAATTTGCCAGTATCCTGCCAAGATCAGTCGCTTCTTACATGGTTGGTACATTTTAACCGAATTTAAATAGAAGTGCGCAATAGTGCGTTGTACTTCCAACTGATCACTACATTGCAAAACCTTATTCACTGCTTACTTTTTCTACTTCTGTTCACAGTCAATGACATGATGTAAAAAACGTGTCCATGGTAGAACAAGTTTGTGATGATAATCTCAGGTCACTGTTGATGTTAGGGACATCCAATCTAAAGACAGAAACGTGTCCACTATTTCGGTATCCAGGAAACAATTTCTCCATTCCCACTCATACCGTCACCTCCAATACAGAAGGCCTCCGCACCGATTCAAAATGGCCGACTCCGTAGTTCAATGCTCTGCGTTCATTTGAATGAGTTTGGACCGAAACAGTGCCCAAACTTTTCTTTTTGAACAGTAAATAAAATATCCATTCACATGAAACTGCCTTTATCAGAATGGAAAAATTCTTCATAAGAACTTACCACTTTAATTTGAAAAAAAATATCCATTCATAAATTTATTACATCAAATTCAGCATTTTTCATGGGGATTTATTTAATAGTATTCTTATGTAGCAGTGAAATCGTATTTAGATTAAATTGAATTATATATTGGAAAAGCCCTCTAAAGCATATTAAGTTGTGGTTTAAACTATTTTAATAGTTTAAACCACAACTTTACTTTTTTATGGAATATTACTACTTTTATGGATTTATTACTTTTTTATGGAATATACTTAATCTATAAAAATCAATGCTTGATTAACAAAATTTCAGCTTTTTTGCATGAGAGAATGATGTTTTCATATTAAACGCTTTTTTAAATTGAGTAGCAGTTTAAGTAGTCAAAATGGAAATTTCTACTGTATTTGGGTAGAAAAAAATGCTCTTTTCGGCATAAATACAACACTCATTTCAAGATTTTTACCAATCTAATAAAAATGTATGTAAAATTAGGCATTTACGTATAATCCCGGCAGCAGTCTGCCAAGACAAAGGACTTTTCGCCAAGATAAATGCCGGACACATGAAATTATAGATAGGTTGCTATTCTTATGAGCCTAGAAATCATTAGAACAACGAAAGTGCTAGAGATTTATTGGTATTTGGCGACAAAATTCCTTATATCTAAGTGCTCTATACCTCTTGAACCATGTAATATAATCGAGTAAATTTATATACACCATAAATAGCTATTTTTAGTGCATTGTGAGTAACATTTAAAAATATTTTTATGTCTTGTTAGCCTCTTCCATTTTAGATATAAAAGAAATCCCCATTGGAAATACCACGTAAAAAATTTACATTTGGCTCATTATTATAAATAACTCAATAACACATGAGCAATATTAAAAGCAAGATTACATATTATTTAAGTACAGACAATATTCATGCATCATAGCAACCAATCATGTCAAGTTTTAACACATAATTCTATTAAATGATTTAATTATGCCATTGAAATTCGCATAACTTGGCGACTATTGTCATAATACAATTAACAATAATGGAAATAATGATAAAAAAAAATTTGCGTATTTGAACATAATTTTGAACATTCATAACATAGTTATTTTTTATGATTTTACAATAAATTTGGTATCAAATTGTTGGTAATGGAAAGATCTTTAAAATGATATATGAGTCATCACTCCCACTTACCTTCTCCCTGTAGAAATTAGCTTCTGAACGAAGAGCTTATAACTGACAAGACAATTCTAGAGACGGAGAGTATATTTACGAGCACGTCAAAACTAGATGTAAACATGTGAATAAAGCAACGGAGCTTGGACTACGGAATGCGCCATCGTGCCAATTTCTGTATTCGGTGCGTAGGCCTTCTATATGGGAGGTGACGCTCATACAGGCATTCATACGTAGTGTATCAATGTGCTATTTAATAAAAAATGAATTTAGTGTTATGGAAAGCCAACATGAGGGGCATCTGCCTAGGGTAGGTGCCTTGGGTGGAGCACTTTTTAAACGGTTTTAACATGCATTCATACTAGAACTGGAAGAAAACTCCAGATGGTTAGATTCACAGCCACACGATAGGTCCGGGCTCAGGACCTTCATGCTTCCGCCATGTTCAGTATCTTAAACACTCGGCCTTGGTGGGGCTAAATAATAATTGAACAAAATAATACTAAACAAATAATAAAAACAACATTCATGTTTTGATTTCTTTTTATTTGGACCTTCGAGTGTGTAGTCAGCCCCTAAACTCCTATTGTATAGTTAATGCGGCCCAAGTTTGGAGATCCCGGTCATAACAAATACTTGCTCATAGTCCTAAACCTGTAATAATTCTGAATGTGCCGTGAATGAATGAATGTAACCAACAAACTCTTTTAACTCCTAGGTGCACTTGAGAGTTCCATATTGCCACTCAAAGATACAGAAACGTTAGCCGAGATGTCCGATGAGATTCGCCGCCAGCTCGGAGTTGTTTTCGATGAAGATTGAAGTTTCTGTTTATATGTGTAATCATGTTGAGTGTGTTGAAACTTTTATAAAAAGAATTTATTTTGTTGGAATCACTTACATGCTATGTTAATAAAGAATTTATGAAAGGTTTTTAAATCTATTATATATATATTTAGAATATTCATAAATTATACTCTTGATATATTTAAAAGCATTTTGGTTTCAAGAAAAGTATCTGAATTTAAGAATTTTCAAGTACCTATTTTTTCTTTTCAAATTTCAGAATGAAAAAGAAAAAAAAAGATGAATGCATTGCTTTGCCTTTACTGCAATTTTCAATAAACACTCAGTGACTAGCATGCTTAAAAAACTAGTACAATAGACACCCCTATAATTCGGGTCCATGCAACACAGATTTGTAGATCATGGTGAAAAAATGGTGATCGTTTTTGTATAACACATTGAAAAGAGACCCGTACAGCACAGTAAAATGAGACAGATGTTCTGATTTTATGAAGCTCTACCTCCTGTATATAATTAATATAACTTTTGAATGTATAGTATAATGTAATATTCTAAATTCGACACGAAACATCATTATGTTTCTAAGAAGTGCAGATAAGTTTTGCAGCGATTATACCACACAGTTCACACTCCAGGTGGAGTATAGCTCTGGCCCTGTACAACTCGGATTCCTATAACACAGAACGTATCTACCATGGCATGATGGGGTCTACTGTAATTGAAGTTTCAACAACCTTGTGGCAAACATAAAAAGCTAGAAATGATTTGATACTTCTACGAAGTATTTATGCATTTGCAATGGTTGCATGATTTTTGTTGAAATAGAATGCATATTCCCAAAGATATATAGATTAAGATTTAAATTCAGTAAATAAAGATAATAGATAAAACTTTCTAACTGCGTTCACTTTTTTTTTTTTTGTGAATTTTAGAACTAGCTGTAAAAGTACTAAAGAGAAAAATTAGAGCAAACATCACATTGAAATTTAATTTAACATAATATTTTTGCAGGATTTTAAATGAAAGTTATGAGTATTTTTCTTTCATAATTTCTGTCTTCTGGGTTGTTTATATTAAAAAAAAATAATAATAAGTAATCTGATTGAAGTTTCTAAACATTCATCCATTTCGTAAGTTGCAATTATCGTTCTCTAAAAGAAGCTTTCTACATATTTCTTTTCAAAAAATGAAACAGTCCTGTTTTACTCACATTATTCAAATTTTCAGCCTCCTTTAAGTATCTATGTTTACCTGTATAGTAATGTAATCGAATTTTTCTACCGTATAATTATTATTTGCGGAAAGACTGTTTATCATCTGGAGATTTTTAGAGAGCTACAATCAGGACCTGATGTAACCCATCACACTGACCAAAGAAATATATATGTAAAGGATGTCCATTTTTTATTTTATTTGAAACAGATGCACAAGCACATTACGTATACAATAGGGAAAAGTGAGGTAAGATGACAAACTTCAGATATTTTTTCTAAATTCAGCATATGATTTAAAATCCTGAAATTTACAAAAAGACTTCTTTGAGACTGTCTTTCATAAAAAAATTTAAAAATCTTCATCATCTTACCCCATTGTTACTTTGATGGGCTAAGATGATGAATAGATTACCTCATAAAGATTTACTTACAAATAGGCAGCGAAACAATTTCATTTAGGTAATTAATGAAAATATAGGCATCATAATGACATATCACCCATAATGAAGCAAAAACTTAATTAGGTACAAAATTAAGAAAAACCACTGGTAATAAAGTTCGTAAACAAAAATAACATTTTCAGCATATGTCTTTTGCTCCAGTAAGACCCCAGCTGGATCCTTGATCATGTGTTCAAGATTCCTACCTGATTCATTGTTTTCTTGCTGGCCAATGAAGAACTCATCCTATTACACATTGACATTTTCGAATTGTTTAACAGTATTGAAGCTTATCATAAATAAACTGTAAGACACGTGATTATATTGTTAGGAGATGTATTTTGAAAAATTTTTATTAGAGAGAATATATAATTTACTGTAATTGGATAATTCCTTATGCAGTGAAGTCTAAAATTTACAAACAAATTAACAGAAATATATTCAAATTGCCCCTACTCACAAAACAATCTCTAATTATATTATTGATATTGGGCTCCATGACACAGTCCTAGGGTCTCAAGGATTGCCTTGAAAGAAGCTGCTGTTTGTGAATTGTGTTGGGGGAATACAGAGTTTGTCATGTCACTCACTTTGTCTTATTACCTTGCTTTCTCTTTGAAAATGACTGGATTATTTAAAAATTACCTCACTTTCTGGTTCACTTATCCAACTTTTGAATATCTTTCTAAATTTTTAGATTTTGAGCTGGAGATAAAATAATTTTTCAGCAGTCTTACATTTTACACTTAAAACTCTTCAAATTATAAAGAAAAATTGTAATATTTAATGAAGAATAATGACAAATTTTGTTTCTGTGTTAACTATATTTTTAAAAGAATTGTCAGCACTTATAATTTCATGCTGTGTTGTACTTGTATTTAATGTTGATACTGAGCTAAAAATATTTTTGTACCATACTCATTTTAATAATCATTGTGGCCTTTTATACTAAAATTAAAATTGTGTGATTAATGACTACAGCCAGGTAAAATTTGACATAATTTATCAGACGTTCATAATTTCTGAAACCATAAAAATTTACATTGAAGTTCATTTTAAAAAGTACCTCACGCTGTATTTAAAAAAAAAACAGTATTGTCTAAAGTATGAACTGTTTTGTTGGTTTTGCTTTTAAAAGATTCACTCTCCTATTTTTAAGAATTATGTGTCTTTATAAAAATGGTGTCTTATTACTAACATCAAAATGATTAAAATAATTCGGAAAATAATTCATATTGTCCAGAATTGTTTTTGAACATATAAATAAGTAAGCTGAACACCCATTTAGACTGATAGAAGAGCTTTAAACCATTCTTTTGCTGCAACGTCATAATTTGAAACTTTCTCAATTTTTTTGTCATAATGTTGTAACAAATGAGTGCTATATAAAGTTTAAAAACATTTACAAGAAATTCATATCAAACCAAAGGGTGTTTAAAATCAATGCTAAAATATTAAAAATCTAAAGCGTGTTAATTGAAATAAAACATAGATGTGGGTTTTTATACAAATGTCACCTCATGATAGGATAGGCTTGTACTGCCTGTACTTGCAGATTTTGATAAGAAGACAAAATTATGACTTGAAAAGATCGGATGATAATGACTAAATTAGATGTTCTATGCTTGAAATAGTATATTGCTGCTAGTGCTTACTGGCTAACTGAAAATCAGCATCAGATCCTCCATATAAGACAGTGTTAGCCAAAATCGAGCAGTTTTCATTTTATTGAGCTCAAGTGGCAGAAAGATGGACTTAGCTTTTGAACCCATTCCGTATGAGAGACCACCTCCTAAATTGGCATCCCCAGAAGTAGTGCTTCAACATGGGGGATATTGAAGTCACAACAGATTGTATGTGCACAAGCTCTCTTTAGTGTACATGATCCCACAGCAGTCCTTTTGAGAGAAATTGTCATCCTCCAAAGTTTTGATCAAGGTCAACACTGCTACATTTTCAGTGTTTTTATGAGAACTGAGCTTCAACTGACTGCACCCCTTCAGGGCTGCTTGAAGTAGTAAAAAATTGCATTTTTTGTATGTAATTACTGTTTCCCAGCCATTGGTCCATGAAAAAAATCTCAGGTTTATTTAAAAAATAATTCAAAGAAAATGTTACAGTAACTAAAAATCGTGGTTGTATAAGATTTCATTAAATGAATAAAATTCCTGTAAATGGTTTTATGTTTTTGTCTGATGCTGGTCTCCATTTTTTTCCCCCTATTGTAGAAACTTGAAAAACACTGCACTAGATCATATCTTATTGACTATTTAATCTCCTTTTGGAAACTGAACATTGTGTAAAATGTCAGTTTTCTGCCTAGTGTGATATCACTAAAACGAGGAAACTTATTTTAGGGCAAAAATTGGCTAGGTAGCACCATTACTTTTTCAAACCTTAAATTCGTTACTGGTGCATGAGGATGAACACATGTTTTTGTCTACTATAATATAGGACACAAAGTAAACAAGAAAAGATTTTTATGAGGAGGTTTTTCCTGACTAGTTCCTAAGAGGCACTGTTACCTCTCTTTAAAAAAAAAAAAAAAATGCATCTTTTTTTTTTTTTTAATTTCATTTGAAAACTGTTGTCTTTTTCTTAAAAAAAAAGTAAAATTAGTTGTTGTGATACAAGTTGCAGACACAAGGTTCATTCAATAAATTAGTGAAACAAGATGGCAGCACCCATGCAGGTTTACACCAGTGTGGAGCAACATACTGTCAGATTTCTGTTGGCTAAAAGGTTGAATGTAATCAAAATTCACCATTGGTATTGCAATGGTGAAAGATGTTTGAGTTGAACGATAGCAGATAAGTTCAACCACTGCTCCACATTGGTACAAACATACAAGGATACTGCCATCTTATTTTATGGATTCTCATCCCATTCATGAGGCAGGCTCATCTGATAATCGTTCTAGGACATCAAAACAGCACTAACTTTGTTGAAGTTTTGTATTTTTTAAACAACATTTGTGATTCTTTGTTGAATGATTATTGTAGTATAGAGCTCATTTTTAATCTATATTATTTATTTTATTTTATTATTATTTTTGTTTGTTTAAAGACTGCCTAAAAATAATATAAAAGGAATCTTTTGGTTAAATTTTTTATTTCCTTACATAAAAAAGTGAGATGCTACCTTTTTTTCCTATATTGCTCTAGCTGTGCCAATATTAAAAATTCCTCTTTCTTATTAGTTCTTTATTTTTACTTTCATAATTCTTGTAAATTATAATGCATATAAATTACACAAAAACAGAAATGTATATCGAATATTCAATGGGAAATCAGTTTACTTGTGCCCTTATAACTTATACATAAGTAACTATTAAAAACATTATACATTATGCAAAATTATTAGTGATATTGCTCGGAATTAAAGAATAAATAAAATTTTAGGTATCACATCAGACCCTAAATGACCCTTTTTTACACGTGTAACTGCTCTCTTAGATTAAACTGTATTTAAGACTTCATGTGTAAAACTTCTTGTGCTGTCAAAAAATAGATCTTTTGAAATCGCCCAGTGTTACTATTGTTATCTTAAAAATAAATAATAGAAGTCAATAAAAAAAGAAAATTTCACTATCAGACAAAAGGTAACAAGAAGATATTTCTAGAGGAGAGAAGCCATATCAGATAATCTCTCCTCTTAATACCAGTATTTGAAAATTACCCTCTTTTGATATTTGATAGATAATAGAACCGATCTTGACCATGAGCATTTAATCACATGGCCATCTTCAAGATTGCTATCTTCACTCAAGCCAAACTGAAGATAAACGTGTTCTTGCTTTTTATCGGTAACAATTAAGGAAATACTCCCATATCTGGTATTTGTTCATTTTCTTCTTTTGTTTATTTTTACTGTTTGAAAACTCGCAAAGAGAGAACACCCAATAATCTGAGGTAAGCTAACTAATGGGTTGCTCTCTTATTTTTTCTGTTAAAAGTATTATTTAATCAGGGTTGCCACTGGTCAGGAAGAACAGGGAATTTCATTTGGCAAAAGAAGTCGGGGGGAAAATTGCAAATTTTGGCCCAAAACTTGGAAAATCATATAATTTGGACTAGAAAATCATTGTTTGTAAACAAACTACGTTTAACCTTACTTTGGTAAGCTAGAAATATTAAAGAGCATATGCAAAGTTGACATGATAAACATAAAAAAATAGTCTGAATTTTTATCACATGATGGTCTAGAAAAGTCAAGAGAATTTTTTTTTTTCAGAAATTGAGTGCAACCCTGTTAATTAGCTAATTAGCTTTATTGTATTAAAATAATTTAACATAATTTTAAAGAATTCTATAAAGGATCTTTAAAAATAATTTTTATTATTAAACTGTAACGTACTTAAAAATCCATTTTTATATTTGAAGTTATATGAAAATACTTTCTTACCAGTAAAAAGTCGTACCTGCTAAAGTATGTAAATCAGAGGATGTGCTGTATTATCTGCTAAGTTAATTTGCAGTCTGCGCAGGCCTCTTGAATTTTTTATTGATACATTTCATTATCAAGTATTCTGCAACAAAATTACTATGTTTTTATTTTAGGGCATATTAAGTCTAATTGAATCCATCTTATTTTCTTCAGTTTTATCTGCATCTTGTTTCAATGTCTCTGTTATCTTACCATTGGAAGGTAAAGTATTGTATCTGCAGCTTTAGAGAATTTACCAATTCTTTATTTCCAATTGCATATATTTAAATGCATTTTAGTAACTAGTAGAGTTTATTATGCTGATATATCTTAATATTCTCCTGTTACCCCCTGTTCTTAGTTTTTTCCCCAGAAAATCTTAGTTTTTACCAATAAAAAGCATTACACCGGTCAATACGATTTTAGGGTCTGACTTCTAGTTGTTAAATTTTAGTTTCTCCTACGCCAAAACTAAGGAATTTTTTTAGTTTTTCTAATGAAAATTTGCTTTTGTAGAAATTAAAGCAATTTTTCAATCTTTTGGCAAAAATCGCTGATTTTTATATTTTTTTTTATAATTCCACTCCAATAATTATCCAATAATATACCACTCCAATAATATATACAATCCAATTATAATTCCAATTATAATTCCAAATTATGATCAGAAAAGTTTTTGCTGGATATAAAAGTCTTTTTTATTCAAGATTTGTGATAAACTATAGCATATAAATGTAAAATAATTATTTTATTGAGTATTTTTGTTACATAAATCATTATTTTTTCAGACACAATCCATTACAGTTTTTAGTATATTACTTTGCATCATTGTGTTGATAAAATAAAAATATTACATACAATATTATTATAATAATACAGTTTACTTTCAGGTTAATCAAAGTGCTGCCATCTTTCGTTTATGAAATAAATTAAAATATGCTTATCGACGTAAATCAGACAAAGCAAACTTTAAGAACTAAAAATGAAAATTTAAGTGTTTTTCAATGTCTAGAATGAGAATTTAGGCATGAGAACAGAACCCCCACCCCCTAAATTTCTTTTTGTTGACCGGTGTTATTACTATGTCCTGGTTAAAAGCAGTTTTTACTGGTAAAAAGGTAAACTTTACCCGAATTCAAGGCGTAATAGAAACAACATGTGTGAAGTGGTCACTCAATTTCATGTTTCATAGCTTTGTAAATTTTAATCATACCAATATGGAACTTTTTGTGTTATTTTGTAAACCTTTGGTCATTTTCTAGAATGGCTACTAAATGGGGAATACTAAGTGCTGGGAGGATATGCCATGATTTTGTGACTGCAGTACGAAGTTCAGGAGGAGAGGATCACAAGGTATGCACATGCTTTCTTCAGTGATGTAAACGAAATTGCCTATATGCACATGAACCTATGCAAATGAACCTATATACACATAAGTAAATGTGCATATAGTGAAACCTCCTTTAATGGCCATCTCTGTAGACCAGCCACATATCAGTAGTACCGAATGCTATCCATAGGATTAACATTAGAGGTAACCTCTGAACAGCAAATTCCAAACATTAGCCACCCATTGGCATCACGAAAAAATCTTAACAGCTTCCCAAATGCACTTTTTAATTTTTTATCAACCCAAAGTGTGTGCAGTGTAAAGTTTATTTGCCGCACCACAAAATAAACATATTACTAATTTCCAGTGCTGCAACTAGAATTTATATCAGCTGGGGCAAATTTTCATTTTGGGTACCCCCAGGCCTCACTTGCCTCCCGCTAGTTGCAGCCTTTCTAAGTATAGAAACATATTCTGATGTTTTTACTAATTTTCAGGCAGTGCAAAGTTTTGTCTCAATTAAAAATGATGATGAGTTGAACAGAAAAACAACAATTATTATTTATTTTATTTCTCTCCAAAAGAAAAAGAGAATTGCAAATAACTGTTTTTTTTTAAAGTAAATTAAAATAAATGAGATTTAGTGAAGCTAAAATAGAATATTTATGTCTCTGTTATTACCTTTGTTTATTTGGATTTTTTAAATAATATTTAACCTCTAAACCTGAACCACCTCCGAAGGACGGTCACTTTTGGATAGTCGCACTTGATGGTCATTTTCAGAGATTTCACTTTGTGCTTCAGAAATCACTTTTCTGATGTTTACTTGTATGTTAAGAAAGAGATGATGTTAGGGCATTTTTTTTTTTTTTTTTAGTTGCTTGTTTGCAGCTCAGGATTTTTAGTTGCTTGTTTGCAGCTGAGCTGCTCGTTTGCAGCTCAGTCTGTGGTGTCAGTTACAAAAACAAAAACGAGTAAATATTCAACATTTTTGTGAACTTCTCATAATTTAGCTCTAGTATAAACTCTTTTTCATTATATTTTTTAAATTGATCTTTTGAACAAAAATAAATAAATAAATAAATAAAGATACTCTGATCCAATCAGCATTTGATATACAGGGTGTCTTAGAAACATTGACCCAGAATTTTATTCTTTAAAATTTGTCATGGACTTATATAATAAATTACAAAGTTATATAAAAAAAAGGTACAGAATTTTATGAAATTGATTAATATTTTCAGAATATTTAATTTCAGGAATACAAAATTTAAATTTTTATACACCACCCCCTCCATACAAAAAAAATCTGAGTTTGTAAAATATACCCTTCCATACTCTAAGGACAGGATGATTTGGGGGTGGCTTTTCCCAGATCTGTCTCTACAGATCTGGGAAAAGCCCCTGACAAGCTTTATTCAACTATATATCAGAAACATTTTATGATCTAAGGCTGAAATTTTATGCATCACCTAATTCATATGTGAATCACATTTTACCTATCAAAATTTTTTATATAGGGGCCAAATAAAAATTTAAGCTGCATTTTCTCAGATTTAATCCTTTGAAAATTTTAATGGATTTCCTAAAATTCTGTACTTTTTTGTATGTTACTTCATAATTTATTATATATATTTATGATCAATAAAATTAAGAAATAAAGACCAAGATCAATGTTTTTGGGACACACAGTATGTTATTAACATATGCCATTTATTTCAAATCTGAAACTTATATCTCCATTGAATGACATTTTTACGGTAATTTGATTTTTATCCCTTTCTGTGTGTCTATTTGGCATATACATACACATTAGATTTCAGTGTCAAAGAACTTATTTAAATGTAATTTTATATTTAACAAAATTAAAGAACACCAATTCTGTTATTGTAAGCTATATTCATATGATAATTATTAATTTATCTATTAATTATAAGAAATGTTCATATGCAGTATTATTTTATCATTTTTGTGAACCCTTAAATGAGTGAATGTGTTTTATAAAAATTTTCAAAGTATAGTCATTTGTAAAACTGTCAGTGATGGTCAACCATAAAATATCTAATTAATTCTAATAATAACAAAAATTATTACTCACTTACTTACAAAAAAAGAGATAATTCCTTCAACTATGGCCTGTGAAAACCTTGAGCTGTGTTCAAGAAATTGTTCCTCCTCTCACCTACTAATTTTTGTATTGCTTCTATGGTCTTGAAAACTTCCAGGAATGCATTTTGTCAACTATATGTAAAATAATAATTGATTTGGCTCTAACAAAATGAGTGTTTGAGAAATAAAAATAAAATTTTGAGTTGATTTTTGGTATTTTACATAAAATAATTTGCTATTGTTACTCTTTTAACCTTTTACACGATGCTATTAGTTCAAAGTCTAAAAAATAATGTTAGCTCATAAAAATAAGATTAAAATGCATCTATTTAAGCGATGGTACAAGAAATTAATGAAAAAAAATTTTTGGCTATGATTTCTGATATGTTCCCATTTTGGAACATTGGCATGATTAGTTAACTTTTCTACTATATCAAATAATTAAAATTTACAATTCTCGTGCTAGAATTTCATACTTATGATTAAAAACATTTTATATATTTTAAAATATAAGTAAAACATAATAAGGATTTCTTATGTTAAATGAAAAAAAGAGTATTATTGACAGATTTATTTCAGTTTTTGAAACTAACGAAAAAAAAAAAAAGCACAAGTAATACACTACATGTGTACTAATTATGAAATAGCTACTGTTAACTATAAAGAGTAGCTGTATACATGGGAGTCGGCAGCATAGGCCAAGGGAGGCACTTGCCCCCCCCCCTGGATTTTTGTTTGCAGTGTATTTCCTTGCTTTTTTGTTCTTTTCAACATAGTAACCATGCGTTGAAGTTGTCTTTGCCCCCCCCCCCCCGGGAAATATTCTGGCTGCATAATACCTTGATTAATATTTATATGAAATAAAATTTACTTTACGTAAATTGTCCTTAACTTTTTCTTCAATAACAATAATTTTTATGTTTACACCACTGTCCATGGTACGAAGGAAAACAGTGTTCATGCTATCGTTTTTCACATTCAAAACACATTTTTCTTGTTTTTTTTTTTTTTGGCAAACTACACAGCATCCTTGGGCTGATGGTACTCAATAATGGGTATTTGACTGCCTTGCAGACTGTATTAGATGAGCTCGCGGCCCTGGAATGGAATGAATCTTGGGTTTCATTCGAAGCAAACTCAATGTTACATCTCTTTGAAAATTCAGGTGTGACAGTTCTGATGTTGCGTTATGATGCAATTCAGTATGCAAAATCCATCTTGCAATTGCCCTGTATTTGGGAAAAGCTGTAAACATCCTCTGTAAAGCACTTGTTTGGATATGGAGAAAACTCCCTCCTCCCTCACTAAATCAAGGACATGGGGGGGGGGGGGGAGAAGGAGTATAGACACGCTCTAAGAGGGATACAGAGGGTCTTTGACCTGTTTCTGAACATACTATCAGAATAACTAAAGTTTAGGTTTTCACCATTATGGATTATAGAAGTATGGAGCAATGTAAATTACCTGAGAAGTATAGCGAATCACGCCAATGTTCCCAAACGGGAACAACAACTTTGGATGTATCATAGTAAATGCAATTTTACTGTAAACTAGTATTTATTATATTTGCTCATTAATGTAGTCCTTATTTATCATAAATCTTGAATTTTATAGTTTTTTGCGCCTTTTACAAATTGTATGTAAAATGTTTTATAAACACTTGTGAAAATAGTCAAAAAACTTATTTTTCATGAATTTTCGTAAGCGACAGTCATTATAAAACAGGTTAGGTTTTTTTCATCAAAAAATTAATTCACTTTTTAACTATAAATATTATTTTTTGTTAGTGCATAAAAGTAAAACTTTTTTTAAAAAGAAATTTCAAAGTTGTTCCCGTTTGGGAACATTGACATGTAAAAGGTTAAATGAATTCTCTTCAAAGTGTTTCACAGTTTATAGAGAAATCTACATTTTTTTCACTGCATAATCTAATCTGAAATAATTTAGATTATGAAAGCACTAACAACAATTTATGTTAGAAATTCTTGAAAAAAATACTTACATTCGAAAATAATTTATTGAAAAATTTTATGCAATCTTTTGAATCATGATTTTTCAATAATATTAATAATTATTATTGTAATTAAGAAATTGGCCAACAGTACTACTATTTGCAACTACTAATACCACTCTTTGTTTATGACCTGTGTTGTCTAGTTGTCATTGAATTTGGCAAAAATGTTCCTCTTAAAATACAGTCTACTACTCGACTCAATGTCTGACCAGTGATTTTTAGGCTATATTCAATATAATATGTAGAGACACTTCCTAGAGCATTTTTTGTTATTACCTCTGAATATTTCTCGTAGAATGAATCTGTTTACCAATATAAATTATTCAGTTTGTTGCAGTTGCAGCCAGAAACATCGAATCAGCCAAGGAATTTGCCTCTCGCCACGGAATTCCTGTAGCATACGGCTCCTACGAAGAACTAGCTAAGGATCCGAATATTGGTTTGTGTTCATCATTTCTATGGATATCATAGATTTAAGTAGCAACTCCCTCCCTCGAGGAACTTTTAAAATGCTGACATTCTCTCTGTGGCTAGTGGAGATAATTTACTTTGGTATCATGTTCATTCAATTAAGTTTAGCATGGCACAGTCTCAAACAAAGCTTTTGAAAAAATAAGTCAGCTCTTTACTTGATGAAAGCTTTATGTGTTTAGTGGTGGTTATATAAAAATAGGGTTATTAAATGCTTCTTGTAGTTTACCCTACAATTTGCTACTGTAGTCTCTGTCTGTCATTTTTTGTTGAAGTTAAAATTTGGAGGCTCTTCTCAAGGGCAGATAAAAAGGGGCAGAGGGGACTTTGTAAAACTCATTTTACTCTGGAGAATTTGGAGGATAGCAAAAACTTGATTCTACATCGACTCAAAAAATTTGAATGGGTGTACTATCAAGTAATTTGAGTGGTAACCAAATTTTCTATTTCAGCGTTGTCAATAATTAATGAGTTTTTGGAAAAAAAATGAGAGAAGTTATTATTATGTATGACATTGTTCATTTTTATGGAGAACAGTTTTTTAAAAATATGAAACTGACATGAGAAATGAGTTGTAATCATGAATATTTTTTTAAGAAGTTGTGCATGTACATGAACATGACTTGTGAACAATATCATGCCAAAAGGTCATTCCATGATGACTAACTCAACATTTGTAGTTGAAAATGATCTGTATGAAGTTCAGTTAAAAATGGAAATAAGATAACTTTTTCGGCTTCACAGTTATGTATTATAAGACTATAAATAAGAACGTAATAGTTTAATTTTGAATTTTAGTGAAATACTGTTTTTTTATTTTGTGACTAATGTAATATAGTTTATGTGACTCCATAAAATTGAAACGACCCAATGTTGTGCTAGTCAGAGCTATTCAATAATCAAAATTACTTGCATCTACCTAAGAATCAAAATATAAACTATGGCAGTAAGTTAAAATATACCTTTAAAATCCTTCAGTAGCACTTTCGGAGACCTGAGCCACTTTCATCATCAGCTTCTTTGTTGTGCGCCAGTCTCATTGTTTTTAAAATTGCACTCCAGCTTCAGTCAATTTGGACATGCATTGTGTCATTGATTGCACCATTTATTATCATCATTTGCAGAGCTTCCATTCTTTAATGCATAATCTTAGCTTTTGAATTTTGTCAATTTTTCTATTTTGTTGAAATTTATTTTTACAGACCTATTATAGGCTATTTTATATGCCGTTGATATGCTCTTGTTTCTTTTTTTGTAATTCCTTTGTAGCAGCTAGGTTCTTTTTTAAAGCATAAACTGTGGTTTCTTTATTTATGAGCTGATCATGTGTGCAAAATCTTTTTTATTTTTAAATGATCGATTAAAAAAAAAATTTATTTTTAGCTTTTTTATTACCTTGAATCAGACTAACCACACTAGGATTAAGGGTTAAATATTCAATTTAAGGATTTGAAAAATATGTTTCTGATTCCTGTGTATGCAAATGCTGTTGTATCTTATTGCATCTTCATGTATGTGCAAATTGAGTTTCATAGTCTAACATTTTGAGCTCATAGACGAACTTGCATGCTTGCAGATGTGGTGTACATTGGCACGATTACCTCTCAGCATTTTCCTGTTGGAAAACTCATCTTAGAACATGGAAAGAATGTGCTCATGGAGAAGCCCATGACCCTCAATCTGAAACAGACGAAAGCCCTCATTGAAATAGCTCGTAAAAATCGATGCTTTCTCATGGAGGTACGTTTTAAAGCGATTCTCTGTTTGTAGGATGGGGCATACCCATCCAAAGCCTGATTATCACATGTGCAAGAGGCACAATAGTCTAACCCCTGAAAAATAGGAGCCCTTAAATCTTTCAACTTTATATATCAAGGGCCGTAGTAGCCTAGTATTAAGGCATTGGACTCGTAACCAGAAGATTGTGGGTTCAATGCCAACGACATTAAAGACCACCGTGTACACCAGGCATGGGCAACCATCGGAAAGTTATGAGCCAAACTTGAGCATGTTAGTGAAGTCATGGGTCCTATAAATGGGATTTATATGGGATTTTGAATGGTTTATATGGGTTTTCTATCGGATTTTAAAATGCTCCGTAGACCAGATTAAAACGCTTGGCAGGCCACATCTGGCCTGCAGCCTGGGGGTTGCCCATATGTGGTGTACATGCACATTAAATCCATGGTTCCAGAATCCTTCTAGGCAGTCACTAGCCATTTTCAAGGGATGCCAGTATTTAGAAATCTCCCACCTTCTGATGAGGATCCATATTCTGGTGGGAAACTCAGGGAAGGACGTATGTAGCTCTAAATGACACATTCAGTCATGTGAGCTGCCCTCTCCTGGCAAGCAAACAAACTTTACATATTAGAAATTCATTTATACTGGAGGGGAGAAAAACTAAATTTCGCTTGTAATATCTATTACATAATTCCATGGAACTATCAGTTTAAAACTGCACAGTGGAGCTCAGTCAATGAACTTGGTTATTGGATATTAGCCCTCCAAGCATCTGTGATGTAAAATCCCATCCAGTTTTCACTACAATGCATCTATAATTTAAATTATTTGTTGGACTCAGGTATCATAAAGTATATCTTGATGTTAAAGCTTAGAAATAATTCATGAGCTCATTTTTTCTAATCAAATAATTTTTTCATTTTTATAATTTTAAGCTACATGAAAATTTTGCCATGGAAACATCTTTATATTGTTTGACTATCTTCAAGACACTTGGAGGGTTTTAACCCTTTAAGGCGCAGTGATCCCGCTCTGAGAATGCCAAACTCTGACGTTTTGACTGCTGCCAGTCACGAAGAATAGATTGGATTTCTATAAAAATAGTTGTGAGTGACCTAGCTCCATGAGAATCCTTTACTTTTCAGCACGTCATTTCCAGTCAAAAAATGGTCATGATTCTTTTTAACAGCACTGACATCTGCTGAAAAATGGAAGAATGCAAAGAACAGCTGGATAGATTGCCCAATGCTGAAAAAAAGGGCAACGGCTGCCCTTTTTTCAGCATTGGGAAAGGGTTGTGCCTCAAAGGGTTAAAATAGCTTTTATTCAATAGGATTAAAAATACATAAAAGAACATTTACCTTTAATATCAGCCAACTGGCTGTATACTTGAATGATAGCCATTTGCTATCAGACAATACCTTCATCTTAACTATTACTGCAGCATAGCTCCGCTATACAGTTGCTCACAGCACACGGCATCTGCTGGAGCAGAGTATTTATTTACATCTAAGTAATGCAAATATATGTATATAAAACAGTATGCACATAGACATGGTGGGACAGCTTTACTTGCACGAATTTTTCCTAGCGTAATTGTCCACACCAGATTTAAATTCTTGAAATATCAGGAAAAAGTTGGGGAGCACAGAATGTAGTTTTTGGAAATATCTGGTAATTGAGTAAAATACTGTGAATTGAACTGACAACATTTTTAACTCTCATGTAAAAGAGGACCTTTTGTGCCCCTTGAAAAGTTTTTACTCTTCTCTAATTGGACAATATTTGAATGGTTTGTTTTATGGGTTGAAAAGTGAACACTGTTTTGTTTTTATTTGTTTTTTTCTCTGTAGCATTTTGAAATATTCAGATTTTGATATGTGGTTTTTTTTTAATTTTAATTTTATTTAATTTTTTTTTTTTTTTTTTACCATTCACATTTTCCCCCCACATAATATTCTTAATGACTGCATTTTAGTTTATTCATTTTAAATAGTACTGATTAAATTAACCTTTATGTTATATGTTTACCTATCAAATACAGTTGCAATTTATTCTAAATTTAAATACATTCTAATCCTAATGAATCATTCAAATTACTGGGTTATTCCACTTCTACTTAATTTCTAGTTTATCTGTAAGGTTCAAACTTATATGAGAGAATCTGCAAATGATTGTTTGTTTGATACTGTGTATTCTTATTTGGAAGGACATGAAATATCACAGAAGAAATACCAAGGAATTTGCAAATGGTAGTTTGGAGGCTACCCTGTATTTATTTCTGTCAATCTTTGGTATTCTGTACATTTATTTATATGTTAAGGATTGGTCTACTTTAGAACAGGAATTCAAGAAATTACTTTAGAACAAAAATTACTAAATACTGAAACAGAATTCAAGTTCTGAAAACTCAATGATTATACTTAATCTTAGCATGTTGGATAAAAAAAAAAAAAAAAAAAACTCCAATCTTTTTTATTTTCAAAGTGATAAAGCACTGAAGAATGGTCTCCTGATATTAAATAGAAGTTTTGGTGCCCATGGGCAAAGAGGGGCCATGCCCCCTCATCTCTGAGTAAAAATACATATTACCATACTGGTTTAACGTAGAAAGGGTTCAACACAAAAGCATAGTATCTTTCTATTCCCCTTTACAAACAATCATATGGACACATGGTTGTCTTAATATATTCAATGCATTCCATTACACTCAGTTTCAAAGAGTCATTCATAAAAAGCCAAAAGCAATAATAATAAACTGGGTTATATCTATCTATCCATCGCTTTTTTTTTCACGTGTGTTTATTAGATCTAATGTTTAAAAATCCATAAATAGGAAACTACATAAATTTAATTTTCATTCAAAAATCAGTGTACTTCAAAATCCTTGTAGAACTAAATAGCTTATTTCTGTGAAAATTAAAACTCAAAATATTTCACAATTCCTGTTTTTTTTTTCTTTTCCCACATTGTACAAATTAGACAAGTCTTTCGAAGGTTATTTGTTATTTATAATCACTGTGTTTGACATAGTTTTCTCTTGTTATAGTTGTCCTGTTTTTTCCTCACCTCAGGCAGTGTGGAGTCGTTTCTTGCCAGCGTACGACCACCTCATGAAGCTGTTGAAAGAGAAGGTCATTGGAGACGTGGTTCATGTGAGTGCCAATTTTGGGCAGCCCATCATGGGCAAATACGAAGGGGCTGGGAGCATCCGAGACTTGGGCATCTATGTCGTGAACATCGTGAGCATGGTCTACGGGGGAGAGAAGCCGACCAAGATTGCGGCTGTGGGATGCCTCAACGAGGATGGTTAGCCTTGTTTCTCCATGCTTTTCTGTTGAGACTGTTCAAAAGGAATGGATCAATAGGGATGCACCGAATACCATATTTTGCTGAATAATGAATACCAAATATTCAGTTAAAATTCTAACTGAATATTCAGCCAAATACCGAATACTTGGTTAAAATTTATTAAACCGTAATTAAACTTTGGTTGCAATGATTCATTTAATTAGTTTTTTCTTAAACAATATTTCATAGGGTATAAAACTTCAAAAATTAAAATGCTGCAATATTGAATATCCAAGAGTGTTTCCTTTATATATTATTAATAACTTTTTTACGTATTAGTGAAATGCTGGTAATTTTTTACCTGCCTATTTTATTTAAAAAAATGAGCAGTTAATTGACTTCACAAAACACTTAATGTTATGAGTTTTTTTTTTCCTGGTGACTGTTTCAAATTTAAATCAGTTAGTAATAGCACAGGTTAATGTAATGTTCAGGTTAATGTATGCCATCATAAGATTTAAGAAAAACTGAAAAGCCAACAACACTCAAATTCAACATCTGAGTGTTTTCTCTGACATTAAAACTAATTTCATTGGGGATATTGATTTTTTGTGTGATTGTGGAACGCTACGTTAGGGCTATCTGCCGAGGTTGGGGGTGCCTCGGTAGGAGGACTTTATAAGGGTTTCTAACACTTATTCACACATGTGATGTTAGTAAGTAACAACTTGAATCAACTTAGTACTATGGTACTATACTCTATCTTTCATTCATGATTTAAAAAATATGTATTTGTTTACCAATGGGGGAATACTTAAATTTGTTTACTATTCGGTTGCTGAATATTTAAGTATTTGGCTGAACCGAATATTCGGTTTGTCTGCCGAATAGGCAGTATACCGAATACCAACCGAACATTCAGTGCATCCCTAGTTCAAACTGTTGATGTGTGTTTATTAAACTTTCTGCAGCTATTTTCTACATTAATTTATTTTATGGAAAATTTGTAACAGCTTATAAATATCTTTTATTTAGTTGAGGTGGTTTGTTTAAACAATTGTTAAACATTTGAACTTCTTTTTAGAAGTTAGTCTTGTAATAGTAACTCAAAAAAATTTGATAGTTATGAATCATTCAAGAAGAAAATCTTAAACCATGTTTCTCTAAACGCATAGCACTTAGGCCAATCTTTGAAGATGATTTTTATGCTTAATAATTTTTTTCTGGAAGTTTCATTAGACAAATAGGGTCACACATGACACCACACTAATGAATATTTCGGTTGGTGCCACCGACCAGTAATGTCCAGTATTTTATGTAATAAAAAAATATGTATGTGAAAAAATAAAATTCATTAAAAAGCAGATGGTCTATGCCATTTTTTCAAAAGAAACCAGAAGGTATACTTCAGATACCATTGTATACCCTCCAATACTGCCATTTATTTCACAAACCTCTCATGAAAACATACAGTATTGTTTGAATGTTCATGTCGAGCTTTTATAATCGGATCCCTATATAGTATTACTATAGAACTATGCATGTCTTATCTTCAAGCCTGATATTTGTACCTTTTAGTTACGAAAACTTTGCAGATGTTGTTATTTACAGTATCACTGCAGTATGTTAATCCTTTGGTTGCTCCTTTGGTCTGTTTTCTTTTTTTTTAATTAAAAAGAAGAAAGAAAGAAAGAAAGAAATATCTCTGCGATTGATTAATCATTTCTTATTATTCATGTCTTAAAAAAGTTTTTCTGTGAAAAATATTTTGCCTCACCTTATCCCTTAAAATTTTTGATTTTCTAGTCCTTTAGTTTTAAACATTCTTCTCTGTAATTTAATGTTTTCATAGGAATCGATACCATAATGGCTGGAAGTTTACAGTACAGCAATCATCGTACGGCACAGATTGCCACCAATGCAACAGCTGATCTGCCTTGTGATCTTATCATAACAGGAACCAAAGGCCACATAAAGGTAGAAATCTTTGCATTTCAAATATTAATATTCCAGGGGTGTAGTTGCTGAGGGTAGGGGAGAAAGTGACCAGCTGATCCAATTTTCTATCTCAAAAGAAAATTGGGTTAGTTTGCTACAAAAAAGGTACTATTGCAATCAATGTGCTGCTACTCATGTATAATGTTGCATGCAATTATAATGTAATAAATATTCAAGCATAATTTATTAACTGTTGAGTATTCAGCGTTTAATTAAATATAATTAAGATAGTTTAGCACGCGTAATGTTTCTTTTGTGATAGAGCTGATTATATCACCTCAATTTAAAATATAATTCTGTCAAATGACTTTTTAAAATATATATATATATATACTGTTTGTGTCAATCATTAATACCCTTTGATTTGTAAAAATAATTTCTTATTAACTCAATGTGAATTCACAATTTAAAATTCAAAATAGACAGCTGAGCTAATGCTCTTTCTCTTTAAAAAACTGTTTTTTAAGTAACAAATTTTAGACAATTATGGAACAATTATTAAATTGGAATATTTTGAAAAATAAAAATTTTAATATTATACTTTTAATGTAGATTCAGACTTTGAATTGTTATTAATAATTCAGACTATGTATTAAAATTTTTCTTATAAGATTTTAAAAAGTTCCTTAAAAAAACAGCAACCCATATTTATTAGAGATAAATTTATCTAATCCAATTCTTCCTTCATAAAATGCCTGTTTTCTTAGTCAAATGATAGAGTCTATATTAATCTGTCTATATTTAACTCTCCAACGAGTCGCTGGTACCAGAAAGTTCTCAATGCTGCCTGAAACGAATGTTCTATGTAATGTACGACATTTAATTTTGTGTTTCAATTTCACAGATTCCTTACAACATGTGGTGTGCTACCACCATCCAGACACCGAACGAAACGTTTGACTTCCCCTTGCCGGATGTCATTCTGCCTTGCCACTTCATCAACAGCTCTGGCCTGAGATACGAGGCCACAGAAGTTAGAAAATGCCTCAAGCAAGGTATTAGCATGCGTTTTGTTTCAGATGTATTGAAATATTCTTCTTTGAATGAGTGTTTGTCAAGCCATGGCTCACTGAGATAAATACAGGCTGTCCGAAAACTCTTTTTGTGTACGAGTCAATTTTTGCTTCCTCGCCGATTTGTTGCTGTTACCCAACTGTATCACTGTTGCCAACTCTGCCGGAGAAAATGTTCCTAAAATCCAAGTTAAAAGTATCCACAAATGGCTAACAATATTTTCAAGCTGAGAAAAAAAATAATTTTTTTTTGGCGTTTACATTCTTATGCTGCTGAAATAGACTTATCTGCTAATGCTCTTTGAGACATTTGGACATTCATTTCCGATTTACAAAATACTTCGGTATTGCCAGTTTGCCAAGATCTTTTTCTCCGGCAGAGTTAGCAACAGTGATACAGTTACATAAGAGCAACAAATCGGCGAAGAAGCGAAACTTTTTTTGTACGCAAAATCCCATAGGAGAAACTGGTTTTCGGACAGCCTGCACTTATCCCAGTGAGCCATGGTCAAGCAGTGGCATCTGGCTGTCAAAATGAAGCTGCGAATTTCCATGTCATGCTATAGGAGAAGGTTTTTCACTCATAGCTTCCAAAGTTATTAATATTTTTTTTCTTTTCTCCCCTACCATCTTGTTATTGACGTGATGCAGAATGCAGGGTGTCTGCAGGTGACTCAAAAGGAGACTTTTGCTTCCCAATTAAACATTAGGCGATTTGGTATACTTTTTTTGGTTTAAGACTGCCATTTCCGTACCATTTTCAAATAACTGACATTTTTTACATAGGTCCAGGGAACTAATTTTAAGGATCAGAAAAAGACAAGAGTTTTTAATTTCTCTTTACTCCCTTTCTTATTGGATTGAGGCTTTGATTCAACATGACAGTGATACAGTATAATTCTTTGCAAGCTGTGGGATTTCCAGATCCTGGTGCCAGATTTTAATAAGTCTTTCAAACGGTGGTGTCAACTTTAGAAAATATTGGCTGGGCTTAACCCTTTAATCGCGCAGTGATCCCGCTCTGGGAACACCCAAATCTGACGTTTTAACTGTTGCCTGTCACGAAGAATAGATTGGATTTCTATAAAAATAGTTGCGGGTGGCAGAGCTCCACGAGAATCCTTTACTTTTTAGCATGTCCTTTCCCATAAAAAGATGGTCGCGATTCTTTTTAACAGCACTGACATCTGCTGAAAAATGGAGGAATGCGAGAACAGCTGGATAGATGCCCCATGCTGAAAAAAGGGCAGCCGTTGCCATCGCTCGACTGAACGACCAGCAAGAGGGCGGAGGATCGAAACGTTCATCGCAGGCCACAGATCGAGAGACCGATTTTTTGATGCAGCTGGCTGTGCCGCGCACAGCCAGCTGTCATCAAAAAATCGGTCTCTCGATCTGTGGCACGCGATGAACGTTTCGATCCTCCGCCCTCTTGCTGGTCGTTCAGTCGAGCGATGGCAACGGCTGCCCTTTTTTCAGCATTGGGAAAAGGTTGCGCCTCAAAGGGTTAAGAGTAACACTGGGCATCCCTTATTTTAGAGTAGGTGAAGGGTGAAATCAGTACTAAGATTTTTAAACATTTTTGAGAGAATAAGAGTACAAAGCATCGAGAATGATTGCTATCCTGTGTTTTACTATAATAAAGATCATTGAGACCGATTTTAAGAATTTCTATGGCTACAAGCAAACATGTATCACACATGCGGAGGCAGGGTCTTTGGAAGATACCGAATTTTTTTGGGAAGAGAGCTAATTTTTGTTAAAAGCTTTTTAGACTTAAACAAAATGTACAATAATGTGAAATATTATCCCAAAGAAATGTTATTTTTTAGGAGTGCCTGATTTATACAAATAAGCTCATTTGTCCAAAATAAAGTACACATTGAAGCAGAACGTTGCCTTTAACGAATGTCTTTTTGGAGGGCTGAAGTCCCCTATACCTCCCCCAGATCCACTACTGTTCAGGGAAAATTTCTGTAGTGCAAAATCTTCTATTGTGCAAATTCAGAACTAAGGAAATATTTGCATAAAATAAAAATCTAGATGAACAATGCAAATTCAAACTGATTTTAGAAGACTTGGCACAGCAAAAAATTGGGTGGGCTCAAGTCCCACACGCCCATAGTAGTTGCCGCTGCTCTCAACGGACTGCAATTATTCTAAACAATAATAAGAGAATTTTTGTAAATGCTACATAAGAGAAAAAAACCTGAAACATTTTTTAAAATTTTACTGATGTTCCACAAAATAAAGAATCACTTAAAACATTGTTTCACAACCTTTTTGGTGTTGCAGTTCCATTAAAAGTCAAAAAATAATGAGAAAGGCCTTGCAACCCCCTTTTATTACCAATACACAGGCTTAGTAATGAAAGCTTTGAAAACATGAATGCCCTTTACCACGTATACAAAAAAAGGCTTATCCCCTAAGTATAAATATTGTCTACTATCTCTTGAAAATAATTTACTTGTGTGTGTTTTTCAACGAGGGTCATTCCCTGATTGAAAATTTTTTAAGTTAAAGACAAAACTAATCATTATTGTTATATTAATAATGAAAGAATGAGGGATTCATTATTTTAATCAAATAGCTCTTAATAAAGTGGTTATTTTTTAATAATAATACAGTAAAACATTGATGCAACGATACTGAAGGGACCCGATAAAATTATTGTTCTAGAGCAGTGGTTCCCAACCGGGGGGTCGCCACAGACAGATTTTGTAGGAAATGAATGGCAAAATATCTCTATGGTTCTCTGCCAGGAGACGCGCTTTCTCCCTTTTCTCTTTGTAAAGTAAAAATCCTTTTTCTCATCAGGGCGCTTGTATCCAATCTACAAAATCTGACATCGTAAAGTGTATCTAGGAGTGTTAACAAATTTTTGAAAACGTGTGCACTAAGGCAGAAGTATCGGAAATAGAAATTACATTTAATTTAAGGTGAGAAATTATTAACCACCTTGAAGCTCTTAAATCTGAAATTTAAAGATATATCCCAGAGCTCACAAGAGGTGGTATTAGTGCGAAATCCACTTCACACCTCTTTAGATGTCGCCGATCTTCCTGATGAAGCGCAGGACGAATTTTTGAATTTGCAAAATGACTCCTCAGCACGTGATTTATACCAAGAAAAATCTTTAATTCAATTTTGGTGTGCTATGCATTACTCATATTCGATAATTTCTAAGCTTTCGCTTCAAATGTTAGTGCCATTTGCATCCACTTACATGCGTGAAGTTGAATTTAAAACTCTTTTGCAGATTAAGACAAAAGCCAGTCATAAATTAGATGTTGAAGATGCGGTTGGCTTTGACCCATATTCAGCCAAGGATAACATAACTTGTCAGCCAAATACAACCTCAGTCATCCTAATAATAATCAGTATGGAATAAAAAGATAATCAGTTTTAAATCCCAAGATATATATTTTTTTTTCATTTTTTCTTTTTTTTTTTTTTTTTTTTTTTGTCTTATTGGTCAAACATGGAAGTGGGGGGGGGGGTCGCGAACATTTTTGAAAAATCTGAAAGGGGTCGCGATTAGAAACAGGTTGGGAACCACTGTTCTAGAGGGATGTATCGTTATATCAAGGAGCGATTATATCGTATGTAAATTCCTCGTGACCACATAATGATATCATTAGAGGGATTTATCATTGTATCGAATATCATTATAGTGAGGTTTTACTGTACTACGCTCTTTAACTCTTAATTATGTTTTAAAATATCTTATTTGATAAAAGTTAATCTGTAAAACCTTATTTGGTAAAAGGTTATACAGATCTTATTTTTAAAAATAGATGTGACCATTAGGTTGAGAAAGGATGCCTTAAAAGTATCTACATTCAGTAAGAAAGCCATTTTAAAATTTCTAAAGTTTGCGTAAAAACTATTGGGATAGTATTCAAGCTAAATAGAGGGTGCTGTGACACTGCTGATAATGATTTTATGTATTCTACTTTTTGGTGTGTGCCAATAAGCTGTTAACTTGTCTCACTTGCTTGTTCCAATGTTTGTAAGTTTACAATTCTGTTAATATATTTTACACTAAATGTATATAGTTACTTTAAATGATTCCCACTCTGCCCCAGCAAAAACTATGTACTTGCCAAAGAAGAGAAATTTCTACTGTAAACTTCTCATATTGAAATGTTTCAAGTATAAAAAATAATAATTTGGTTGTTAATGCTATATGAATTGGATGTCTTTCCCCAGGAGTCCTAGAAAGTTCTGTGATGCCACTTAAAGATTCTGAAATGCTAGCCGAAATCATGGATGAACTTTGCCGTCAAGTTGGAGTAGACATCGAAAAAACCAAGCCCTGATGCGTGTTGCTGCTGAATAATATTTTGTTGCTGCATGAATTGTCTATTTAAAAAGAAAAATCTTATTGCTCAACTTCTATGTCATTTATTTTTTATCTCAATAAAAATTTATTATGTAGTTCCATTTTCTTCTTTCCAAAATTACAGTCATTTTTATCATAAGTTTTGCAGGTGACTGAAATCTGAATAAACACAAAATTGTTGTAAGAATAATGTGACCAAGCATCCCATTTTGGATTGGGTTTGTCTAGCTTTTAGGTTGCCTGTCCCATTGTCCCCAAGCTCTGACAAGTTGTCCCATTTTTAGAAAGAGAAAAGATGCAAAAAGTCATCACTTGAGTATAGAAAGGGTCTTTCCCCTTATAACTAAGTTACAGGCAAGTAAAAATACACAGTTGGAAGTCACAAGTTCTTCAAGCCATGTTCACTTATGAAAGTCAATTTTCAGAAATCTTGCTTGAGAACATTCATATTTTAAATATGAAAATATTTAAAATATGAATGTTCCCAAAATACACATACTCAGGGCTGTATTTGTTATTTGGCTGCAGCCTATGATGACTGATGATAACCATAACCCGACACCACTGGTCCTTCCCGGTTTGATGATATTTGGAAAAATCTACTCTTTGATTGTGGATAATGTCAGGCAGTAGCGGATCCAGGGGAGGGGCTAAGGGGCTTCAGCCCCCCCAAAAAAGATTGCTAAAGGGTAACATTCTGCTTTATTATACACTTTAAGTAGATAAAATGATCTTTTTTTTTATAACTTAGCCCCTCCCAAAAAGTTTTACATTACTTTATACTAAAATTTTGCTTCCCATACGTTTTGTTTGGGTGAAATAAGCTTTTTTCTAAGTTTAGCCCCTCCCAAAAATAATTTCTGGATCCGCTACTGATGTCAGGATCTCTTGTTTCACCTCCAAAAGACAAGAAAAGCTCGTCATACAATGTGGAGAGGCTTTACCTGGTGGTAAACCTAACTTGGCTATGCATTTTTTCATTTAGGCTACTTAAAATAAAAAGAACTTTTAGGTGTGGGTTGGGAGTTATTGCGTGGGGCCTAATTTTTGTCTTTTGATCACCTCCCACCCTTTCGTCCAAGGGCCATGGATCGCTCTCTGTCTCTGCCCTCGATTGCAGTGGAGGGATTGGACAGCCTCCACTCTGGCGATATTCCTCATGTTGGAGACTTATTTCAGTGGTCATTAAGTGTCATTTTAGTGATGGCCTCAAAAAAAGAAAAGTGCATTACTTTGAAAGAGTTGTTTGTTTGTTTTTTTCATCAAAAACAGTTTACTTCTTTTTTTATATTGAGTTTTAAAGCAGTACATTATTTGGATTTCAGGCATTTCATCATTTGAAGTTTTTATTGGAGTGAAATGACAAATTGAAAGTTTTTGGGGGAATTCTATCCGATTTTTTCAATTCTGCTTTTAAAATGTTCTTTTCCTGCTTGGATAGTATATCCACAAGCAAGTTTGATTTCAGAAGGTCTGAAATACACAAATTGACCTTGACAATAAACCGCTAAGTCGATTGCAGTATGCAAGTATCTGAGTATGTCTACGTACACGTGTATAGAAACTTGCTCAAAGTAAATTCATGGATAGCCGAAATCTGTAGACCGAAAAATTTCTGGATTACAATGCTTCCTGGACTTTGTGTAAGAACGTAAAATGGCTGCCATGCTTCTTGGAAAAATTTCTATGCACACTGAATTTAGGCGTTTCAAATTAATAAAAGAAAAAAAATAAAGTTCATTACACGGAGAAAGAGAAAATATTAGTTTCAAACTTAAAAAAAAAATCTGAAATGCTTTCAAAATTTAAATATGCTAGAAAGTGCTGTGCATTAAAATCTTATCTTAATCCATACGTTGTCCCTATTTTTCTTTCTTATTCCATTCGGTTGGAAAGTGTATCATTATTCGTGAGTGTGCCGTATTTTTCTTCTGTGTTCCACACAACACTTCGTTATCCGAATTAAAAGGTTAATCCATCGCCGAGTCACTTCTTCGAAGGAAGAGCAAGCAGGCATATAGGTTTGCATGAAATGTATGGACTCGAAATGGATTCATCCTTTTAGACTAAGCTTCCACGATCGAGGACAAACATTTTGCAAGAATATAAACAAAGTAAAGACTGTTGAAGAAAACTCTGCTACTTTCCTAGGTGTCTTCGTTCTAAAGGCCTTATTACATGGACAAAATTTAGAGCCATTTTGGTTGCAGCAACCTGTTGCTGCCATTCATTCCCGCAAGTCAGTGAGCCCAGATGAGAACGCAGGGTTGCCTTAGTCAACAAACTCTGCTGTTTTCACAAACGCTTGAGATTTGCCTAATGGGTGGCAGCTAGAGCATGTCATTATAAATAGCCTGTCGTTGGTTGTTTATACCTTGTGTCCATCTTCGGATCGGATTGTTATTTATTTTTATTTTCGTCAATCAAATCCATTTCCATGTCGATATTCCATTTCACGGACATTTGTTTTCATGCACGCTGATCCCTTTCACTACGAGCGGTATGGCTGACGCCGACTCTTCCGCCATCTTGTGTTGTGACGTAGAAATAGGAAGCACTACGATGGGCTGGATTTCAAGCAACCTGCCATTTTTTCGCCTCTGAACAAAAAAGTTGGAGTGGACTGTTCCCTAGGTAACCGAGGGAAATTTCCAGGAAAGAAGCTGCTGCAACCAAATCGCACGAAAATTCCTTCGTGTAATAAGGCCTTAAAGTTCAGTAGGTGTAGAAAGTTCTAGTAAAGAGTCCACTAGTCAGGATGGAACACTCACTTTAATACTTCTAGATACTTTGTCAAACAATCAGCTGTACAAAATTCACACAAGCACAATCCGACTGTAAGCTTTCACAAATGCTGTATTTCTTTCCCAAAATAAAACACTTCCACAGGCAAAAATTCAGTGGAAATAGACGAGGGATTTCGTGAACAGTCCCTGAAGACACAGCAATGAAGAATTTATGCACAGCACTTAAAAACAAAGCTTCAAAAGGCAAGCGAAAATACCGCTTCTATAGCACAGTTCACTGCGTAATACAGCGAACACACTCAACAAAAATGCTCGGTGAGAAACTGACTCAAGCTGGCGTGACTAATCCCTTTTATAGTCTACGACGAACACCGTGGAAGGTTGCAGAGAGAACCAACCATCCCTGGAATGTACTAGAACAGACTTGATTATGATTACGAAATAGAAGAGTCATATTAGGCTATTGTGCATGTTAATGCAGAAAAACTAACTTTACAAGCCCCATTGGGAAAATCGCGCCAAACGACCAAAATGACGATAAGTTTTGCGACTTTCGCCCAATTGGGCGCCAAAAGTAAGTCCTAAAAGTGAGGTTAGTGAAGGCCATGACTTATATTTCTCGAGATTTCTAGAAAATGCTGTAGAAACCAATGAAGAAACTCCAAACTCCATATCTCGCGTTCTAGTTAGTTAACCAATTTTGATGCAACAAAAAGCAAACTTTAACTATTTGACACGTAGAATACGAATACTCTAGAAAGCGGGTTGTGCCGAAAATTCGTAACAATACTCATCATTTAAAGTTAAAAAACGGTTGCGTCCATTTCAACGGGAATTTAGTACAGTAGATTTTGTATCTCTCTATTCTAAAAAAAAGTAAAGGCCGCTGGCGCTTCAAAGCTTGTTGGCCTATCTCCTCCTAAACCGTGTGAATTTAAGTTTCGACAGATTCGAAAAATTCCGAGGAACCTTCTAAGCTGACTTAAATTTCGAAAATCGAATTATTTTAGAAGATATTAATAAAAAACTGAAAAAATAAACAAAATGGTTGCCAGATTTGGCATAAAATCATTCATTCCTTTGCAACAAAGTGTTTCCAAGTACCTAGAATCGCGTGAAATTGTCAAACGTGAAGTATACTTATATATATAGAAATACACCCATTTTACACCAAAATAAAAACTATATGAAATAAGTAACTCCAAATGTGTTACCCAAAGTTGGCAACACATTTGGAACACGAACTTACTATTTTCAAATAGTAAGTTCGCTTTGACAACAGGAGTTTAGAATGAGCAATTATTCCTTTTTCCAAAACAGAATAACTAATATCTTGAAAATGAAAAATAATTAAAATGCAGATTATTTTAAAGCCGGTTCGGTCCAGCTGGATTATTGGCTACCAGTAGAAATATTGGGCGGCGTTCACTATGCCATTATAGCAGTTACCCTAGTAGCAATGACTGCTTGTTTTCTGCTCGGTCGTTCATCGACTCATCGTTAACTCATCGACTCGTCGAATTCAGTCATCGTCAAGTGCACTTTTGTTTATCTGCAATAGATGAATTTTTATTCATGGATAGAAGTGATCTAGACGAGCAGTTTCGCCGATGGGAAACCGAAAAACAATATCTTATCCGAAACTGCAGCTCTATAGTCAACGGGCCTTGCAGGTGTCCCCAGTGGTTTACACTTTACCCAAATTCCTATAAATATTTGCGTAATTTAGATCTGCCTTTGCATAATCTAAGGGAAACTTTGAACAATTCTTGAATTAATCGCATAATTTACTTCAAATTCCTTGTATTGGGGTTGGTATCCCCCCCCTTGCCCCCCCCCCCACAAAATTTAAATTTGAAAAGAAATATTTACCAAAAAATGTAAGTGTTTATTATATAAAAATCGTTTGTAATATTTAAATAATTTTGTAAAAATGTGTTTAAAAAAAAGAAAAGAAAATCTATTTAAATAGATTTTCTTCAGCTGACGCTCAATGGAGGATATCGATATGACGTCATTTTTCCACCAACACGTGACCTTTCGGCTGTGTTGATGAGTGGCCCTGTAATCTGATTGGCTGAAGTGTATATTTTCCATCCACACGTGGCTGAAATAGCCTCGTCTCAGTATAAGTTTTAATATGTTAGCACCTTTTAATGGGAATCTTTGGAGAGATATCTTTTTGCAGTCATGTACAGGTTCCAGAGAGTTATTAAAACATTCGTAGGCAGCACAATACAGAGGTATAATTATTATTTTTTTGATTTTGCGCTTATTACCAGGAGTCCAGCACATAAGCCTATGGAGAAATGGTTGTTTGTTTTCCACCGTCACGTGACTTTTAAAGCCTCGAACCCAAGGAGGCGATATCCTCCATTGAGCGTCAGCTGCATTATAAGAAAAACTGAAACTTCATTACAATGAGTAGCTCTTTTGAAACCTCTTTAATGTAAACAGCAAGAAGAGAAATCAGTTAATTTTTAAAAGTTATCCAAGAAATATGAAAGTTAAAATCGCACTAAAATTCCTATACAATTGGCAATATTGTTTTTTAATTATTAATTATGAATTTTGTTGCTACTTACATACATTGGTAAAAAGTGAAATTAATCTCTTTCCAATCGAATAATTTGAATATTATTAATAATAGCTGAACAAAACTTCGTCAAAATTTCACGCAAAGTCCCAATCTGAGACTAAAATAACCTGTACTTCACACTTTGCCTTTCACATGACAAGACCCGATGGTCTAGAGGTAGCGCACTTATCTCGTAATCTGTATAGAGCATTTCGACGTGACGTATCTGTGACGTCAGCTGAGTGACAGCTTCGCGCATCGTTCTGCGCATGCTATTTCTTTACCTAAACGTATTATTTAGCAATCTCGGTAATCCGTAAAAACTACGTGTAATCTGAGGAGGTTCACTGGGTTTTCGGATTGCGAACCCTCCCGGCCTCCCCTCTGTGAAGAAGTATGTAAACAAACTGTAGCAAGCAACAGGCGTTGGAGTTCAGATAGCAATCTAAGCAATTTAACATGTATCTTTATCCCTCGCCTCCCGCAAAAAAATTCACCCTCCCCATTTTATTGTAAATATTTTTTTCAGTTTGCATGAAAGAATGTACATTATTTATTTAGAATTGTCGTAAAATTTTTAAAGCTGTACGCAAACAATTAAACTCTCATTGCAAAATTAGATATTCTTTCTAGTTTAGGATTGTGATATTTTTTTTCATTATAGTTTGATGCTTTGACTAGATAGGTTTATCCTTAGATTGACATGAATTTTAGTGCATGCTTTCTATGGATAACACTTTCTGGTGTGGTTTCTGTTGTTAAATGGGCATATAAAATTTATTAGAATAAATGAATAAAAAATATTAAAGAATTGGTTTGTTAATTATTTAAAAAAAAATATTTTGATTAAAAATCAATTTATACATTGTTTGGTTGGTTTATTAAAAAAATAAAACAGGTAGTTTCTTATGTTGAAACTGCCATATGATGTGTTTATGTACAATTACTTATTGTTGCTTACCCTAAAAAAAAAAAAAAAAAAAACCTCTAGAATCTACTCGTTTATAATCAATAAACTTGGCTACCAGCCTTTTTATTCTTTTGTGGTATTCTAAATTAGGTATGCAGTGGAACTTCCTCTTTTATTTCACCTTGCTGTCTTGATTTTTTCTGTTGTTTCTTCGACTTCATGAAATCAAGGTTCTACTCTTCTTGTGTCCATGGACAGATGATTAAATGGTTACACTGTACTTCGTTAAAATAAATCCTTATTCTTTCACCTAAATCTATTTCCACTCTGTTCTGCGTGTAACTAATATTAGGATTAGAAATTATTCTGAAGATTCTTAGATTTTTCAGTACTTGCATATTATTCCGTTGGTCATTTCCAATAAACTATTTTTTCATCAAATGTGCTGGCAAACTATACTATTAATCGTATCTAAACCATTAATAATTTCATGCATTCAGCATTTAACTTGGCGAAAAATCACTCGTCTTGTTTGACTGCCGGGATAATACGCAAGTACCAATTTTTCTTGAAGAATACTGTTTTTATCTGCTGTTTACATTCAAGAACCTAAATCATTTTATGCAGCCAAATATCGTCAAACATGAAACTTTTTTTGTAAATAACTTAAGTAATTTAAATAGTCTGACTGGCATCTCAAATTTTTTTCTATCTATCACTTGCTTGCACATAGTCTGGTTACTGTATAAATTATGTGAATACATATTTTCAAGTAACATTGTAATTTATGATAGTGTTGAAAAAAAATTCTCTTGCATACAATCATTATGGAAGAAAGTAATTGCAAAAATTTATATATAACTCCTTTTATTATGATTGCTTTTTTTTTTTTTTTTTTTCACATCCTTCAACTAATAAATCTGATACGGACACCACATGACTTCCTTGTACCTCTATTAAATCAGAAATATTTTCAGTGCACTTCATCTAAACATATTTCGTTTGAAAGAGACAAAATACTGCAATTCTAAAGTTTACCGCCAAGCTGAGTTCAATTTTAAAGATTTTACTTAATTGGGCAATATTTTGACAAAAGCCAACAAGCTTGAGATAGTTAGCGAGATTTCAGTCACAGCTGAAATAGTTATTCATCACAGATTTTTAATGAAACGAACATATCTATAGACCCTTAATGTATTTTAAATTTTTGGGTGACCCTGTAAATAAATTACTCAGTCGACAGCACTCAAAAGCACAGTTACATGTTTCAATAGTTCTAAATACAAAATTTTAACATTCTATGGTTAAAATGGTGGTTTTAGTCATGCAAAATGCGTAATTATTTTTGGCGTTAAATTGGCAATATTTCGGCAAAACTTGACAAGGTGGATGGCAAATAGTGAGATTTTGTGCATGGACTAAACAATAACTGACTCCAGACATTAATGTATTGGAATTCTGGTAGTTGCATATTATCCCGGTAGACATTCCCGCCAAATTATTATTATTTTTTTTAAATGTGCTGGCAAACTGCTGCCAGTTGTATTCAGAACCATCATGATTTCAAGCAACCTGCATTTATCTAAGCGAAAAATCGCTCGTCTTAGCAGACCGCTTGGATAACATGCAAGTACCAAAAATCTTTTGGGTTGTCCTGCAAACTCTCCAAAAGATTGGAATCAAAAATCTAGGTGTACAACAAGATGTTACAACAATCTCGTATATAAAATCTCAGCAATCTACGACTAATAGTTTTTGAGATATGCGAATGAAATATATACATATATACACCAAAAGTTGCCAAGTTTGGAGACTGATGCAGTTTTTGAGGGAGGTGGCTGATCGTCACCGGACCATTATCTAACCATATGGTAAGATGTTATTCTGCTTAAAATGGATGAATGTCTCTAAAATTGCCATTGACTGTAATGTGTTGGAATTTTTTTGAGTGCTGCAGTAGAATTGTAAATGATAAAGGTACCATTTTTGATGGCAAGATTCATTTTGTAATCCTTAACAACATATATCACTTATGATTCATTTGAAATAACTTTAAATTCTAACTTACACTTTAAACTCTAAATTACACTTTAAGGAATTTCTGTCCATACAGCAAAATGTATGGATGTAGATGTTACAATCCTAAATAGAAAATTTCAACATTGTACGGCTCATAGTTTTTGAGATACGCGAGTTGCATACATACGTACAGATGCCAGGGAAACACTGATCAAAATGATGAAGCTGTCAGTCATAATGTTTGTACATGAATTTATAGGAACATACATACATGCGTATAATGAGATGTCTCTCAAACACTCTTAAAAGTATATTTAGAGGTAGTCAAAATCTGGATACCCAATTTTTTTGCGATCACATACTTCTTTGTACATTATACACTGAAATAAAAATATTAGTGTTTGTAAATTGCATAGACACACAGACACACGCATAGTGCCCCAAAAAGTGATAACATGCTTTAATTCTTTATCTATTAAAGATAATTAGGCAATGTGAATTGAAAAAATGGAAACTGAAATTCTTCCAGATTTTATTTATGCACTCGGGTATATGAAATCTGGATAAATTTCAGTTTCTCTTAATCTATTCAATCAATTCTGCGATATAGAGAGGATAATGATAACTGTAAGTGCTCCTATAGACTCCTGTTCGCATACTTCTGTTACTGAAAATTTAATATATTTTAGTTTAGCACCTAGTGGTGAAATGTTTTGGATTAGTGCATATTGCAAAATCTTTTACCGACACACTAGTTGTGATTGAACCGAAAAACATGGTTGCACGATGTAATCACTAAAAGTGATTACACCAAGTCCCAAGAACATTGAAAATTTTGCCAAGAATATTGAAAATGTGCCATAAACCAAGAAACTTGAAAAGTGTCTACTTGCCACACCGTGCTAGAAAGAAATAGCACCTAAGTGCTAATAAGGTACGAAAAAATTCCTCTTGTTAATTTTCAAAGAGTTAACACTTTTAAATTTGCTTACAACGACCATACAAAAAAATTCCCAATAAGTAAAATGTACCCCATGCACAAATGAGATTATGTACAAAATTTCAGCCTTTCATCATAAAAGATCTTAAAAGATATCTATAAACAAAGATGATTGGGGTCTATACTTGAATTTGAATGTAACATATTCTTTCAAATTATCCATATGACCATTAAAATGTGATTTTTTCCCCTTACAGAGCTACTGAAAAGTGGTTTAAGTCAGTACGTATTATCTTCATACATTTGACACTTTTCTGGATATAATTCTCAAATTTTGTACATCACCTCATTAGAATATGGAGCACATTTTACTGATTGGGGATATTTTTGTATGTGGGTTATATACAAAAAGTGTAACATTTTGGGAATTAACGAAAGAAATTTTTCAATGAGAAAACATGTAATTCTCTAGGGCTAGCGGCAATTTCTAGCAAAAAAAGGTGCCGGAGCCTTAATATTCATATGTTAATACTCAGTAGCGAACTGCAAACCCCTGCAATATGGAGTTGGTAGCACATTTAACTAAAATAACGATAATTTAAAGATTTTCCCATATAATAATTATTTCACAGAACAGTGATATAAAATTAAATAGCCAGAAATTAGCAGGAAGAAATATAAACATTATACAGAAAACACCCAAATTCTGATGGTCTTAGGACTCTCAAATCTGGTCGAGGTGAAGCGAATATGATTTCTCTTGTCTGCTAAAATCAGTTTGTGCTTGAAAAGGGGAAAATTTATGAATTAATGTACTAGTGTTGGGCTTCGGAGAAAAGTATTCATGAGCTTTGCTGGGTTTTGCCTAATATGTAAAAATTCACCCAGAAAAAAGAAATACTGGGTCAGAGTTCCAGCTTTTGATTTCTGTTCTGATTCTAACTAGAAACAAAATTCAAAAATGTAATTGTAGAATTGTTTAGTACAGTTTTATGAGCTAACATTGCAAAACAGAAATGTTTTCCATCTTATAATAAAAAGGCAGAAGCTTTATGGAATTATACATTTACATTTTGCACTCATGTTTACTGTCAATTTAAATAATTATGCAACTAAGTAAAGATTACATTAATTGGTCTACGTCTTTAATTCAGTTGATTTATTGGATTATTTTTTTAATTCATATTCAGACGTATTAAATTAATTACATGTACAAATATGTTATGCGATGCATATGTTACACTTTTTTATTAATGGGATAACTGGTCTTATTTTACAGGCATTTACATATTTAAAAGAACACTATGATAAATAATAACAAGCAGTACATTTATTTTTTATAAAAGAAAAAAAAACAATCTGAATATATCGTAATAGGAATTTAAATAAACACTTCTTTATTATAAATATTAATGGAATTTGATGTTTTCTAGGGCATACAGAATATCCGATGAATTATAATTCAAAAACAAAACTTTATTCTTGCATAAATCTCACAACGTAAGAAAATTTCGCATGCACAACAATGATATTTGTAAACAAACAGTAATCCGAATGACCTGCCGAATCTTAAAACAAACGTTGTGTTCATTCCCGTACATAATGTTGTCTTTCCGAACGCAGTACCAGCGGAAAAAGTTGCTTGAAATATCATTAAAATATTATATGTTAAGCTTTTTAAAATATTAAACGCCACCTGGGACACAAAAGTCGAATGTCTGATTAACAAATTCCATCCATTACAATCATCCAAAAAATTAAATTTAATACTTTTTTTGAATGTTGAAAATCGGGTTTTTCCCATTGAAATACATTACGAGAACCCCAAGCTGTCACGCAAGACGACGACCGATCGCAGAGAGGAGGGGTCCGTCGAAATGCTCTATGCTCAGGGTTCGGGCCCGAGGGAGGAAGGATTTTTTTTTTTTTTTTTTTTTTCCAGAAAAACGGAAATTTAGCATACAAGAAACGAAAACATAATAAACAGAACGGACATTTTTTGAAAATTTTGCTGCCAGTCGTTTATTTTTTATTAACAAATATATTTTTCACAGTTTATCGGTTTCTTTTCGTTATTTCATCGGAGTCATCGGGAAACGATGATCGGCTTTATGGCTCGCCGAGCGGACATTTTGTACCAACTGCCGATGAAATTTCCCCTTTTTTAGATGAAAAGCCGTGATCGGCCATTGCTCCTTCTCCTCGGATTTAACTCACCCGCCTCTCATCGACCAATGGGTTATTGCTACTAGGGTATAGTACACTTTGGATATTGGCTAGCGCGACGAGATGGTATCATTCGTGGTGCTAAGTACGGCAATCTGCAAACGATTATGTAAATGAAAATAGGGATAACGGTTTTCCGGTAACCTTCAATGAACAGTGATTATAGGTTGTGAGCCTGTGTCCATCGCTCAATAATGAAAAGTCGCCATGGGTGGCAAGCTATCCTACCTGTTCCGTAGTTTATATCAAAGAAAACATATGAATGACTGTTTTCTTAGAGCTCATTATGAACTATACATATACGCAAGTCGCCCAATTATGAAAATTCTCCATAATTGACTAATACGCAAGGAGTCCCATGGGTTTCACCTATTTACAAATATTGCGAGGTTTCAATTTTTATGCTCCAAGCAACATGCAAGAACCAAGCAATGTGTACCTCGGTAACATTCTATCTTATCCAACCTTTGGGTTTTGTTTGTTGAAATTGTCTTTTTTACGAAGCCTTTTTAGGGGCCAAATGCTTCATACGAAATGCGAGTCTAGGAGCTTTGGCCCCTAGTTTGTTACAAATTTAATCTCTGTTATTATGAAAATAGGCTCATGCATATCTTGTATTCGAGAGAAATGATTGGATCGGGTCTGAAAGAGCTCATATCGCTGAACTATCGTAGACCGGAACTTCCGCAGAAAGGATGTAAAGTAGCTCTAAACGGCACATTCGGTGACGTCAGCTGTCCTCCTCCGGCGAACTAACAAGTGTTACTCCCATCCTTTTAAACAGGGCTCGAAATGAACGGTGGCCCTCTCGTACGAGACCACGAAAATATAGGACGGACCACTAGAAGGCAAAATTTGTTGGTTTGCCGGACCAGTTTCGCTTGCAAACTCTCCTCATTCAGTTCCACAATACATGCCATATAATTTGATCTATTTAATATTTTTATAAAAGACAATATATTTTTTAAATTCCGCTCTTAACGAAATCAATATACAGGGTATTTCACGAAGGACCCCTGACTTTGAAAATAAAAAATTCAAAATCGGTGGTGAAAGAAGTATGAAACGTATGGTACTTTTGATAAGCACACAGAAAATGATTTATGCTTATCAAAAATGCCTTAAGAATTTGATACAGAAGCCACAAAATTTTAGTTGCAAATTGCACCGATAGATGGCGCTGCAAGCAGTAAAATGTATCTAAAAAATCCTCATTTGTCGCGCACGTCATCGTTCCATCGCCCAAAACTTGCGTTGAAATATTCGGTAGCTATGGGAAAAGGCATGCATTTACTTCCGTATTCTCTCTACTTGGCTACGCCCCTGCCGTGTAGTATGGAAGATGCGCATATTATATTGGTTTTAATGTGATGTATCTGGGTGTCTGAGCTCTCTTTCTGGCATCCGTATTGCCGCTTATTGCGACATCTATCGGTGCAATTTGTCGATAAATTTTTGCGGCTTCTGTATCAAATTCTTACTTTTTTAATGACTATGTCATATCTCTCACCCCCTTTATTGAAAATTGTCCGAAAAATATATCCGAAAAGTCCGAAAAATTATAATTGTTACACTATTTCGTAAGCTGTAAAATATGCATCACATATATTTTTCTACAAATAGGTTACAATCCTAAAAATTTCAACAGCTTAAGAAAATGGTTGAATATTGAATTGTTTATTTTTTTATTGTGCAATGTGTTATCCTCCTGAATTCTGTATCCCTGAATAAACATTTATCTACGTAACTGTAACTGTGATCGCGCAAGCATTCTTTTTACTTCTTCTCTATGCTTTTTTTCCTTCTTGATGTTACCTTGTTATGGGATGTGGCTGTTTCTTCCGTTCTAATTGAATAAAATAAATGTTATGTTAAAATCCCACGCTTACTATGTTTGCGCCATAACTCTGCTAACATTTCTAAAAGGTTATGGACACCACATGGATTCATTTATTTATTGGCTGATTTTTAACGTTCGTTTCGAGGCTGCATCCTTCATCCTCAAAATGGCTACTGGAACTTGGCGAACTGAAACGTTGAATAAAGATAATTACGAAGCATGGGAAACATAAAACATGGACTCATAAAATTAAGGATGCATCGAGAAGAACTTGTAAAAGGTGTAAACCCACCGGGCACTGAGCTAGCGAATGTGAAAGTGGAAAAAAGAATCATTTTAAACATAAGCCTAACAGCCTGAGATTCTTATCCTCTCTGGTTGACTCGCCAATAGGGTTACCAGGCGAAATACAGCAACCCTACTCGTCTAAAGCTCTCTCAACAATATCCAATAACAAAAAGCAAAATTTTGCGTGTAAGATAGAAATTATATAAGTTACTTCAGTGATCATCGACCCACGTTTGCAATTGTAAGGAAAGATCAGGAAACCCTCCTACTTCCAGTCGATGAAATAAATGTAAAGGAAGAATAAAAGAAAAAGGGGTGAGAGATAAAATGACCTAGTCAATTAATATCGTTTTAATATGGCAATAATGAAACTAAAAAATTAGGGGCGTTCAGGGGGTCTCCCCCTGACGAGGCTCAAACAGCCGAGTTGTATGTATATATATATATATGTAATAATAAAAGAAACTTTGCTAGTTTAACCTAATTTAATTTAATGTTAATTGAAAATCCTTCTTTAATCTTTTACTCTTACTGTAAAGTTTGTTTCTCGGCCATACAAATATTATGCTCGGAGACGTTTTTTGAAGTTCCATAAGGAGAAAAAGTGGTGGCCTAAATTGCGGACACTTTTGGAAATATTTAGTATTCTAACTTTGTATGCTCATAGGAAGTGCTACATTTTACAAAATGCAAACTCATATATCATTTTAAAGAAAATTTAATACTGATTTCAATACACAAAACTCAATTTAAATATGTCCAATAGGATTAAATTTACAATTACTTTAATCTGAAAAACAAATACAGTGATGAAGCGGATTGTAATTTTTAACTTTCCAGGTCAATTACTGTTATTTTTCTGAACTCTCATCAGCTCAATAAAACATCGATGTGAAGCTGTCATAAAAAAATTACGGCTACCCTACAACTTCTGATAAGTCACTGCAATCTTCAGTATCTAATATATCTCGCTAATGACTGCCGTTTAACTTTTTTTTTTTTTTAGCATTGCAAATATTTTAATTTAGTTTTTTGTATCGAAATTAGTATTAAATTGTCTTTAAAATGATGTAAAAGGCAAGAAGTTTGCATTTTGTAAAACATAACATTTTTTTTTTATATACGCATACGAACTTAGAAAACAAAGTTTGAAAAAGTGTCCACGATTTTGGCCACCACTACATTCGTATATATTGGGTGAAATTTATTTTAAGAGAAAATTAGAATGCTCAAAGTGTTTTTTATTAGTTGCACGATGTACATTACAGCGGATTATTTTCATAAAAATCCGAATTTTGAGTTAAATGAAGTGATCGAAGCATGCCTGCGCCCGGATTTAATAACACTGCTTTTAAAATTGTCTTATCCGTAGCTTATCAGCTTTGGAAGGGGCAGCTAAAGTTAATATATTCCACATTCTGGTGTCTTCCATTTTCCTAAATACTCTTGCAGTGATCGAATTTCACGTAACAGTTTCTCTTTTGGTACCACCAAATGCTCTTATACGCATTTTCAGCTGAATAGGAGGTGTGCAGAAAACAAAAACAAGAATGACAGTTTATGAATTTGTCAGGATATGTCATTCTTGTTTTTGTGTGCATAGGAGGCCAAAGTTTTTTCTTTTGCCAAAGAGTTATGGAGACATGGGGTTGGTATCGCCTATGCGACAGTGAAGTCAAAACTGTAACCAAGCCGCCATACTACTCAGAACCGTGACATCATCACCGTGAAATGTTTAAAATGATTACTTCGCTTTCAAGAACAAAGCCTAATGACTTTCACAGGAAAATCACTTACCTAACACTACATAAAACGAGAAAATAAGCCATCTTTTGAAACATTTTTTATATGCATTTTTAAATACCACTATAGTACTCTAGTTGCACAATAGACATACTATATTGGAGATGTCCATGGGCCTTAATGCATTGAAATTCTTTCGGACGGCCCTCTCAATAAAGTATACGGCAGACCGGAACCCAAAAAGGGAGGTGCACAACAAGGGGAGGGTGTTACAACAATCCTAAATATAAAAAGCTGCTGGCTGTGCGGCCACAGCCAGCTTCGTCAAAAAGGGTCTCTAGATCTGTGGCACGTGATGAACGTTTCGATCGTCCGCATCTTGCTGGTCGTTAAGTCGAGCGACGGCAACGGCAGTCCTTTTTTCAGCAATGGGAAAGGGTTGCGCCTCAAAGGGTTAAGGAAGTCGCTCCAGGGAAAAATCAGCTGAACTTTTAAAGCGGAACAGCGCCATAAGAGCTCCGCACGTTCATACGAGACACACTTTTAGAGGATTCAACCTGAACACTGATCTGCCCCACCTCAGACTCTACTGAGTAGGTATAAATTCTTTACTTCAGCCTGTGAAGTCAATATCGTATTGTAATGCGCCCCAGAAATTTTTCATCAAGATAATTAGAAAAATCCGATCTTTAGACCTCGAATGGAACGCGAATCAGGTTTTTAACGGGGAATGATCAGTCAAAAAACAGCGCGTTATATTAGGGATAATACGGTAGTTTCTTATTCAGCTTGACGTAAGTTTTGTTTTTTTCCTACATTTATTAACTGTCAGTTTTTGCAGTTTAGTCAGTTTTAAAATTAGAAAAGTGTCCAAATCAGTTTTTACACTTTAAGGAGGCAGAAAACAGTCCAAGCACTCAAAATTTAGAACATAATCACGGGATGTATTTTACTTCAGAACAGTCCCCTACAGTGCTAGAGAGCTATCCAAAGCCCGTCCAGTCGAGCACCACACAAGAGCATAAAGATAACTGCGAGCGTGCCCGAACGAAGGAAGACAGACTCAGTTCGGAGGTCTCCTAATTTTGAACTCGTCCGAGTTAGGAGACCTAGCACCTAGATCGCTATCTCCAGAAGGATCGTTTTGGCAGAGAGGGCATTGGAGCTGCGAACAGACTTTACGTGCACCCACTCTCATGAGCGTACACGGTTCCGCAGAGAGAGATTTTCACCCTCCCAAGAAAAAAACAAAGAGAAATCACCTACTTTGAGAATAGGATGTAATACCGCAAAAGGATCACCTCACACAATAACATGAGTGAAAATAACGAAATAGACTGCTAAGTGGTAGTATATTTCTGCAAAGAGAAAATAGATTGGGCACAATACATTGTGGCTGCATTCGTAAACGCCAAACGAGTTACACTCGTGCAATGAGTTTCCATCTAAGGCGTTCGTAAAGGAAACTGAGTGCATACAGTTTTTAAACTAGAGCGTTTGTATTCAAAACTGAGTGCGATTCGTTTCAAACGAAATAAACCGATCTCTGCTAAGGTTTCGTCAGTTGTTGAGAAGATACACTTGCTGCACGTTGTTGTTGTTTTCGAATGGCGTCCGTTGTTATGGAAAAGTATGTTATTGTGAAAAGTATTTTACGTTTTCTAAAGCTGCCAATATTGTTTTTTCGTGGAGGAAATTCATGCGTACGTTAGAAAATGCTACGAAGGTACATCATTTTTCAAAGGTCATCCTTTTCTTGTATTTTTCATTTTAGTCCATTCAAAAATGCATGTTTTAGTGTTGAGATTGAAGTTGATTTACCCGTTATGAGCGAAATTGGAACTTCTCTTGCTAAATGCTGTTTTAAAAAATGAAGTTTAAGTTGAAATTTCTAAATTTTGATGTGTGCACTTCAAGGATGGCCACTCTTTCTTTAAAAAATCCCGTTGATTTTATATTGAGTATGTACTAAAAACTCTCCTCTGCAAAATGAACGCATTCGGGAATTGTAAACAAACACGTCTCCTAGGCGACGAAACTCAATAAACTGAAGTTGTTCGTAAAGTCAAAGGAAGCTGATAACCCCTGACAGCACTGAACACACGCATTCCAGTTTTCTTACGAAAGCTCGTGCAACGAGTTTGTCGTTTACGAATACAGCCTGTGTGTGTTCAAAACACGTGCTTAGCAATTAAGATTTCTGCAAATAGCACGACGGATGACAGAAGCCATCCAGACATCAATATGTAGAACGCTCCCGACAGATCGTCGAGCTGTATTTTCGTGACCGTTCCTGATCCGTCGGATCCGAACGACTTCCTTTGGAGCTGGGAACGAAAACTGTTCTCTTCCGAGATTTTAGCGAACAGCCCTGCTGCGACCAGGCGATGAACGATCGCGTTCAAACGATCCGGGCAGCAGAACCGACTCGAAAACGGAAAGCCACTCATCGAGATAGAAAAGGAGTCTTCCGACAGGAAATAGTCGTTCGTGTAGGCTGTCATTCCGCCCGAGCTCCCGACGAAAGCCTTCCTGGAGGCACTCTCGTGGAACGCCTGGAGAACGTCTCCAGCATCCAACTCGTTGCGTTTCAGGCAGTCGCTGATGGCCTTCCAACCGGCGTCTTCGGATCTCAGCAAGTAACCGATCAGGTAGCTGCCCTTGAACGTGAAGCACTTGAAGGAACTCGTCGTGGACGCTCTGGCCAGGGCGGGAATGTCCCTGATCCCGCTGAGGGTGGGGAACGACAGGAAAGACAGCAGCACGGCCTGGTAGCTGTAAATGAGAATCATGACGCCCAGAATCCAGGAGAGGGAGAGTATCTTCTGTGAACTCGTTTTCATGTGGAAATCGAGCGACTGGCCCATGATGCTTCCGAATGTAATCAGCGCCACTCTCTGGAGATGTACCTTCCTCTTCATGAAGACGTAGAAGAGGAGAGAGACCGCGAGGTAGAGCAGCCAGATGGCGATCCAGACCTCGTAAGAAAACGGGTAGAATATGGCCAAGTCTTTGGACAAGGGTTGAGGCCTCTGCGTCATGAACGTAATTCTACTCAGGAGGTGGGGAAAAGTATAATTGACCGCTTGGCATCTGTCTTCTGTAAGAAACACCCCACCCATGGCCAGGTCAACTTCGGAGCGGATGGTCATTCCGAGCATTCCAGTCCAGTTTCCGTCCGGCTGCCTCGTCCCGACAGCGTTGTCGGGTGGCGTGAGTACTTCATACTGGACTTGAAATGCCTCCGAGAAAAGACGTATAAGTTCAGCGTCCGCGACATACATCGTGCTTCCGTCTTTATGCACTATTCTGTTTTGTGGCGATTCTGTCTGCGGCAAACTTACGAATTTAAGTAGATTGGGCCGATTGTTCTCCATAGTTCCTAAGGATTCTCTTATCTCAGTCCATGAAATTTTATGCACAGGGAAATTATCATTTCACTCATTCTTTTTGAGTTACGAAAATATTGAGCAATACACATTTCAACGTAGCAATTGTTAATAGCAACAGCTTTTGTTGAGACTATAAATACAGTTATTTGGTAGCTTACCTTTTATCGGAAACTTGTTCCAAAGTTTTGTTTTAGCATAAATTGTCTAAGGTTGACGAAGACTGGCTGGTGAAGATGGCTGGTCAAAGGAAGAAGAAGAAAGACGGAAAAAAAGAGGAGAGAGAACATTCGAAAATTAAAAATAGCGTTACTTTTTCTCCAATAGCTTTCCGTTGAATAACAGGAATCGAGAAAACACAAATTCTGTTGTCCTTATTTTTTCTCAATATTCATTTGATTCGAGTTGCTTATAAGCTATTTTGTAGAGAAACTACACGTAAAATTGGATTCGAATTTAATTAATATTATAAGCTATTTTATTTATTAAGCTACTCTATTTATTAAGCAACTTTGTTTAATTAATATTATAAGAAGAACAAATATAAATATCCATAAAATTCAATTCAAATTGACCTATTTTTAGCAGTCCTCTTTTCCTTTGATAGTGTATTTCACAAGGAAAATTCTGGTTAAAATATTCTTCATATTCCTTTATTTTTTACATTTATTTCTTTAATTTTAATATCCAAAATAAAAACTAATAACTGTTCTTGTGCCTTGTTAATAACGACCTGAGTTTTCAAAAATGAACAGAAAAAGGTCGACTATGTTTATAAAAGTTGTTTTTTTACCGAAAGCAAATAACGAAAATGTGCTGAAATGAATCAGTCCACGTGACAGAAAATATTTAATTCGTACAGTAAAATATTATGTTTGGAGAATTGAGTAATTTCTTCAATTTCACTTTCTTTAATTCTTGAAATCTAATATCACATCTACTTAACTATACATATTTTGTTCTGAATGGCTCATAAAACGTAAAATACATGTTATCCAGTTTCTTTGCAAACTATTGAAATTTAAATATGTTCTGAAGTGTGATCTAGAAATTCTTCCTTATATCAATAATTTTTTAAGAGGAATTGACTTATCAAAATCTGAAGACTGGATTTGGCAATTAAGAACATTCTTCTAGTTCAGCACTAACGGAATCTTCTTACGGATATTTCAGTTTAGTCATTGTCTAAAAGCAAACCTGTAAAATATATTTGTAGAACATTTTCTAGATGTTATTATTTTGACTGGGTTTATCGTTGCCTTTAAACAGTTTTTTGTTTTGTTTTTGTTTTCAGAAGCACTTTTAAAAATGTTTAACACCAAACAACATGCCGTTTAAGCATTTATATGGGTTCGAAAAGAAAAACTGGGATGTCCTTAGAACACATATTCGAATTTCCTTTTTTATTTTACTTATTTACATGCAAGTATTGCTAGAATTTTTATCGATAACTTTCGCAAATTCCTAAGAGATTTCTTTTTGCAACAAAAAGAACGTGTACGTACGTGTACTGAAGAATAAAATGTTCGTTTCGAGCATGAAAGTAAATTCTAACCTTCAAATTTTACGGAAGAAAGACTTAAGGTCTGTAGTCAACCATTTTACTGATTTTTGGAACTTATTAAGAGAGAATGTACGAAGTCCAGCATCAGAACGAGTACTCTGTTGCAGCACATCCCATCAGACTTTTCTTCATTGGACAGATGGATATTTTGTTCTTTGGACGGAAACAAGACAGCAGAACCCCACACTGAACTTGTGCATTCCGGCAAACGGATTCACAGTCGGATCAACCGCTCGTTCCAAAAAGGAAATAATTGATAATCAGAATATCCAGTTTCAGATCGTTTCGGCAGCTCGACTCTTGAGCAGTGCACGAAAGGAGTGGATGTTTTTTGAGAAGTGAATTCATTCATGTATCGATTACCAAAAAAAAGTGCTTTCCAAGACAGAAAAACCAGCCATCTTAATAAAATCTTTTGCGGTCAATGAAAATCAATTTTTTTCTTTCCCAGTTGCAGACAGATTGACAATTACTTTTCCTTCTTAACGATTCGTGCGCGTACCTGACTAAAAGCATTGTCATGTTCTTAGCGGTCCTTTCATTTCGTGAGATACAGTGAAAACATTTCGTGATAGAGGTCGAAAACAAATTCCAAACTAAAAGCTTACATTAAAAAAAAATAGTTCATGCAATTATGTTTACTTTGATATTTTATGTTTTAACTGTGTACTTAATAATTGTGATTTTTTGTTTACTTGTAATATTGGCTGCATTTCATCAAAATGCATGGATATATATGTCATTAAATCTTATGGATATTTCACATTTTCCCCTTGAATAAATTGACATTTATAAGTAAAATGTTTCATGAGTTATTAAAAATGCTTTTTTCACCCTAAGTCAAGGTATGCGAACGTTAATGAATGATCTACTGGAGCGATTTCACTCATTCAACGCGGAGCATTCAAAGATCTATGTCGAGAAACAACCCCGGTCACAAATCTTCTCTGTTATCTCTTCTTTATGATGGTGTGAATGAACAGGTGAAACACGGGTTTCCGATTCAATACGAAACCCATGTCACATACACTAAAACGAGAGGGGGGGGATAAGTAGGCTTGACTCTAATTATACCGTCCTCGATTGAAACTTTTATGAATTCTCTATTCCGCATATTGGGGCCGCTTAATTATAGATTAAAATTTTGCTGGCGCAACATGTCCCGGGTTCTGCATCCTTTCCAACAAAATTCAAAGCTTTGTATAATTTCAAAAGCAAATGAATCTCCCATCAACCCTACACATGACATTGACGCAAAATCCGGAAATCAATCAATAAAAAAAAAATCTGGAGTGACTCCACTCGACTTTCCGAACTCTTAATATTAAGATCACGACCAAGCATTTAAATAAATTTTAATCTATGAATCATTCAAACATATATACAAATTGAAGCTCCGTCGAATGCCCCATTTAAACGCGAGCGCACTTTCAAGAATGTCTCTCCATAGGCCGTAATGTAAAAGAAATCTGGGTCGTAGCCCTGCAGAAAAACTATAAGTCCTATACACATCAAGATCAATACCGGTCTTGCGACGGTGGTTTATAACATGTATACCCAATTTGAGCTCCATCGAATGGACCGTTTAAACGCTAGCGCACCTTTAAGAATTTCCCCCCATAGGCCATCATGTAAAAGAAATCTGGGTCGTAGCTCTCTAGAAAAACTATAAGTCCTATATATACCAAAATCAATACCGATCTTGCGACGGTGGTTTATAACATATATACCGAATTTGAGCTCCATCGAATGCTCCGTTTAGAAGCTATCGTGTTCACTCACATATACACAAACACACAGTAGCGGATCCAGGGGAGGGCCTAGGGGGCTTCAGCCCCCCCAAAAAGATTGCTAAAGGGTAACATTCTGCTTTATTATACACTTTAAGTAGATAAAATGATCTTTTTTTTTATAACTTAGCCCCTCCCAAAAAGTTTTACATTACTTTATACTAAAATTTTGCTTCATCGTACGTTTTGTTTGGGTGAAATAAACTTTTTTCAAAGTTTAGCCCCTCCCAAAAATAATTTCTGGATCCGCTACTGCACACACACATACACACATACATGTCGTAAAAATAGCATCCATGAATTCAGAAGACCTCCAAACGTGTCCATACACCCAAATCTCGAAGTCGAATTGTTTCAGGATGACAATACTTTCCTTACAGGGTACATGTTCGGAAAGTAACACGTATTTTTTCGGCGTCTTGTCACAGTCTATATACGGATTGAATCTGAATTTTTATCCCTTCAAATGCACATACGAGTTAATAGGGTAACTAATATATGTACTAAAATGGTAATATGTAACTAATTGTTATTATTAATATTAATTTTCAACAAGTAATACATAAAAAAAAAATTAAGTCAATTCCTACGTAGGTCAACAAAGAAAAGTTTTATTTCAGTTACCTTTAATAAATTTAATTAATTACATTTAAGTAATGAATTAACAATTGAAAAAACTATCTGAATTTGAGTGGATGAATAAAAAGTATTTTATTAACGACTGAAAATTTGATTAAGATACATAAATATATATAGAGAGAGTGAGAACTAATAGTAGGAATTGAAAAAAAAAAAAAAAAAGAGAGATGCATAGATAGATGTTACAATAGTTCTAAATACAAAATTTCAATATTCTACGGTTGAAAGTTTTCGAGTTATGCGAAATAATTTTTGGCGCCATATTTGGCAATATTTTGCCCAAACTCGCCAATGACGAAGACAAATGGCGGTATTTTGGGCATAGACCACATGACTGACTATCGCCAAAATTGGCGATATTTTGGCAAAATTCGCCAAGGTCGATGACAAATGGCGAGATTTTAGCCATGAACCAAACAATGACTGACCACATATTGAAGATGTGCATACACATTAATGTATTGAAATTCTTTTACTAAAAACTAGACTTTTTCTTCTTCTAAAAACGAGATTTTAACAAAATCTTATATATGAAATTTCAACATTCTACAACTAATAGTTTTTGAGATTGGAGAGTAAAATACATACACGCTCAAAAGTTGCCAAGCTTGGCGACATTTGGCGTCATTCTTGAGGGAGGCACGTGACCGTGGTCGAACCATTACCTAACTATAGGGTAGGACGGTATTGTACTTGAAATGGATGAATGTCCCTAAAACTGCCTTTGACCATAAAGTGTTAGAAATCTTTTGAGTGTTCCTGTAGAAGAACTATAAATGATAAAGACACTTTCTTCGATGAAAAAATTCATTTTGTAAATCTTAACAGCTTCTTTTCACTTCTGAGTCGTTTGAACTAGCCTAATACCTCTAAAATACGCTTCATGAATTTCTGCCGATAGAGCGTCCTGTATTTCGAATCTTTTGGGAGGTCCCGTAGATGAATGATCCAACTGATGGGGACCCAAACTGTATTAACATTCAGTGTCATGCACAACAAATTTAAAAAAATGTATTTGAACTTGAGTGGATGAATCAAAAAGTATTTTATGAACGATTGGAGATTTGTACAAGATATATATATGGGAGAGTGTGACCTAATAATAGGAATTGAAATAAAATAGTATTAATGTTACTAAAAATAGGGTAACAAAATCGCAGTCCTTAATTTCGCGAGACGAAACGAGACAGCCCTGTTTCTCGTCTTGAGCGTCTCCCGGGGGCCATCGTGATTCTAGCGGGCCTGCTTGTGCACTAAGAAAGAGGCCTACGGATGTTTCCTCATTGGTTAGATTCGATGACGTTTCAAAGTGCTGCAACCAATAACTGAGCATCCGTAGGCCTCTTTGGATGACTCATGGGAGTGCACAAGCAGGCCCGCTAGAATCACGATGGTCCCGGTCTCCCGCCCATCCCTACTCGTGTGACAGAATGTGCCATGTTACAGAGGGTTGCGGATCCCCCCTTGCGCATAGCAAAGGCCCCGAGCTACGAGTTAGGAGTTTGCTGACAGTTCTGAAGGACGTGCGCAGGCAGTTTATTGTTAGTGCAGTGAAGTCAAGGGACGGTTCTTAACAAAATAAAAATTCTTTATTGATGCAACAGATGAGGTATTTACATGGCATTCGTACAGAGAGGGGGGGCAGCTTCTTATCCGTGGTGGCAGTGGTGGTGGTTGTTCTCGAGCACCTTGGCCAGGAGTCCCGCCGTGAGCAGGGCCCCGATCCCGTGACCCCGGTTGCCGTGGTGACCGGCCTCGGCCTCGGGTACGAAGGCCACGCCGAGCAGCAGGGCGACGAGGACGAAGGCGAACAGCAGCTTCTGGGAGTGCATGGCTCTGGTGAGGCAACTGGAAGACAAAAGACGACATTAAGGAGGTGTTTCAGCATAGCGGTTACACTCGCGATGACGCTCAATGCCATTGCACGGTACGGCGCATGCGCCCGTATGAAGTCCGAAAAGGGGTGGCTCAAAATGCTCCAAATCAGGGGCGTAGCCGGGGGGGGGATATCGGGATATATACCCCCCCCCGAAAAATTTTCCTGGCTATGCGCCTGCTCCAAATAGCGATAACCCTTTGAGGCGCAACCCCGAGCCTCACCATGGCACAGTGGTTATGCCACCGAAAAGGGTAGACGGCCGAAGTGTGAAGGTCCCGGGTTCGAGTCCCATCGCGCGGCTGTCGATCGAACGGTCTGGAGTTTCGGTAGGTTTTCTGCAGATGTAACGTGAATACGCGTTAGAACCCCTTAGAAAGTCCCTCTACCAAGGCACCCCCCCCCTCCCTTGGCAGATTGCTGTAGCGTAGCGTTGTCATAATTACACACAATCAATGGAAGCGCAACCCTTTTCCAATGCCGAAAAAGGGCAGCCGTGGCCATCGATCGACCGAACGACCCGCAAGAGGGCGGACGATCGAAACGTTCATCGCGTGTCACAGATACCCTTTTTGGACGACAGCTGGCTGTCACAGCCAGCTGTCGTCCAAAAACGGTCTCTACATCTGTGGCACGCGATGAACGTTTCGATCGTCCGCCCTCTTGCGGGCCGTTTCAGTCGAGCGATGGCCACGGCTGCCCTTTGTTTCAGCATGGGGCCCTCTATCCAGCTGTTCTCGCATTGTTCCCTTTTTTCATCCGATGTCAGTGCCGTTCACCCATTTGTGCCCAGATATTTTTGCGACTTTCCTCGATTTCTGCTAATAGCAGCAATAATAGATACATTTCTGATATCCACTTCTTGAACAAGGGATGATTTCTTTTAAAATCATTCTGTATAAAAAAATTGAAATGCCAGCATCCTACTGGGTCACGTTAAAATATTTTGTGGAGCGGAGGTTCCATACTCGTGAATAAAGGTTAGGAAAAATAACTAAAGTTTTCGACGGATAGCGAAAAGGCCGTCCCAAAAAAGGGACACTAGGCATCAATGGGTTAAAAAGAATCGTGACCCTTTTTTTGACGGGAAAGGACGTGCCCAAAAGTAAAGGATTCTCGCGGAGCTCTGTCATCCGCCACGATTTTTATAAAAATGCAGTCTACTCTTCGTGACTGACAATAGTCAAAGCGTCGGAGTTGCGTGTTCCCAGAGCGGGAACACTGCGCGTTAAAGGGTTAACGTTAACGTGGGAAAGAACAGTATGGAAAAACTTCCAGTATCTTCTCATGTTCTCTCTCCTGTACCTCCCTCACAGGGAAGCAAAGAAACGCACATCACGCGAACCAGCATCGATTTTAAAGCACTTTCTCCCCGTCACAACCGTCCGTTTTATTCGGATCGCCAAACTGGGCGATCTCTCGACAGGTGACGATCCGTGATGCCGATTTGCGTGTGGCTGTGAAACAGCGCTAGATTTTAGAGGACCCCCCAAATAAATAAATTAAATTAAAGTCTGAAACGCTTTCATATTGTTACGAATTTTCGGGTTCTGTGGCTCTGTGGCTTAAAATGGTTTAAAATTCGTATTCTACGCTTCCAATAGATCAATTTTGCTTTTGGTTGCATCCAAATCGGCCCATTAGAACCGGAGATATGAGGTTTCGGTTTGCCATTGTTTTTCAATGGAGGTTCTAGAAAACTCGAGAAATAGGGGTCCTAGAGATTAGATCTCTTCACCTTTGGGGACTTATTTTGGGCGCCCAATTGGGCGATATTTCGCCAAAAGACGCCAAGCTTGGCGACTTTTGGGTCATTGGGCGCGATTTTCCCAATGGGGCCTGGAAGTTGTTTTTCCTGCATTAAAAACTCATAATAACCGAACATTTATCTTCTATGACGTGATCAAAATTCACGCTTTCTGTAGAACCCTCGAGAAATTGACTTTTCTGGAGACCTCTTGTACCTCCTGCGTCGGCTATTTAGAAAAGCGCGCGTCGCCCCGAGGGTTCAGTGCCAGTTGAACGATCAATGTGTGAAGAGCTCTCAGTACGCTTGTTTTGTGATAGTGCTATAGAAGCTGTGTTTTAGCTTGCTTTGTGAAGCTGTTTTTAACCCTCCAAGCGGCTGAGACGTAAAATCCCGTCATCTGTAAGAGTTGTTCAAAGCGGCTGAGACATAATTTTCTGCTCCCCTTTTTCTGCTTCGAAAGCGGCTGTGACATAAAATCCCGTTACTGCTTACCCCCACTCGCCAAAACACCTGTTATACTTAGATTAATGGATTGCAAAGGAGGGGAGTGCGCACAATGGCCAAGACACACCTCCGATACTTTAATTGTAGCTTTCAACATCCCACAAAATTATTTACAGATGTGGTGACCATACCTTTTCTAACTAAAGAAGAGAGAGGCCGAATGCTTTCGGTATTTTTTCAGTAAGTAATCTTTTGAACCGGAGTCCCTTCTAAGCATGGTTGGGCACGGGAAATAAGTTTGAATATTTCGTATTTTTCAAAGACCTCCAGGATACTTTTTCATTTATAATAACTTTAAATTTTTAATTAAAATAACAAATTTTGAGTAAATATTTTACTTCTTTCAAATGTTACTTGAAAAGGAAAAGGTGTTGCCTCGAATACAACAAAACAGTTAGCATATAAAAAAAAATATTTTATTAGAAGAGACCGATTTAACATATATGGGGTCTTGGGCACGCATGCTTACGGATGAAGAGGGGCTTTAAAGAAATGCTGTGCATATTATTATTTAAATTAATACAAATTTACATGTCATAAACCACTCCTGTATAAATATTAACTCTGTAATTATCCTATTATATAGTTACGCTGATACGTGACTCACTCGCTAACAAATCCGGTCCGGCACCTTCCAAACAAAACTTTTACCGTCATTAATCCAAACAGATTAAAAAGTTACTGTGTAAAAATTTAATGAAATTCACACAGTTCGTGCGATCGGCTTGAAAATTTTCATAATTATGTAAAAAAATATTTAAAAAAGATCTGCGTATTTTAAAAATCTGAAAATCCACCCGTTCTCTCATTTGTAAGCAATTTTTTGGTATTTTCAGCTTCATTTTATTGCGCATTTAATCGCGTTAAGTTTCCAGTAAAATGAAAATCAAACGTCAATAACAGAGGACTAAATTACAAGACAGTCGGAACACGTACTCAACTTCCCTTACTATTTTTAGGAGAGTCCAATGTCACTTAGGTTAAATGTTTCCGGACTATTATTTTTCCCATTCCAATTTTAATGAACTAACGCATTATGTAGAAGCTGCCTGGTGTTATAAAATAAAGACAACTTCTACATAATGCGTTAATTCATTAAAATTGGAATGATAAAAATAATATTCTTGAAACATAGTTAGTTAGAAGCCAAAACGTCTTTATAGTATTTTTCATGTAAACAATGAAATGTAAGGTAAATATTTAAGCAAAGTGACACTGGGCCCTCCTAAAAATAGTGAGGAAACTTGAGTATGTGTCCAGACTGTATTGCTGTAAACTAGTCCTCAGTTATTGATGTTTCAGTTTGATTTTACTAGAAAAGTAACACGATTAAATGCGCGATCAAATTTATCAGTAAAGCTCTATTCCGTCCTAAAGATTAAAACAAAATTAAAATAACTAGTTGAAAAGAACAGTGAAAGAAGATAAAGATAAAATAAATAGTGAAAGAACTAGTGAATAACAGTGAAAGAAGAAGTAAGATAAAATAAAATTAAATCCCAGTTGGATTCAGTGGTGATGATTCCCTTTCTGTGATCTGTGGGTCTCGGTCCCACCATGGCCCATTGCACAAGGGACTGAAAATGGTAGATGGCTGAAGAGTAAAAGTCGAGGGTTCTGGACTACCGCGCGGCTGTCTCTCTAACGGTCTAGGGTTTCCGGCGGTTTCGTTAGATGTCTCGTGAAGACGCGGAAGAACACCTGAAAATATCCTCCGACCAAGGCATTCCGACTTGGCAAATACCCTGAGTGCAGGCTTGCAATAAATGCACTACATTACACTCTTTGATCTGTGTGGTTTCCCTGCTCACCTAGCATGGGTCTTTGAATAATCTGCCGGTTTAGCGGAGTGTTCAAAGATCCACGCTAAGAAATTACACATGTAAGAGAAGAGGAATCTTCTCAAAAACGTCTTTTCAATAATAAATGATGAGAGCAACCATCCTAAACCTGGTTTCAGACGATAAGAATTATTTAATCAAAATTTTAAATTTAAAAAGATCCATTTTTCTTACAAAATTTCTCGCATATTGCCTCCTGCCGTTGAAACTTTTCAGGATCCTCCACTGTCTTAGTTTTACCCTAACTACAACATCTTTCAGAAAAACTAACTTCCCACATTGAACTGCAAGATTTTTTGTTGTTGTTTTGGTGTAATGTGGTGTGTGTGTGTCAGTTCATTTATGTAAATATGTATACATGCTAGAAAAACTTTTCAATCTGTAAAGAATTAAAGAAATTGTTACGTAAAGAAATACACAGAAATAGACCAATTTGTATAAAGCCAAAATTTTCATCTTAGATTTCGAGGCATTTAAATTTATACCGGATCACATCGAAAGCGTCAGTTTGTCATCGATTTATTATTTTATTATTGCTGCTTTTAATTGAACAATACGAATTTTAATTTCTATTTTTATTCTATATTAGCTGATGTACCCGCTCATCACACGGGAATAGAGATTACTTTAACAATTGGTTAAACTAAGCTGCCAAATAGACGAAAAAGTAAATAAATAAAATTTCCAATTACCTAAATTTAAAAATAAAGATTAATTTTAGTGTAATTGTTTAAAATATGAAGTTCAAATCGAAGCGCTGTTGCAAATCAAAGCCATGATACGTATAACCACATGGAGGGAGAGAGGGGGATTTTCGTTTGATTATTTAGAGAAATCGCAAAATTATTAAATGTTTAATTCGATTTTCAAGTAATTTATTTTTACATATACATAACATGTTATAACTAGCTGCGCATCAGTTCTTCACGACGAAGAAAGTAATAATTTTTTTTTACACATGCATTTTAAATTATTCCAGCTATACAGAAACTGAAAAAATGCAGCAAACTTTTACTCGAACCTAGCGTTATGGATATTAAAATATGCTGTCATAGCTAGCTCAATTGTCATACGATGACCCAAAAGCTATATTGGCAGTGTTAACGATCGGGTGACAACCCTTTCTTCTTTCAATACACATAAATTAGAAAAATGTTTTAGTTAATTAAGTAATTTAATTTTTCCTATTCATCCTAAAATAAATTTTTAAGGAGTCGTAATAACCTGGTGTGCAGAAAGTGAAAGGATTCGTTTTCACATCTCGGCTGATCAAAAACCGCTATATGTACATGGCGCAAACGTGAACGATAAATCTGTGGGTCCGCAGCTCCTCTAGCTGTATATAGGCTGGTATACGGACGAGAGTTGCGGATCCGAAAATAACATCCTTTGGGTGATGCCCTACACTAAAAAAAATTTTGTGGATTACTAAGAAATCTCTTTGAAACAAAGATGCTATAACTTTTCTTAGTATTGCTGCTAAATAAAGTCATGTAAATCAATTGGCAAACATGGCTTTATTTAGTAGTAATACTAAGAAAAGTTATGGCATCATACTAAAAAAATCATACTAAAAATATTTAATTATAAACTTCAGAAAGTCGAGTGCCTCCACTCGACTTTCTGAAGACTTACGATTAGATCATTACCAAGCATTTAAATAAATTTTAATCGATGAATAATTCAAACAAATATACCAAATTGAAACTCAATCGAATGCACCATTTAAACGCCAGCATACTTTCAAGACTTTCTCCCCATATACTATAATGTCAAAGAAATCTTTGTCGTAGCCCTGTAGAAAAACTATAAGTCCTATATACACCAAAATCACACACACACACACACACATCTCGTAAAAACAGCATAAATAAATTCAGAAGACCTCAAAACGTGTAAATACATCAAAGTCTCGAAGTCGAATTTTTTCATGATTACAATACTTTCTTTACATTTTACATGTTCAAGTAAGTAAAAGTAACAAGTAATGGAATCATTGTTTCCTAGAGATTTCTTGGTAATCAACTGATTTTTTTTAAGAGTGTAAATTGTAGGGAAAAAAAGATTCTCGACGATCCCCAAGTTTGGCATAATAGCTATAAATCAGTCCCGTACTGCTAAGCTGTCAGTATTCGGCTATTAAAAAAAAAAAAAAAAAATAACAAATTATTAAGCAGAAAGGCTTAATTTAAAATGCAGCCTTTTTCTAAGAAGGAAAGCGTTCCAAATGAGTTAAAAGGTTAACTCTACCAAATTATATGTCATAATGGTTTGAAAATTTTTGCGATTTTAAATCGTTTGAAATAGCTTCTCGAAATTATTAAACTTCGACTTCTTTTAAGAATATTAAAACGAATAAATTGTTTTCGCCTAAATAAAGCATTGATATAAGAATTAATATATATTAAGCATTTCAGTGGTCCAATTCCGAAGGATTTTTTTTTTTTTTTTGGATTACATGTGGGAATGGCGCCAGTTGTACGTCATACATTTAAAATTGACAAAAATTTGTACTTATGTTTTTTAACCATTACCGTTGACAAATTAACAGCGCTTCGCTTTTGATTACTCCCTGTAACTGCATAAAGATGCGCAAAATGATAGAGAGAAGACGTAGGCGACCTTAAAATTTTGAAAATCCACCCGTTTCCCCAAAAATACTAAAATTCAGAGCCTTATTATCGCATGGTAAAATCGGGACTTTGTAAAGGGTCCCCAATTTCAAATGTTCTGAAATAGTCTTGTTTTATATCAAAATTTTTTCAAAAATAAAAATAAAATTCATGGATGGGGCTGTAAAGAAGTTATTTGGTTGAGCTGATTTAAATTTAAAGACTGCGTTGTGATACATGATAATCCAGGTTGAATACACTTATAGTTGCAATAAAATAAAAAGACGTTAAATACTTGAAACTATTTTATTAAACATATACTATTGAAACATTATTATAACGGGCGGTGGTGGCTCAGCGAAAATAAAATGACGCCCTATATAGACAGTGAAATTAAGGTGGAATGATTTAAAAATTACCCCAGCACAGAATTACACATTGGCGAGAACAAACACTTGGCTGATATCAATAACGCCAATTCCAGAGCAACCCTAAAAGTTAATCCAATAAAATTACAATGACGTAATCGCGAGCAAATAATTTTAAAGACGAAGTATGACAACAAAATATAACCTACGCCAACGCTATGCCAAATGAGGGGAAATGAAAAAATACGTTGATTTTGCAAACGGACGTAATATAATCTATTTTTAGCACACCGGTCTGAAGAGACGAAGAACAAAAAGAATAGTGCATACAGGGAAAAGTAAATATACAGATTTAAAAGACGAAATGACAGGAAAATGAAAACAGAAGTGATTTAGAATTCTTGAATTTTGGATAGATTACATTAAAGAAAGCCAAAGTAAATGATTATTAAATTAGATATGTGATCTTCATCACAGGGGCCCCCAAAATTCATCAATGTCCCGGCCCAGAGGCGCCGACTTAACAAAATTTCTGTGGGTGCCCTAAAAGTCCGTGGGGGGGGGGGGGAGGTTAATAAAATGTTGAAAGTCGCACAAGGTTTGTAACTTTTGATAAAGGATCGCTAAGTTTGGTGCCAAAACGCGACAATTTACTTTAAAGGGGGAGTATAGTTGGAATGTACTTGGCTAAGATTGTAAAATAGTTTTAGTAGGTGATTTTAAGGTAAATTTCGATTCCGAAGATAGGTTTTTATGGAACGAGGAAGAAAAATACGGCACACTCATGAATAACGATACACTTTCCAAATTTATGGAATCTTTTCCAACTACCCTTCAATCTTTTCCTATTATTATTTGCTTCCTTGCTCGTAACTACTCAATCATTTGACTTTTCGTGCACATTTTTACTAGTGGGAAATGGGTAATACAAATAATCATTTTAGCTCCATATAAAATATCCAATATCTGAGGGTATAGATCGAAGAAACGATATCTGTCTCACGGTTTTGGTACACAAATTAAAATAAAGTAACTGCACCAAGGATTCGAAAAAAAACAGGATAATTCTTTACAAGCTGCACTACACACTGCAATAAATTCAAAAACTTTCATGAAACTTTTAGAAAAAAAACCTTAAATGTGGAACTGCACAGCAAAATATTTCTAAGAGTGGCCATTCTGCAAAAAATTTTCGTTTATTCGGGTGTCTAGTACAGCTTGTGAACCTACATCCTAAAAATTGTGAAGTGCTTGAGATAATTAGTTTTCTTTTTTGTATTTATGTACCAAAATTGCGTGTTTTTTTCCCAGCGCTGAAGGTGACATTCAAAGTTTAATTTAAGTGAATAGTGTGAATTTTGGCGTCCGATTATCTGTACTACGGTGAAGCAACGCTGGGCATAGAATGAAAGTCTCCACCGTTGTGTCTTAGTAACGATAACAGCAAACCAGTTAAAATCAAGATTCTTTTTAAAGTAATGAAGTATTTCTGATGAAATGCCCTTCTTTTAGAAAAATCTGCTTGTGCTGGAGTCACCTTAAATTTGTTTGCCTTACGCAAATTCTCTGTCAAAATTCGAGAATTCCTGGGCGCACACCCCCTTTGCCCTTGTAATAAATTAGACCCGAAAGAGGTGTATTACACTATTTCACTTTTTTTTTACTTTTAGCGATAGAATTTTGATTGGTTTTAACTAATCATTATAAATTTCAAAGCAAAAGTGTATTGGGGGGGGGGGGAAACATGCAACAATAATATCACAATCAGTCAAATTTCTTGTCATCTAAATGTAAATTTTGTATAAAAAGTGATTAACTTTTTTTCGTTAATTAAATGTAACAGTAATTAAATGTAAACAATTCACGATCAATGTTATTCTTGTTTAATCTATCTCATCCCTGTCTGAAATCCACAGAGTTTTCAAAAACATGTTATTCATAGTATTGTTTCTCAGCTCATTCATTTCCTGTATTTTTTTTTATTTTTTTTACCTATAAACAGCTGCAGCTAAGCCTTGACTATTTTCTTTTCTTTTTTTTCCCAACAAATTAAAAAAATTACAAACAATTATACCTTTAAAATTAAAACTATATAATATTCCTCAGAATGAATTATGCCAATGCAAACGTTTTCTATGTTGAAATGTGTGTAGGACCCACATAAAAAAAGAATTAGGTAACTATTTGAATGCAAACAAAAAAACAAAAAAAAAAATAAAGCAGAACAAAAAAAGTTGTGTATCTTAGAGTTAATAATTATTCAAAAATATTTTGATATTGTTGGCATATAACCTCAGGCATGATTTTGAGCAATCCTCCTGAAGTAGAGCTATTTACCTCTACCATTATGTGGTCAAATTGCAAAATTACGAGAGACATACATTTCAGTAATGTGTTTTCATGCTCCCATGATTTCAGTATACTGTTACAAAAACAGCATTGGGCTAGATCAAAGCAAATAGTACCTAATTCGCTTTGTCACAAACAAGAACAAAAATTGAAACAAATATTCGCAGAAAATGAAACGGAAGGCATTCGAATGTTAGTGGTGGACGACAGTCTGTTCCATCTTTTCAATAAATAACTGAGCACTAAAATACATACAAAAAATAAGAAAAGGCAATTGAGACTCTTAGAAGAAGTGACACAAACCTCATATACCTCTTCGAAGCCTCGCTCTCAGTCTCATTCTCAATTAACACCAAAGCGCCGACACTATATTGACTGAATGAGCATCTTTTTTTGTTCCACGAGACATTTACAAAGATGTTGTATATTAGGTGCTTGTAAACAGACAGACCTTGAATGTTCTCCTATTATTTACAAATAAAAACAATTAAACCTATTCACTTCGGAATCCTGAAGTAATATTATTAGACCTATCTCAAAACATTTCCATTATGGGAATGAGTCTTTCACCACTAACTCCTTGGAGTTATCTTGTTCCCGTCGTGAAACTTCTGATTGTAGCCAGCGCGGCTTGTTGTCATCAAATTCTTCATTCTTCCCCGCTTTTCCGGTACGCTTGGCTAACAACGTATCATTGTATTCATGCATTTTCCCATGGAGGACGAGGATTTCTGGGATGAGGTTCTGTTCTGTGTGGGTCAGAATCTATCTTTGGATGGTGAGTCAGAAAAGGGGTGGCACAGCTGGGCAAAGGCATTGCCTGTTGGCTGTAGGGAGTCGCCACATCTCATTGTGTGAAAAAGCTTTGAAAATTTGCTAGAAAGACCATTGTTTTACATGGGCTGCCCAGATAGGAAGGAAGTGGTAGTGGGGGATTGAGATTTGAGCCCGCCTAATGATAGTAAACATTTTTACAGCATACGAACTTCGTAAGTAATAATTTTCGTGCTAAAATGTCTGAAAGTTAGGATGACCCCCATACACCTCTAAATTAGTTACTCATATGAGAAAACTAATAATAATTATTATTATTATTTTAAGTAGACAAAAATATTACCTGTTTTGGATTCCTTTTTTTTTTCATGCACTTTTTTAAAATTTTAGAGTATGTGCTAAGTTACTACTTATTGGAATTTTATTATAATTACTCGAGTTCCGAGGCACATAATGGTGTATGCCGAAGAAAACAAAATCTGCATAACGGTCTTAGTACATAAATTAAAGTAGACTATCGCACCAAGGGATTCAAAAAAAAATTTAGGAATGATTCTTTATAAGCTGCACTACATACCGAAATAAAAAATAACACTTCTTTAAAATTTTTCGATTTATAAGAATTTTTCTAAAAGTTTCGTAAATGATATAGGTTTATTGTTTATTTCAGTGTATAGTGCAGTTTCTAAAACATACATCCTAAAAATTTGAAATATTTGACATAATTTTTTTGAATCTGTGTACCAAAATTTCATGGTTTTTTTTTTTTTTTTTTTCCCGAACTACAGCGATAAGCTGAAAGTAGCTGTCATTCAGTTGCCTTTAAACAGGGTTTAATTTCTATCCAAAAAAGTGCAAGAGCCCTGATTTTTTTTGTATTGCAATTTACAAAATTAATTACCTAATTTAAGGTATTATTAAGTTAATTTTGTTACCTCTGTATTAGTTTTGCGATGTAATAAAATTAATATCAACAGAAACAATTACGATGGTAATTAAAAATTTAAATTTAGTGTAAAATTTCACCGAGAAAAAAGAAGTAGTGGAGCTGAGCTCCTCCCATGCAAATTAAGCGCTTCCTTTAAATACATGCAAGTATTTAGCACCCACGAAAACTTTTCTGTGGTGCTTGAGATCTGACATACTACATAAAAAAAAAAAAAACAACACAACTGTCCCTCACTAAAATTTTATTTTCGAATTATGCAGTTGCAAAGCACCTCGTCGTCATCAGTGGCGTGACTATACCGTTAGGGCCCGTAATGATTCACTGGATAGGGTCCTTCCTCATTGTACAGAATCTCAACCAACATGTTGCAGTTCACTTTTTCTAGCTTTCTATTTGGGAAAGGCTCCCCCTCCCGTCCGGGGGACCGTGGCTTTTGCCCGTTCTAACCGCCCTATAGTTACCCCAGTGGATTGCCTCATCGAAGTTCCTCATGCGCATCTAAATTATAAAGGACATGGGTGCTCATAGAGGGAAGTAGGTGGGGGCTCGGGTCCCTCTCCTCTAGCCGTCGGTATAGTGAAACAGTTTTATATTAGCTAACCTTTTTTTCACTATTTCAGTACTAAAATGTTTGAAAGCGCGATTGCGATGACCTTACAAATGCAAGAAATTAAACCCTCCCCCCCCCTCGTCTTAAAGTACTCATATGGACGTCCATGCCGAAGCATCCACATACATCTGGCCTCATTAACGATTTTCTTTTAAACTTTTAAAATATCACACAAACTAATAAGCAAATAAAGCATTTTAGTACTGAAATAACGCAAAAAGTTCCGTATGCTTTACAAATATTCATATTACGTAATGGCATAATTGGGGCGGGGGGGGACCCTCCTTGAGTGCACATCACTGTGTTGGGGTTATCAGACGATTGCTGGTGCTCAGCATCCAACGTAATTTTTTTACAAACCCAAAGCACCCACATAAACGTCTTTTCCTAGTCCTTTCTGGGAACTTCAAATTATGACTTGGCACTAAAATTTCTGTGGGTGCGGAGCACCCACAGAATTGTTTCAGTGGGTGCTTGAGCCCCGGAGCACCCACGTTGTCGGCGCCACTGTCCGGGCCCCTGTTGGTCATAATCAGGCCCTGCTTAAATTTAGCAATTTAAGTCGCTAAAATTATTAAATATAGATAATTTAAATTGAATTAAATTCATTTAATTCAATTTAAGTCAATGCGCCAGTGGGTCCTAATCTTGCGGCGCAAAACTTGGTATAAGCGCTGAGCATTCAAATAATACAATATATTCACATAAAAACGATCCAAAAGAATTACTTTCAATAAACTTCTGCCGCAAGAATTTATGAGACTTCAAATTTCAGTCAAAATCGAAAATTTTCAGATTTTGGTCTTATAAATCTAAAAGCGCATTCAACTTGCGTCAACTATACATGCATTTTTTTTATAAGTTCTAATACGTGTCTTTCAAAGGACACCTCTTTTGCCTTAGCAAGCTTGAAGGTGCAAGCTATGGTTAAGCCTTAAAAATGACCAAAAAAAAAAAAAAAAAAAAGAAAAGAACAAAAAAAAAAAAAGAAAATGTGTGTTTTTTTTTTTGTTACCTTCAGTGACTTTGCGTCGATAACCTGCCACAGATTTCTCATATATTTCATGAAGTTCTATCGTCTAACATTATAGATGTGAAATAAATATCATGCAAGTTTGTTCCCCAAAGAGTTTTTTGACCACAGCATTTTCTATGTCTGAGAAAAAACGCCCACTTTTGATAGCTGCACGGACTTTTTTTACAGGCCCGTAGCCAAAGGGGTGCCAGGTGGGCTGAGCCCCACCTCCCCTAGAAAATTTCACATAAAAAAGTTTAATGCAGATGCTTTGAAAAATTTTTGTATATAAGGTAAAGTTATCAAAGTTTTATATCAAAGTTTTATATATACAAAGTTTTTCTTTGTAATACTCTGTCATTTTTGTTTTGTGTTTCTCATCTTCCAAATATGATCCAAAGATGACAACTTTAAATCCATTCTGTTTAAGCCAAGGAACTTTTACTTCTTGGAAGCCGTTTGGACTTTTCAGAATTTATTTAATTATAAACTTATGCTATTATTTAATGAAGAGAAATATAGATAAAAATGTTATCATCTCAAAAAAAATATACAATGCCACCCCACTTAAAAAAGAGGGTGCCCCCCTGAATAGAAATCTGGCTACGGGTCTGCTTTTTTAGTGGGCCATAAAAGATGAACAAATTTACTTTGAGACAAAATATTCTGGATTTGCTACATTAATAAGATTAATAACAACTGGGAATCTTTTGGTAAAAATTTCAGATGGCATGAATCCTAGGGTGTGTTACTTTCTCAGATTTGTGCTCTTAATTTTTCTTGGAATTTTTTCGCATATGCAGAACATAAATAAAGGTCTTTAAAAACGTTTATTATCTAACAAAGATTAATATAGATATTTCATTTAACAAATTTACTAAACAAGTCCTTTAAATGAAACAACGAAGAATTTTTAATTTTTATTTTTCTCGTACGCTTGAGCTAATTTAAATGAAAGCTTTATTACCTTAAACTCAAGTACATTATACTCTCTCTCTCTCTCTCTCTCTCTCTCTCTCTCTTTTTTAACTGTCATATTTTTTTGCATTGCAACTTCAAAAATGATCGAGTGAAAGCCAAATTTCCTATTTCTCTTTCCTAACTAACTGTATAAACTTTTATGAAAAAATGCACAGTTCGAAAAAAATATTAGAAATAATAATAATTATATGGAACACTTTGCACATTTTATGAAGGACAGCGTCTTATATAAGGTTCAGGTAAATGGGATATATCCGATATTGGACACTTTATTGAAAATATGTACACGGGGTCTTATCGCATGAGCAAATCGGGGCCGTTTCCAGGGCCTCATCTTGAAAGGGGCCCATTAGATATATTATTTTTCGTTCATTTCTATTAAAGCTTTATAAAGAAATTTTTCAGATAAAGAAGTATAGTAAAAAGAAAATCACTAATTTTACTATTTTTAGAGCACAAGCGTCACTCTCACTACCTGCTCATTATGAGAGGGGACAAAAAACAAAATATCTCTTTTTCCAATCTTCATCAGACAAAAATCTGGCTCTGGGTGAGTGTATGTAAGCCACCGAGAAAAGAACTTTGGTTTCCTACAACGTTGCGTAGATTCCCGAGTATTTAGGGGGGAAAGAGGTGAGGGAGACCAGTTCTATGGTCAGATTCACCGGACATGTGCTCCTACAATACAAAGTAATTTATCAGGCGGTAGGTAGGCTGTCACGTCGGCAGTTTGTTAATTACCTTGTTCCCCACGCCTTCCATGCGGAAATGGGGGGAAGCAAGTTTTTCTTGTGCATTTTCGAGAGATACAGATCCCATACACTGGAACTTTTTTGAAGTTATCACTAGGCAAACTCCAGGCCGCTCGGAGGGTTAAAGTGCTGTGTGTCCATTCTTCATTGCTGTGTCTTAAGGGATTGTGTACGATATCCCTTGAATATTTCCACGGAATTTTTGCCTGTGAAATGACTTATTTTGTGTGAGAAATACAGCCTTTGTGAGAGCTTCTGATCCAAGCGGATGGTTAAAAGCACGTTACTGGTAGATTGTGCTTGTGATTTATGTACAGCTGATGGTTCTACGAAGTTCTAGAAGCCATAAAGTTTGTGTTCCATCCCGACACGTGACTTTTTACTTGAACATTTCTACACCAACAGGACTTTAGAACGACGAACCCCAGGAGTAGCAGAGTAATTCCGCAACAATATTTTAAATACTCGCTCAAGTGCTATGACGGGTGATTCAAAATAGAGGTTAAGGCGATTTTTTTTTAAACCGTAAGTGATCGAAGCATACTTCCAATTAGAAAAGTTTGTCGAATTAAGAGTCGCTTTCCGATAGGGCCTTTATTTTACTGGGGGTTGTATACCTATTAAAATACGAAATTTAATTTTTAGACGGTCCCTCCTTTCCTACCCTTTATATTGAGAAGAATGTTACTCGTTGCCTAAGAAAATGAATAAAACAAATCCCGTGTCTCTCAGTGAAATAGTTAGCAAACAATTTATTTTTAAAAATGATGACTTACACCACTTTACCTGCTGTGTTGTCGTCGGTTTTCAAGCGGGAAAAATCTTGACTTTGGGGGACCCACTGTGAGTTGAAAAAAGTGAAATAACGATCCCATTGTTGGGTAATGCAATTAAAAGCATTCCAATGTGTGAAATGAACAGGTGCAGTTTTACCGTAAATGATCGATACTGCTTTATGAAATGAGCGATCATTGAGTATTTTAAGGGGGTCATCCACTCATGACATCACGCTTCTAGCAGAGGAATTTTAAAGTGTAAAAGAGAATGACAAAATAATAGCGTACGTTACTAGGGTGTGGTCACTTTCACTAAAAACTGCCAAGCATGCTTTACAGGAAAATTCTAGCTCCATTAGGATTTGACGAGTCCACAGTGTCTATCGAGTGACTTGTAACATAAATGAATTTCAGTTGAAAAGTAATGACATTTTTCTCACTTTGGAGACATCCCCTTAGTGGTTGGCGACCCATGCCAAAATTTTCAAATGGATCTATCTCGGAAACTATTCCACGTAGATTTGTTTTATTCATTTTCTTAGGCAAAGAGCAACATTCTTCTAACTATAAGGGGTAGGAAAGGAGGGACCGTCTAAAAATTAAATTTCGTATTTTAATAGGTATATAACCCCCAGTAAAACAAATGCCACATTTGAAAGCTATTCTTAATTGGACGAACTTTTCTAATTGGAAGTGTATTTCGATCCTTTACGGTTTAAAAAATAATCGCCTTAACATCTATTTTGAATCACCCGGTAGATTAAAAGGGTATCATAATCCATGCGCAGTTCCTATTTTTCTTCCTTATTTCATTCAATCGGAAAGTGTATCACGATTCATGAGCGTGCCGCATTTTTCTTCCCTGTTCCATAAAACACATCTCTGGAATCGAAATCTATCCTAAAATGACTTACCGAAGCCAGTTTACAATTTTCGCCATGCCTGTTCTAACTATACTTTTAACTGCCGCGTTCGCCAGTTTCTAGCCCGATTTGGAAGCGATCGCCAAGCTCGATTCGGTTTTGAAGACTTATTTCTTTGGGCGCCAAACTGGGCGATCCATTATCAAAAATGGCAAACCTCGTGCGGCTTTCGACAGTTTGTTCCCTTCTCCACGTTATCTGGCAAACACATTTGAAAAGTGACTCGCCGTGACAAATCCTTCAGACAAGTTATTTCGACGCTAAAATACATTATTGATTTTAATAGCGCTGTAGTGCTAATAATAAGCAAATAAATAAATCGAAGCTGTATCACTAGGAACGGAATTTGGCGACACTCTGGGTGAGGTATGATAACTCTGTTCTCGAGGGTCTGTATAGATGTGGACCAGTTCTATCGTACCACGGCACAGCGCTCTCGATGGGTGGATGGCAGGGGCGTAGCCAAGGGGGGGGGGTTAAGGGGGGTCATAACCCCCCCCCCCCATGAGGAATTTTTTGCCATACAAAATGTATATTCTTCACTACATTATCACAGACACATATACATATATATGAATTGTAGTAGTCGTAACCCCCCCCCCCCTAGGAAAAATTTCTGCCTACGCCCCTGGTGGATGAAAATGCCTGGTTCCAATCCAGATCGCGTCCGTCGATCTTGCCGTTCGGAGTTTTCCGTGGTTTTCGCTCCAATGCGGGTTAGGATCCCTAAAGGGGTTGTCCTACTAGCTTAAACACTCCAAGCCAGAGGCGTAGCCAAGTGGAGGGGGGAGGGATAGTGGCTCATAACTCCCCCCCCATGAGGAACTTTTTGCCATAAAAATGTATATTCTTCACTACATTATCACACACACGTATACATATATATGAGTTGTAGTAGTCATAACCCCCGATGAAAAATTTCTGGCTACGCCCCTGCTCCAAGCGATTGAGACGTAAAATCCCGTCTACTTGATTCCAGTTTTCACTGCAATGCATCTGTAATTTAAATTATTTATAGCACTCAGGTATCATAAAATATGTTTTGATATTAAAGCTTATAGGTATTTGAAAAGTTAACATATTAATAACTACAAATCTTCCTATCAAAATTTTATTTTTTTTAACCATTTTAAAGATGCATTAAAATCTTTACCGTGGAAACAGCTTTACATGATTGGTCCCCCTAATAGCACAGATGGTCACAAAAGAGTCGCTGTGACGTCACAGAGGGTCACAATTGTCACAGGACTGTCTCATACTAGTCACATTGTGACTTGTGAGTGATGTGCTTTTACTGTGTGGTCACTGTGAAGTTTATTTGTGACCAGTCACCAGGTGACGTCGCCGTGAAGTCACCGTGCGACTAGTATGAGATCGGTCGCTAAGTGACTCCACTGTGAAGTCACCATGTGACTACTATGTGATCGGTGGCTCAGTGACTCCACTGTGAAGTCACTGTGTGACTGTTTTGTGACTACTGATTTTTTTGGACTTCAAAATGACGTCACACTGGCCGCTTTTGCGACTTTGGAAACAGACTCATTTTTTCAAATATTTTGTGGCAATTTCTTTCGTGAAACATTTAATAAATAAATCCGAAAATAGTAATTCAATAAAATCTCACAGTTATGTAGTAATGGAATTTAGTTTAATTTATTAATTTTTAAATTATTTCGTTTTAACAAGAAAATATTATTTATAAAAAAAATATTATTCTTAAAAATATTAGAGTTGAGGCAAGGCAATTTCTGCTGGAACCACTGTTTTCGCCAGACTTCAAAGTCGGCTTTATCCTGGTAAAAATCCTTGCGTTATCCTTTGAACCTTCGATCCCCCGTCTTCCAGATTCGAGAGCAGAGCTTCTCAGCCACTGGTGGGTCTTTTATTTATCTGAATGTTACGGACTGTACCCTATGTACTAGAGATGAGTTCGGGCTCATTTTTTGAAGCCCGAGCCCGAAGACTTAATCCGAGCCCGCCCGAGCCCGAGCCCGAAATTTCAGATAAGATAAATCAAATTCAATAAAATTCAAAGAAGTCATTCTTTGATAGAATACAATAAATTTTGCCGTTTTGTGCAAATTAAAGACAAATTTGCAAAATTTTAATGCACTTTCTACTTCTTTATATCTATTTTTATGAAATAATGTCCGCTCTCATGACTCACTCAGCAATATAAGCCGCCGTTCTGAAATATCCAAAGAGCTTCACACACCTTCTAGGCGGCCGTGCCACTGTTTTTTTTTTTTTTTTAAAGTACTTTTATTTTCCTCATGAATCACTTTTTAAAATCTGTTTCAAGGAGTATGTTCAATAAAAGAGAAATTTTTCACGAGCCCGAGCCCGAACGCAATTGTGAATGACAGAGCCCGAGCCCGCTTCGGGCCCGGGCTTTCGGGCTCGGGCTGAGCCCGTCTCATCTCTACTATGTACCCTTTTAGATTCGGTGACTGACCTTCGTTCATTTCGAAACAAACAAAATGAGCGTATAGTATCGAAGTTCTTGGAAGACTGCTTATTGTGTCAGGTGGAAATAAAACGCGTAGCCTATAGTAGGCCTGGCTTTTACGCGCCACTTTTGCCTGGATTTACGGGACTTTCCCGATTAAACTGCGTTACATGATTAACCCTTTGTGGCGGAACCCTTTCCCAATGCTGAAAAAAGGGCAGCCGTTGCCATCGCTCGACTTCACGACCCGCAAGAGGGCGGACGATCGGAACGTTCATCGCGTGCGCACAGATCGAGAGGCCCTTCTTTTGACGACAGCTGGTTGTGCGGCGCAGCCAAAAGAAGGGTCTCTCTCTAGATCTGTGGCACGCGAAGAACGTTTCGATCGTCCGCCCTCTTGCGGGTCGTGAAGTCGAGCGATGGCAACGGCTGCCCTTTTTTCGGCACGGGGCCTCTATCCAGTTGTTATCGCATTCTTCCACTTTTCAGCTGTTGTCAGTGCTCTTAGAAAAGAACCGTGACTCTTTTTGGATGGGAAAGGACGTGCTCAAAAGTAAAGGATTCTCGTGGAGCTCTGTCACCCGCCACTCTTTTTATAGAAATCCAATCGATTCTTCGTGACTGGCAACCGTCCAAACGTCCGAGTTGGGTGTTCCCAGAGCGGGAACACTGCGCGTTAAAGGGTTAAAAAGAGCGGGGTCCAGCGTACCTATTACAAAAAAAGCGAAGAACACGTATAAAACCAGATTGAATGTTTGCACTTTAAAATATCTCATTGAATAGTATGCTTACTCATTAAACTCGGCATAATTACAGTACAGCATAGCTGACATTTAAAACAATCAGGAGAACTAATGACAAAATGATCATTCATTATGAGAGTCTTCCGACTCTGTCATCTAAACAAATAGTACTATCATTTGCAATTCAATTCAACAAACTTTTTATTTTCTTTCATAAAAAAAGACAAAGTCTTTTTACTTTGGCATTTTAAAAATAATTAGAACAACCCATTAGTATGTATCCATAACATAACTTTATAAGAGAAACTTAAAGTCTTAAATAACATCTTCCACTACGATTATAATAATACATCCCATTTATTTGGAAAAAAGATATATTAAACTACTTTTACTGAAATCATAATACAGTAGAACCTCGATTAACCGAGCTTCGGTTAACCGAGGTTTCTGTTAATCGAGGCAATAACGAAGTCTAATTTTTTTTAATCCTTTCCAAAATGAGCTTGGAAAAAATTATACACGTTTTAGTTCGCTGTCCGTGTTTCATTTATTGTTTTGTCCAAAAAAAAAAAAAATCCATTTTACTTTTTAAAATTTACTACTAGAGTTGATTTCCTTTTTAAATATTTTTAGCTGTGAGACATAAGTTCATATATGTTTATTTTGATCATTTAAAAAACGTTCTATTGTTTCTTACTTTAAAAGTTAGTTAAATTCGCAAGGTTTTTATACATAGTTTCTATTAACCGAGATTTCCGATATCCGAGGTACTAGCGGTCCCAATTAGCTCGGATAATCGAGGTTCTACTGTATTACTTGTTTAGAAAAGAAACTATACCATTCCTTTCTGCTGAGATTTTTTTTTTTTTTTTTAGGAAAGAAACTTAATTTTTAAAATATCTTCCGAGATCATTTTAATTTATCCAATTATCAAATTACTTAAGCCTCTCGTCACCCTGAACCTCATAGGAGGCTCCTACTTCAAATGTAGCAATATTGAGAGAAAAAACAATTAAATTGAATATTTTTTTCTTTCAGTGATATCCATATCATGAATTCGTGTAGAAAGTATAGGAGGCTCTTCACTCGATGCATCCATCGTGCCTAGATTGCAGTACGAGTCCATTTAGGTTCTTTTTGACAGTTTTCGCTTCCTTGTTTCGGGAGAAAAATGAAGAAAATAGGGACTCTGTTTTTATAACCCTTTTTTTAAATTCTTTTTAAGGTAAGTATAGTTTTTTCTTATTCCTCGACCTTTACCTAATAGGTGCATCCTTCTAAATTCATTTTAGCCTATCAAAATGCTTCGAAAATGCAGAAATGAATATTAGAAAAATCGAATAGGAATCGCCATTAGAAAAAATCTGGAGTGACTCCACTCGACTTTCCGAACACTTACGATTAAGATCATGACCCAGCATTTAAATAAATTTTAATCGATGAATCATTCAAATATATATAGCAAACTGAAGCTCAATCGAATGCGCCGTCTTAAAGCTAGCGCACTTTCAATAATTTCTCCCCATAGGCCATAATGTAAAAGTAATCTTGGTCGTAGCCCTGTAGAAAAACTACAAGTCCTGTACACATCAAAATCAATACCGGTATTACGATAGTTGTTTAAAACATGTATACCAATTTGAGCTCAATCGAATGTAACGTTTAAACGCTAGCGCACTTTCAAGAATGTCCCCCCATAGGCCATAATGTAAAAGAAATCTTTGTCGTAGCCCTGTAGAAAAACTATAAGTCCTATACACATCCAAATCAATACCGGTCTTACGATGGTGGTTTATAACATGTACACCCAATTTGAGCTCAATCGAATGGACCGTTTAAACGCTAGCGCACTTTCAAGAATTTCCTCCCATAGGCCATAATGTAAAAGAAATCTTTGTCGTAGCCCTGTAGAAAAACTATAAGTCCTATACACACCCAAATCAATACCGGTCTTGCGACGGTGGTTTATAACATATATACCCAATTTGAGCTCAATCGAATGTCCCGTTCAGGAGCTATCGTGTTCACTCACATACACACAAACACACATACACACACACACACATACACACATACATACATACATCTCGTAAAAGTAGCATAAATGAATTCAGAAGACGTCAAAACGTGAAAATACACCAAAATCTCGGATTCGAATTTTTTCATGATGACAATACTTTCCTTACATGGTACATGTTCGAAAATTAAAAAAATATTATTGCATGATTTATAATAGTATTTCAGATGCATTCAATGCTAGACAGAATTTTTTCTCTCATTTTTCATAATTCGGTGACGAGAGTGTTGATCTATTAAAAAAAAAAACGAGCAAAAAGCGGGACATTGGGCGCCCCGCACACACCTTTCGCAGGCCGTGCCCTCTATAGCCCTAGAAACGAGAAGTCTCACGGACAAGGTTTGCCATTTTTGATAATGGATCGTTCAGTTGGGTGCCAAAATGCGACTCTTTAAAATAAAGGGGGAGTATAGTTAGAAAATGCCTGGCGAAAATTGTAAAATAGTTTTAAGAGGCGATTTTAATGTAGATTTCAATTCCGAAGAAGTGTTTTACGGAACAGAGAAGACAAATACGATACATTCATAGATTAGGATACACTTTCCGAATGGTATTTATAAAGGTGAAGTATAATTGGAATAATGCCTGGCGAAAATGGCTAAACAGTTTGGGTAGGCGATTTTAGTATGGATTTCGATTCCAAAGAAGTGTTTTATGGAACAAGGAAGGAAAGCACGGCACACTCGTGGATTAGGATGCCTATTCCAAATTTAACCTTTTCCCGGCGGGGAAATTTTGGCCGTGCTGTTTCAGAAGGACGGGAGCATCTGAAAAATGCTTTCCCCCATTTCAGTGACTCTTAGCTGAAGCTGCTGTTTGTGCAACAATCATGGATGGATTACTCTTTCCCACCCCCGAAGTAAAACGAACTTCTTGAACAAGGGGATTACCTTTACGCGTATATGCTCCTTTTCAGGAACTGGGGTGCAACTGAATTGATGGATGGATATTGACATCTCTCCCCGCCGGTCCAGTACAGGTAAACAATTACAGAGGGGGAAAGCATTAGTTGGTCGAAATATGAACCAAGCCCGTCCTTTAAGGTGTTCTACTGCTTGGTTGAAAAATCGACCGCCCGTCTTCAAAGGGTTAAAATGGTAGAGGATAGTAGGAAGGTTAGCGAAGGTTGTAAAACAGTTTTAGTAGGTGATATTAATTTAGATTTCGGTTCCAAACAAGAAAGGCGAACACGGCACACTCATGGATTGGATGCCTATTCAAAGAGTATTTAATAGGGTGAAGTATAGTTGGAATATGCTTTTCAAAGATTGTAAAACAGTTTCAGTAGGCGATTTTAAGATAGATTCCGATTCCAAAGATGGGTTTTATGGAACAAGAAAGGCAAACACGGCTCACTCATGAATAATGATGCACTTTCTAACTTAATGTAATAAGGAAGAAAAATAGAGACGGCTCGTGGGACGTTTGGCAGCCCTAGTCAAGACCCGTCAAAGTTTCAAGAGGAAACATTTTAGAAACTTCGCCTTAACCCTTTGAGGCGCAACCCTTTCCCAATGCTGAAAAAAGGGCAGCCGTTGCCATCGCTCGACTGAACTACCAGCAAGAGGGCGGACGATCGAAATGTTCATCGCGTGCCACAGATCTAGAGACCCTTTTTTGACGCAGCTGGCTGTGCGCGAGCACAGCCAGCTGCGTCGATCGGATGGTTTGCCGCCACAGCCAGCTGTCGTCAAAAAAGGGTCTCTAGATCTATGGCCGCGATGAACGTTCCGATCGTCCGCCCTCTTGCGGGTCGTTCAGTCGAGCGATGGCAACGGCTGCCCTTTTTTCAGCATGGGGCAATCTATCCGGATGTTCTTGCATTCTTCCATTTTTGCAGCAGATGGCAGTGCTGTTAAAAAGAATCGTGACCCTTTTTTACGGGAAATGACGTGCTTAAAAAGTAAAGGATTCTCGTGGAGCTAGGTCACCCGCCACTATTTTTATAGAAATCCAATCCGTTCTTCGTGACTGACAACAGTCAAAACGTCCGAGTTTGGTGTTCCCAGAGCGGGATCACTGCGCTTTAAAGGGTTAAAGCTTTCCGACGTAGAATCACAATATGAAAAAGTGTCCCCTGCTACACCAGACGGGCTCTGAAATTCACGATTATGTTCGGGAAATATCTCCTTTATTGGATAGACTCCTTGTCAACAGATTTTAAAAAGGGATCCACAGGAGAAATAAATTCATTATTATTATCGGATCCACTTGAATATTAAGAATTAGAAAGTGCCTTAAGAGTTGGCTGCTATATTGGTCTTTCATTTGCACAAACGACAAAAGTTGGTAGTCTGTCGAAATGAGTATGGCTGTATTGTGTGTGAATTTTTACACCCAGATCCCAGAACTTTGCCCTTATATTCATTGGATTGAATTTCTTTCTCCGTTTTGGTGTCGCCATCTATTGATAGAACTTGCAACTAACATTATCGCGAGTTTTCCCACCTTAATACTATGAAGTTTTGCAAGTTAAAGTTAGTTTATCGCGATTCATGAAGGTTAAAATATTTTACATTTTTTTTTCCATTTTCTCGGAATGCTTTTAAGTTTATGTGAATTATTATTATTAGTTGACTTTTATTTAAACGTATTCTTTACCTCTTAATTTTTTTTTCTCATTTTATTTGCTTTGGAAAAACACCGCATAAAATTTTTAACTAAATGATGTTTTAGTTCAGTGTTTCTCAACTTTTAATGGCTAGCGGCACACTGCAAATATCTAGAATTACTTCCGGCAAGCCTGAACATGAAAATTGCAAAGGTTGTGTGATACAAAAAATTGATAAATACAAATCATTTTTAAAAATTGTTTATTGACCCCCCCCCCCAAATAATAATAATACATTCAATGAAAGGACTAAGCCTGCTTTTGCACGGGTCTTGCAGTTTTATATGTTTTTCAGGCAATTTTTCAAAAGCCCTGGTGGCACATTAAACTATATCTCGCGGCACACAGGTTGAGAAACACTGTTTTAGTTTATAAAATCCGCATGAAACATTTAAAAAAAAACTTAAAAAAGAGCTTTTTATTTTACTTGTTTAGTTTGCGTGTCCATTAATCATTAGTATTTGTTTATTTTTATTTATGCTTAGCCCTTTGTTCATATATTTCTTTTTTTTTTCTGTATTTGGATTGCTTTATTAAGTTAACATATAAAATTTTTAATGAATGCATTTTTAGAATCGATAAAATCTTCATGAAGTAATCTTAAACGAATAAAAAACGCAGGCTTGTTGACATAGAGTTAGGAAGTTATAGAAATACAGTTATAGTTATAGAAAAACACGAGCAAAATGAAATGAAAAAGCATTTTCAAGAAATAAAATAAAAATCATGGCGATGATGATAAAATTGTACACAAAATAAGAATGGATAGGGAAAATATTTTAACCTTCATTTACACAAATATATTAATTTCAATACTTTCAGAAACTTGATGTTGTACTCCTCAACCAATCAATATCTCTACGGGAAGTCTATGTCTAAAGTGCATTTTAAGACGTTTTTGTATTTCAAAGAAAGCAAAATAAGTATACGTGATTGGGGCTCATAGAAGAAGTCATTGTCCGTCACCCACTTAGAGATGAATAAAAAAAAAAAAAAATAGTATGCCCTTCACCTATTTTTTTTGTTTTAATCTTTTCATTTCCTTAATATGTAATTCGTTTTATAAATTTAACCCTTTAACGCGCAGTGTTCCCGCTCTGGGAACACCCAACTCGGACGTTTTGACGGTTGCCAGTCACGAAGAATAGATTGGATTTCTATAAAAAGAGTGGCGGGTGACTTAGCTCCACGAGAATCCTTTACTTTTTAATCACGTCCTTTCCCGTCCAAAAACGGTCACGATTCTTTTGAACAGCACTGATATCTGTTGAAAAATGGAAGAATGCGAGAACAACCGGATAGGTCGGCGTGCTTGGGACACCCTGTCTATGCGTTTAAAAAAAATTCAGAACTCTACACTTGAAGGCGCTATTCCCACGAAGACAACATTGTCCACGAAGACAAGTCCCACGTTATCCTGTGGATTAAAAAAAAAAATCCTTTTTCGCTTACACATGCAGTTATGGGTGTTCCGTTTCGAGCTTTTCCCAACTGTCTGACGACTGCCAACACTCCTAATCAGGACCTGGTTATCACGCGGGCGCTTGCGGGACGGGCCCCGTGCACACCTACAGAAACAGGTCCCCAAAACCGAGTTCAGAACGACCCTCCCCTAGTAGCAGAACTAGTTCAAAAAACGTTTTAAAAACGTGTTCTTAACGTCAAAAGACGTGTTTTGAACGTCTTTAGAACGGGTTGTGCTACTAGGGTCAGCAGCACACACCATTTGAGGCGCTCCCTTCCAATAGGGCAAGTCATTCGAAAAACGCCCTGGGCTGCAAAAAGTTATAATCGGGCCCAGAGCCTGATCCTAGGTGGACGGGGCCTCGGGGCAAGAGGTTATCTTGGGGCCCCTATACTATCACAAGCATTTTAACTTATTTTTGTTGGCTGTTGCATTTTCCCGACCTAAAAATAAAACATTTTTAAAGAATACTCAAATTGAATTAAAAATGACCTATTTATTGATACTTATTGAGAACAAGACTCTGCATTTGAAAGTGATTTTAATATTTTTTGAGTTCTTTGTATTATTGGCGCATGGGTGCGCTCATTCCAGGAATGGCCATGACGAGGCACGGGAGCCAAGTTTCTCACGCCAAAAAATATTCTGGATACACCCAAAAGTTCGAAATTTTCTTTCCTTCATCACGAAATAAAAAATTTAACAAATGGATATTTTGTGATAAGCATCTATGGGGCCATACCCTACGTTTTCAAAAACTCCTCACTTCTTGTTTATGGATCCATGAGTCCTAAAGACCATTGAATTAGAACAGAAGATACAATCTCTAAGTCCATTTATTGTTAAAAATGATGTGATAGATATTACAAAGGAAATTGAGTTGCAAAAAAATTTATTATTGCAATGTATATGAATATGCAATAAATCATGATAACAATCCATCGGGAGTTTGGGGGGTCCTTATTTTTCTGGGGCCCCGGGGCTATTGCCGCCGCATGCCCGTGTGATAATCAGGCTGTGATCGGGCCCTGTGCGTGATGCGCCCTTTCCTGTAGACAAGTCACGTGAAATTTTATATATCCCTTTGAGGCGCAACCCTTTCCCAAGGCTGCATAAAGGGCAGCCGTTGCCATCGCTCGACTTCACGACCGGCAAGAGGTCGGACGATCGAAACGTTCATCGCGTGCCACAGATCGAGAGACCCTTTTTTGACGACAGCTGGCTGTGCGCACAGCCAGCTGTCGTCCAAAAAGGGTCTCTCGATCTGTGGCACGCGATGAACGTTTCGATCGTCCGCCCTCTTGCGGGTCGTTCAGTCGAGCGATGGCAACGGCTGCCCTTTTTTCAGCATGGGCAATCTATCCAGCTGTTCTCGCATTCTTCCATTTTTCAGCAGATGTCAGTGCTGTTAAAAAGAATCGTGACCCTTTTTTGACGGGAAATGACGTGCTAAAAAGTAAAGGATTCTCGTGGAGCTCTGTCACCCGCCACTACTTTTTATAGAAATCCAATCGATTCTTCGTGACTGGCAACCGTCCAAACGTCCGAGTTGGGTGTTCCCACAGCGGGAACACTGCGCGTTAAGGGGTCAGGTACCTTTGAGCAATGAAAGTATCGACGAAAAAAGACTATGTCTTTTATTTGTAATAGCTCCAAAAGTAATGATTTGTAAAACTTGCAATTTTCACCAGTTATTTAGAAAGCCTTTATTAGCCTTTTAGAACTCTTGGAATAGTTCTACATACTAGATTAAATTTTTTATAATTAAAAGTATTAGAGCTCAGTTTTTGCCTTTTTATAGTCTTGCGCGCAGCATTTCATAAAATATATGCATCACATTATCTTAAAAATTGTTATAGACATAGAAAAATAGCTTATTATTAAAATGACGAAAAATAATTTTGCTGGGACTCTTCTTTCCTTTCAAAAAAAGAATAATTGCAATTTTTATAAATATCATTTGCATAATTATGCAAATAAATGCAAAAATTATAACGTTACATGCATCAGAACAAAATTCTTTTTCGTCATTTTAATTTAAGGATACTTTTCTTTATGTATTGAAATTTTTAAGTTACTGTGATATATATATTTTATGAAATGCTGCGCGCAAGACTATAAAGAGGCAAAAACTGAGCTCTAATACTTTTAATTATAAAAATTTAATTTAATAGGTAGAACTATTCCAAGAGTTGTAAAAGGTTCATAAAAACTTTTTAAATAACTGGTAAAAATTGCAAGTTTACAGAATTGTTACTTTATTTTTACGAGCTATTGCAAATGAAGTTATGGTCAATTTTCGTGGAGATTTTCAACGCTCAAAGGTACCTGACCCCTTAAAGGGTTATACGTGAACGGACATTTTTTTTTTTTCAGAGATCGAGGTAACCACGGAGATCAATAATAATAACACTTACCGAAGAGAGAGAGAGAGCAGCGAGACGAGAAAGAGAGGGTGTAATAATCCCAGTCGTGCGTCTGAAGTGAAGTTCTTCGCTCCAGCGTATTTTGCTTTTTATATTAAGCCCGCTTCCCTTTTCCCCGTTTCTTGGACTGGAGGCATCCTCGCATGATCCCTTCTCGGTTGAACGAACGGATTTTTCTCTTCGCTTTCTGCCGAGGTGTTGGCTATAACAACGGGCAGATTAAGCGAATATTAATTCGATTTCCCGCGCTGTTGTTCTTTTTTTTTTCCCCCCTTTATTCGGAAGGCGAAAACAATAGAATTTCCCACCCACCCCGATCAGGTTATTTTCTTCTGGGTTTTCACATCCTGCTCGCGGCTCGATCGCCGAATTCGATTGGGAGACGGGGGATCTCGACTGGAACGGGGGAATCGTAAACGAGAAAGATCCATCGAAGGTAAGGGGTTTGCAAGGGCGGAATATTTCAAGTCCGGGCCCTGCCCAGACCGAACTGTCCTTCAACCAAAATTAAAAAATTTAGGAACGGCTCATTCAAAAATCACAATGGAAGGCCCGTGTTCGGATAACAGTCCTCTCTGCCCGGCCCTGCCCATAACAAAACTAAAAAAATCTGGAGTGACTCCACTCGACTTTCCGAACACTTACGATTCAGATCATGACCCAGCATTTAAATAAATTTTAATCGATGAATCACTCAAACATATATACCAAACTGAAACTCAATCGAATGCACCGTTTAAACGCTTGCGCACTTTCAAGAATGTCTCCCCATAGGCCATTATGCCATAACATAAAAGAAAGTTTTGTCGTAGCCCTGTAGGAGAACTATAAGTCCTATACACACCAAAATCAATACCGGTCTTAGGATGGTGGTTTATAACATGTATACCCAATTTGAGCTCCATCGAATGTATCGTTTAAACGCTAGCGCACTTTCAAGAAATTCCCCCGATAGGCCATAATGTAAAAGAAATCTGGGTCGTAGCCCTGTAGAAAAACTATAAGACCTATACACACCTAAATCAATACCGGTCTTGCGACGGTGGTTTATGACCTATATATCCAATTGGAGCTCCATCGAATGCTCCGTTCAGGAGCTATCGTGTTCACTCACATACACACAAACACACTACACACACACACACATACACACATCTCGTAAAAATAGCATCAATGGATTCAGAAGCCCTCAAAACGTGTCAAAACACCAAAATCTCGAAGTCGAATTTTTTCAGGATGACAATACATTCCTTACAGGGTACATGTTCGGAAAGTAAAAATTTAGGAACGGCTCATTCAAAAATCACAATGGAAGGCCCGTGTTCGGATAACAGTCCTCTCTGCCCGGCCCTGCCCATAACCAAACTAAAAAAATCGGATGTGGACAACACATGACTTTCTTGCACGTCTAATCAATCAAAAATATTTTCAGCGCACTTCATCGAAACTTATTTTGTTTGAAAGAAATAAAATAATGCACTAATAGTAAGGTTAAGTGATTTCTAGCCCAATATTTCCGATATCGCCAAGCTGAGTTCCATTTGAAAAATTGGCTTCTACACCTAATTGGGTGATTCTGACACCTCATTGGACACCAAAAGCCGACAAGCTTGCAACAGTGTGCGAGATATCTTGAGGATAGCCAAAGGAGTCACTGACCACAGACTTTCAATGAATGGAATGTATCCGTACACCTTAATGTATTTAAAATCGTTTGGGTGACATTTTCAATAAATGACCCAATCGATTGCAGAGAAAAGAGATGCACAGTTAGAGGTTCCAATAGTTCTAAGCGAAATACGAAATTATTTTTGGCGCCCAATCGGGTGAGGTTTCGGCCAAACTCGCCACGGTCGATGACAAATGGCGAGATTTCGGACATGGACCCAACAGTGACTGACAAGAGACGTAATACATTGAAGATATCCGTAGACATTAATCTATTGAAATTCTTATGGATAGTCTTGTAAGTCCAGTAGATTGGAACCCAAAATCGAGATGCACAAATACATGTTATAACAATCTTATCTATGAAATTTCAACATTTACGGTTAATGGTTTTTGTGATAGGAGCGTTCAATACATACACGGGTGCACCAAAAGTCGCCAAGCGTGGCGACTTTCGGCGTCATTTTTGAGGGAGGCGCGTGACCGTGGTTAGATAATTACCTAACTATGGGGTAGGACGGTATTGTGCTTGAAATGGATGAATGCCCCTAAAATTGCCATCGACCGTAATGTGTTGGAAATCTTTTGAGTGTTCCTGTAGCAGAACTATAATTGATAAGGACATTATTTTCGATGGAGAAATTCATCTGTAACCCTCAACAGCCTATATCACATCTGAGTCGTTTGAAATAGCCACATAGAAATTCACAAAATTTCTTCGTCACAAATTGTCTTTCAAATACTAATATAGAATAGCCTAATATAGAAATAGACGTCACTGTGTTATGGAATGCGGGAGCAGAACAATTGTCTTTCAAAGGGGAATTTTTGACTTCTGATTAAAAAAAAAAAATTAAGGACCGTCGTATAAGTCGACCCCCCACTTTAAAGCCTTATTTTTTGGCCAAAATTTCTCGACTTATGCGCGGGTAAATGCGGTATTATAATGCAAAATTTATATCAGACACCATGCAAAATGTTTTGCACGAAATTTTATTCGTTAAAATATTATTTTATAGGCATACTAAATACATTTGAATTCACGAAATGAGTGTACTTACAAAGTAGTACAAAACTGTTGTATTGATGCCCTATGCTCCTTTTTAGCCGCCAACCACATTTGCAACTCATCTGCTTAATTTTAAAAGAACAGCAATGAGTCTTAATACATGAGAGTGTAAAAACAGCCATTACTTAAGAACATCCATTTAACAAGAATTGAGTGTCTAAAAAAGAATTTGTATTTATGAAGCTCTTCACTTCATTCATTCCTATTATTTTGATCTGAATTTTATTCCAGAACTAAAAATAATAGCTAGTAGCACAGTACAGATGAGCATCCGCTCCAGAACTTATTACTCAAAAGTATCTCAAAAAATGAAAAGAAGGAAAAGGTGAAAAGTCTTAAAAACAAGTGATTAGAATCATAAAGAAGCCTTTTATGAAACGCTTCGAAAAAGTGCCTTTCAAAACGTAACGGTTCTACCCATCCAAAACCTAAAATTTAAAAAGGAGGGTATTTCTATATAAAACAATCCAATAGTTAAAATATATCTTTTGATATTAAGTCTCTAGATAAGGTCTTTAGTTTATAAGAAATACTAGCATATTAGGTGAAAAATGTTTGGTGTTTGGATGATGGATTGCGGTATTTTCTTCTACTCGGCTTGGAGAAGACATGTAAGTTTTTTCACCGATTTTGGATGATTGCTGCACCCCTTAATTCGGCGATCCAACTCGTTCCAGAGGTTTTCTATAGGATTCAAGTCTGAACTCTGGACAGTCCAGTCCAGTCGGTTCACCCCATTGTTGCCATCATACCAATCCATGGTGGAGCACACAACATGGAAAGTGGCGTTATCATCTTAGAAGTAACAATGATCCAACCTGTAAAATTGCCGCAGCGTAGGAAGTACATTGTTGTTGTCTAGAATAGGGGTGTAGGTGTCGGCGTTCAGCTTACCATGAATTGGGATCATGGGACCCTGTCTATACCACGAGAAATATCCCCAGACCATCATTCCACCTCCGCCAAACTTCACTGTATGGCACAATGTATTCTGCCAAAAGGCGTTCTCCAGGCATACGCCAAACTCAGACTCTGCCATCCGACTGGTAGAGATTGAACCTTGATACATCACTCCAGAGAACCTGTTTCCACTCACCTAAGGTCCAATTCCGGCATGCCTTGCACCACCTCGACCGAGAAGTGCGGTCGGATTTTGTAATCAAAGGATTACGGGCGGCAGCACGACCATAGAAACCAAGCAAACGTGTTTCCTAGCGGGTGGTATTTATCAAAACAACAGTCCCGGATGCCTGTTGGAACTCCTGGAGTATGTGGGCCATCGGCTTGGAACGGTTTTTCTAAATCTCTTTGAGCAGCACTCGTCGGTCTTTATGTCTTAGTTTCGTGGGTCAGCCGAGTCGAAGCACATTCAAGTTATCACCCCCACGCCTTCTAGAGATGAGACGGGCTCAGCCCAAAACCGGGCTCGGGTTCGTGAAAAATTTCTATTTTATTGAACATATTCTTTGAAACAAATTTTTAAAAAGGGATTCCTATGGAAAATAAAAGTACTTATAAAAAAAAATAGCTGAACGGGTGCCTAGAAGGCGCGTCAAGCTCTTTGGGTATTTCAGAACGGCGGCTTATACTGCTTAGTGAGTCATGAGATCGGACATTATTTCATAAACACAGATATAAAGAATTAGAAAGAACATTAAAAATTTGCAACTGTATTTGTCTTTAATTTGCACAAACGGTAAAATTTATTGTATTCTATCAAATAATTTCTTCTTTGAATTTTATTTATCTTTAGCTGAAATTTCGGGCTCGGGCTCCGACTTAAATAATATTACTCGGGCTCGGGCTTCAAAAAATGAGCCCGAACTCATCTCTAGCGCCTTCCACTTCTTAATCGCAAAATCCACTGTCGATTTTGGAATGTTTATCTCCTTAGATAGGTAACTTAGGAATCGGTTTTTTCTATGATATCCGAGAACTATTCCTTTCTCGAAGTCAGACAACTCTGAATTTCGTGGCATCTTGCATACGACTCACGCCAATGCTGTTTCCTACACTAGCTGTTCCCGACCTTTCAATGTCGCGCATCCCCCCTCCCCCAACAAAGGCTAACTGACAGTGGCGCCTCCCCCCTCGCGTTTTCAAGCATTCATTCAAGGCTTTATGCCTCAACAATGAAAATTGAGTCCCCTTTTCTACAAATTAATGTTATCAGTAAAATTAAGTAAAAATAATAAGAATAAGCAAGATGTTTTAAAAAACGTGTACATATCACTTTCTCTCTGAATGTTTTCCTCGTGGTCCCCTTGCAAATGCTCTGCTCCCCCTAAGAAGGTGTGCCTCAATGGTTGGGAAACGCTGTCCTACACGACATTTAAGTACACAATGCGTGAGTCGATCAGGATCCTCCTTTGAATGGATGTCCAAATACTTATTGGTAGCTAGTGTACTTAATTCTTTTTTTATGCCAGATTTAAAGATGGAGCATCATACGGCATCATTGTTAAAAAAAAAAACTCGCCGACAAAAAGTTACTTCTGATGTGAGACGAAAGGTATGACCAAAAAAGGTATGACCAAAAGGTATGACCAAAGGGTATGACCAAAAAGTATGACCAAAAGGTATGACCAAAGGGTATGACCAAAAAGTATGACCGAAAGGTATGACCAAAGGATATGACCAAAGAGGGGTACAGAAAAGACTTCCATTTCCGAAACCACAAAGAGGATACCACCGAGCACCATGGGGTAATACATTCATTGAAGTACCAACACATTCAGAGACAACAACACGTAACGAGCGCACGCAACCAGAATGTTTGCGCTTTCTCGGAGAGTATCGAAAATTAGAAGCGGCATAGTCGTCAAGACACACTTCCTCAGATTGTCAGATACGGCCTTCCACCTCTTAATCGCAAAATCCACTGTCGATTTTGGAATGGTTAACTCTGGGTATGTCCCTTAAGAATCCCAGTGATATCCGAGAACTATTCTTTTCTCGAAGTCAGACAGCTTTGAATTTCGTGGCATCTTGCATGCGACTCACGCCACTGATGTTTCCTACACCAGCAGGGCCGTATTATCCATTAGGCTGAGTAGGCTGCAGCCTATGGGCCTCGACCATTCAGCGGCCCCGCAGTAATGAATCAAATAAGTTTTTTTACAAAGTTGTAATCGAACTTTTCAATTTATTTTCAGTTCATATAAAATGACTTTTCATTAATGACTGATATACAGACAATATCTGTAGCCATTTGCGAAGATGTTCTCTGGAAAGTGAAATGAGCCTGCCCATCCTGGGGCAGAGGTAAGGTAAAGTGCCCTTTCAGATTTTTCTCTCTTGCTGACCGGAGCATGTGAGAGGGAAAAGATATAAGGAGGAAAAAGCGGACCTATGCATATACAGGAAAACAGATTTCAAGGAATGGATTGGAGGATACTATAGGATACTACCTTCAGGAACGGCCTACCTATTTGGTTTAAAGCCTGCTTTAGTTAACGAAGTGTCCTACTGTCCTGCTGAGCCTTAACTGAAGGATCGGAGGAAGAGAAAATGTATGCTGGGAGAAAGGCCATAGAAGGAAAGTTGGGGGTGTCTCTGTTATACCCCATTTGCATTCAGAACTCGCGCTGTCTTTCTCCTTGCCCAGGAAATGCTTTTATAGTTGCTGTAAAAGGCAGTGAGGGTTTACATTCAGCTTTACTACCCTTTTCCCACACCTTCTAAATCGCGCTGTCACTTGTCCTGCCCTCGAAAATCCTTTCGGGGGGGGGGAGTGCTGAGTATTGTTGTAGAGCAAATCAAGAAAGCTGTACTTTCCGGATGTTAATGCGTCCAATGAAGTTGCTGAACGTTTCCTTTCGTTTATAGCTGTTGAAAATCATGCTAGAAAAGCACTTGCTAGTACTGTTTTAACTTTCTTAGAATCATAAGATATTGATATAAAATATATGAGAGGACAATCTTATGACAATGTACCCAGCAAATACACGACCCACAGTTTGATGACGGAACTACATCTTACGACATAAAGTGCAGAGATCATTTGGACACCAGGCAAATGTAACCGATCTGTGTCGAAAGTGTCCGCCAAAGTGAACACTCAGCGGACACGGTAAAAGATGTCGATCGGTTATAAGTAGCGGGTTACGATTTCGATTTGCCGTGAATCAAAACCGAGAGGTCGGACACAGAATCGGAACTTTAAAGCATAATAATAATACAAAATTATAATTATTGGTTTAAAAAATAATGCCGTCTGGCCTATGGTATCCCCTGTGATATTGTTATGGTTTTCGTGCATATCATTTTTGAGAGGAGAACCGAAACCCATTCGATGCAGTTCTGACTTCGCTCATCATGTGGCATCTTTCTGAATACAAGAAATGGCTAGAAATAGAAGTGCCTAATTTTTATCGTCCTTTTAGCAAAAGTTCGATGCCTTGGAATGATATATCTTCGATCCTATACCTAAAAGATTTCCGATCGTTACTTGCGAATCGGCATGAATGACACAGCTGAGAAGTCGGATATCGAATCGTAAGGTTTGCGATCCGATAGTTATGTGTTTGCTGGGTAGCAAATATGTCATGGTGCTACAATGACCTTCAATGGCATATCTGCAAAATAAATCCTCTCGCTCATTACGTACCTTGCGCATCCACAGTCTTTGAATATAGCGGGGTTTTGTGCTGTGGAAAGTTGCACCGCAAAAGAATTTCTTGGGATTTGTTCCGCTACTTCTTCTCTGGCTCAAAGTGACGTTGGGCGGTGAAATTAAAATGCCTTGAAGAGAGAGATTTAAATAGGGATCTTTATTAGTTCTTAAAAGGGCTTGAGATACAAGCCAGAGCCATGCGCACCCATAAAGGGGGGGCAAGGTAGGGGTCTTGACCCTCCTTAGAGTTTCTGAATATTGTCTTCAATCTTCTTTGATGTAAATAAAGTTGCATCACAAAGCAAAATCAAAACTAAAATTGTTACAAATTCAAAATTTTCACCCCCCTGTAATGTTTTTAAGGTGCTATCACACGAGAGCTCTACGCACTGCAAAATGCACGTACAACACTTTTGTACTGCAGTTTTGCCCGTCAGTCAGGCGAAAACCGTTGTGTGATAGTATTTCCCTTGACACCGGACTGTTTCGAACAATGTTGAAAAATGTTTGGTATGAATGGCGAAATCAGCCAATCAGAGCTCTAGACACTGTCCACACCTTCATTCAAGATGGCGACCTCCATGCCTGCAATGTGGACGGCGGAAACAGAAGCCGATTTTATTTCCGAAGTGCAAATGAAAAACCATTATAAACATTTTTACTGTATTTACTTAAAAATGAACCTTCGAATTCCACCGTCAATGTCAATGTTCGAATGCACGGGGCGCGACAGGATGAGTGATTTTTGTGACAAAAACAGCGATGACGTAATAACTGTTTTGTCACAAAACGAGCGATAACGTTGCCAAATCGGTAACCCCGTGCCAATCCACCAGATCGTTTTCTTGCCTAGCAATACAACCCTATACCTTGCTTTTGACAAGAAAAATGAAAGACGAAAGAGTTGTACGAGCATTTTGAAGGGTGAAAATGCGTCGTCTGATAACGGCTTTAAAATTTGCCCCCCCCCCCACCCCTTGAAAAGTTTCTATAATCGCCCATAGATAGAGCCGACGCAATCAAGACTTTATCGGAAGGCTACAGCAGCTTTAAAAATGCATTGCATATAATTTGTAATGATAGAAATCAAAAGCCATATTCACGAAGCTAATTGCCTACTAAATGAAATGATGAAAAAAAGAGACTGTGATTATGGCTAGGCTTGCCAGGCGTCCCGGTTTGCAGACAAAATCCCGGTGTCCCGGCCGGTTGACTTCACGTCCCGGTAAAAATTAAATTGGTTTATAGATGACAAAAAAATAATCAACTGTGAAGGATTATTTGGGATAATGAGTACTTTGTCATTTATTTGACTGTACTGTATAAAAAGTGAAGAATAGTGATGGTCTGCTAAGAATTATTGTTTAAATTTTTATTCCTTATTCAAAGTGTTTCTTCTTACTTAATTAACTTATAAATATTAACATATAATAAATAAAATGTATAAATTTATAGGCTTGTGTCATTTATGAATACCCCTGGTTTAGGTTCCGAATCAGTAACCATTTATTCATAGCATTGAGAATAAACTTCTCTCTAAAACGCTACAGAAACCTCCAAGGGTGTGTAGTGTCGGGGTCGTCGCCTTCCCCGGGGGTCCGGTAATGTACCCTCGAGGAAAAAATGTAAATGGGGTGTTATGGTCAATTATCTGCTAGAGGGATCTAGGCCGAGAGGGGATTGACCTACATGGGGGTCTTTCTAAGGTATCCTAACCCGTACTTACGCGAAATTTCGGAGAAAACTACGGAAAACCCCGAACGGCTAGGTCGGCGAACGCGGCCCGGTTTGGAACCTGACACCTTCCTGGCACGCGTTGAGAGCATAAACGCGTTGAGTCATGGGTCAGGCAAATGTATCCTTGATCTTGAATATCCGGGAGGCTGGGGGCATTCCGGTGTCCCGGTTGAACATTTCAAAAACTTCTGGCCAACAATCCTTGATAGAATAAATGCAGTCAGCAAATTCTTGCAAAGTGAAATGCTTCAACTTCAAATGGCTCTCCATTTATTAAAATCCCTAAATCTTATAAATATATAAATAAATAAATATACATCTTATATAAATATTTATCTTAAAAATATATAAATAATATAACATCCATTATTTGCTTGGTTTCCTTGTAGATTTCCCAACGAAGGTAGATACTAAGATTATGGAATCTGATAAAATATTATCTAGGGAGGATATTGGGTAAGAAATTCCTAATGAAATAATTCCTTTTGAACACTTTATTACACTGGGAAAAAAATGCAGCATTGCGATCTTACAGATTCATATGTAAAAAAGGGGTTCAATCAACGTTATTTCAAAATATTTTTAACGATCCCTTCACTAAAAATGTACAAGTATTTAAATTTAATGATAACAAATGCCACTGCTGAAAGAACTTTTTTTAAAAATTGTCATCGATCCACATTGACCCAAGATTGTCTAAACTCGCTTGCAATCCTGTTCACTGAATAGGATACATTGCAAAGTGTAGACTTTCAAGGCATTCTAAAAGGTTTTACTGCAAGAAAATTGAGAAAAGTGAATGTTTAAAATCCTGATGATTTTTACGTTTTAAAATATTTCCTTACAATGAGCGATGCTTTATAAATTATTCTTTCTATGTACATGTTTCAGTACCCTATCGACAAACTTCTACGAGAGATAGGGTGTACACCGAAAAAAACTAAGAATCAGATAGCAATGTGAGATTGCGAATGTTATATCCATGTACAAGCTAATGATCATCTTAGAAGATATTGAAGTATTAAAATATTAATAATTAAAAATATTGTTAGAACGCATGAATAAAAATAGATCAGTACACACATTTCGGGTGGTGAAAAGTGTTCACCCTTCTTCAGCTGCAAAAGTATATCAACTGACACGACAGGTAAGCAGACAGAGAAGAAAAACCTGTATTTGTTGTCGTATTGTTGTCACTTCTGTATTTGTTGTCACTTCAGTGAATTGCGAAATTTACGTGATGTATTTCGTACAAAAAAAGAGTATTTGTTTTCACTTCTCTACCTGCCTGTGTGTCGGTTGGTACATTTGCAGCTGGAAAAGTGTAGACCCCTTGTTCTACCCGAAACGTGTGTACTGATCTATTTTTATTTATGTGTACTTTTAACGCAGTTTTTAATTATGTTAATGTGTTTGTAACACTAGCTTTTTTGAATTTTTTTTTATATTGACGTATTTGTAATATTTTCGAGCATGGTTTGAGGAAAATAAAGTAATCTTTCAAAATTATTGTTCAACTAATTTATAATGGATGTTTTAGAATTCATACTTTAATATTATAATATTTGAATTTCTCTTATAATGCAATATTCTTTCTTTTAATACAGTATTAGGCTGTCGAACACATTGTTTAAAAAACGCGCTTGAGGAATGTGACTAGTTGTTGAATAATTTTAAAGTGATTATTAATGGATGCACAAGATGCTATCGATTCCACACTATTAAGGGATTCAGAGTCATCTATGTGTATCCCATTCTTTCTCGAAGTAAATGGTAAACAAATCGGATGCTGAGAAATTCAGTACATATCTACATATTTTCCTGATCGAGGTAACTTCAAATATTTTTACGCGTATTTATATTAGCAAAATTACATAATTTAAATTTATCAATTTTTTAAGCGTCCTTCATTGTGTATCTCTGCCTAATGTATGCGATATAATAAGTTTAAAAATATTACTTTAATTTATTTCACAAAAAAAAATAGTAATTAGCATATAAATAGACAACTTTTAGAGAAGATGGGGGCCTCAGAAGTTTCACAGCCTAGAGGGGCCCTATTGGGCTTCATCTGGCCCTGTACACCAGCACGAAATTCAAAGCATTGAATTAGAGCAGGGATGGGCAAACTTTTTCGGTCGCGGGACAAAAACCGAAAAAAAAACAGTTTGACGGGCCAAGATAATTTTTTCAAAAATTTTAAAAACAATATACAGCACACTCCTTCTAATCCGCAACCCTATAATCCGCAAATGCCTATAATCCGTCATACATTTTACATGTAAACAAATAATTTTACATTTCAGTTTTTCTAAACAGACTCTGAAAGACTGGTGGAACTTTCAGTTTTGTGAAAATAAAAAGACCAGAAAAAGAGGTCCACTGAAATCTTAGCTTATTTATATTAATAACTAGAATAATCATTTGTGGAAATTCACTTTCTACTGATACATGGGAAGGGATGAGATTAGATTTTCATTCATTATAATTTTGCATTACTCTAGAGAAATATCTGTTATGGGCAGAAACAAACTGTTAAATACAATTAAATACTTTTAATAAACACACATAATAAATAAACTAGTGTCTGCAAGCACAAAAAAATATCTATTAATATGCTGCTAGACAAAATTGTTAAGGGCAATTTCAAATGTTATTAAATAACTAAAACATATAGCCTTTTAAACTGAAAAAAAATATTTTTCATATATTATTAAGAAATAACTATTACGACCAGTTTGGTTTCAGTTCTGTCTAATTATATGTGTAATTTTGCTAATATTGTTTCAAAAAATACATATTTCCCCCCCACACACACCCCGTGTTAATCAAATGACCTATAATCTGCAAAATTCTATAATCCACAGAACACTTAATCCGAACGTGTGCGGATTAGAGGGAGTGTCCTGTACAAGTATTGCAGTTTAAATATGTTAATGAGATGAATGAAATGGCGATTTCCTTTTTAAAAGTTCCTTATATTGAGGTTCGAAGTGAGATGCACTCATTCTAAGGAATGAGACTCAATGCTCATCTGTCTGTCTACTTCTGAAAGAATTCTTTCTAAGGTTCAAAGTTGAAAACACTTGTTCACATATATAAGACGAAGCGAACACAGCACTGATTTTCTGGGTGTGAGATATTCAATTTGGGAAACTCTAACTCACTTTCGATAATGATTTGTACTCTCACTTTGGCCTATTTAGAAACAACTGCTTGAGAGGATGGTTAGATTGCAACTCGATTCATTCAAGCTGCCAATCGGACCTCACTGCTTCACAATGGACGATGAAAGGCATGGTCAAAATATTCAATTCTGTTATAATGGCACTGAAATCTTGAAATCTGCGTTCGAACACAAAATGCAGTTTTCTCAAGCCATCTTCATCATTCTTAATATGCATATATAATAAATAAATATATATTTTCTTTTAATTTCCGTCGGACCGGCCAATTAAAATTCTATCCGCGGGCCGGATGTGGTCCGCGGGCCGTAGTTTGCCCATCCCTGAATTAGAGGGATAGGGAAAAAGCTTCCCTTTGCGAAACCACAAAGAGGATAGCAGCGAGCACCCTGTTGTGAAACATTCATTCAAGCACAGACATTCAGAGACAGCAACACGTAACGAGCGCACGCAACCAGAATGTTTGCGCCTTCTCGGAGAGTATCGAAAATTAGAAGCGGCATAGTCGTCAAGACACACTTCCTCGCTACCTTTCCCTCTTCCGAAGGCATAGACCCCTACATCCACATTACGGACCCTGGACCAGGGCCGAACTGGCTCCTTCGGGGGACCTTGGCTGGAGAACGAAAACGGGCCTCATGATGAGGAGTTCAGAGGGAATAGAATGTTAGAATACGTAAGATTTGAAAATGAGAGGCTTACGTGCCTAGAAACCACATTTTACTATTTTAAAGCTTTTGCGCGCCCCTGATTCTTCGGGGGGCCCCCCTCGGGCCGCGCGGTTTCTGGGGTCCTCCACTGGGCAAAGATGTAAAATGACTGGGAAATAAATAATCAAATGTCGCTCATTATAAAGTAATACATCCATTTTTGTGGGCCTCTTTGGGGCCCGCAATCGTCGACCCTCCGACCTGAACAGTCCGGGCCGGCCCTGGACTCTGGATCAGGGACGGGGTCCTTCCCCTTCCATTTTACAGTCGTATGCTACATTGTTATTGCATGGTTATATCCTTCCCATACTCTTTTAAGAATGTCATTGGACCCGAAAATACAGAGTACAAACGAAGAGCTCAGTGGATGAATACGTTAAAATTTCCAGGGAATTTTTCCTCTTCCAGTTTATTGTCTGTCGATCACAAGAATAGCTCCCGCCAGCAACTCTAGCGAGTGCCGGTCGCTGTAGCAACTGGACCTGTCCATTTCCAATAAGAGGGTTGAGCGTGAGAGGAATTAGCGGAATGAAAGGCAACTTCTCACTTCGTGACATTTTCCATCTTGGTTCTCCCCTGTCAAAAATGGGGTGAAACTTGTTTCCACAGTAACAGACTGGCATAGACTCCTTGGCGAGAGCTATTCTTGTGATCGACAGACAGTATATTGAATTATAAAAATTAAACAATTAAATTGCGTGAGGCTGCGCCCGTGTCCTAGACCCAGGGGTTCATGCAGCCCCACCCTCGTGAGGACCCTGTCCGAGGGGCGTGGGTCCAGGAAGAGGCCTACTTTTTTGACAGCTGCCGGAGTTTCGTGATTCTCTATGTTTGCGTGAAGAAAGGGCCGCTTTTTTAGTGAGAATGCCCCGCCCTCCGCAACAGACATCATAAAAAGCAACTTGCCATTTTGCATTGACAAGGAACTCCTCACATGCGTTCATCCTGTCAAGACCACGTGGACGTTTGTTTTAGTACTAGAGTGCTGTTTCGTCCGGGTCGGTTTTTCTGTCCACCTATTAATGTGGACCGACTTGCGTCCTATACCTTCGCGACCACCGACCATTTTGTGGCATTTTTTAGCATTTTTCACAAGGGTTACCAGAGGACACGGATTGGGGAAGGGGGGGGGAATAAAATGTCGAAAATCGCCATGGATTGCCATTTTCGTTGATTTAGCTCTTAGTTTGGCGCCGTCTTAAAGAAGAAGAATCGTTAGAATAGGCTTGACGAAGGTGGAACCTGCAGGCCCGGACTGGCCAGGTCGGCTGGTTGGTAATGGCCGAGGGGTCCCCGAAATGGATATACTACTTTATAATTAGAGTAAACTTTATATATATACTAGCTGAAGTACCCGTCCTCGACGGGTTAGTGAATGCAAATTTCCAAAAAGCAAGAACTTTCGTCAGCATGGTAGGAGTACACAGAATGGATGTAGGATGTTGCCAAAGTAAAGAAAGCGAAGCTATAATTTTTATGTATTGTTAAAATATTACAGGTTAGAGAGTCACTCAGTAATATCATTTCATTCGCTTGAGTCGTCATTATGGGATGCGCGAACGAATATGGACGCATATTGAAATAATTTTCGCAAAATCTCAAATTCTAATCAAAATTTTGGAAAAGTTGGAAGCCTAGAATTTAAGTTGAGTGACAAACTATCCTGTCACCCAAATTCGTTTCATTCCCTGCAGTCTTTATTTCGTGATGCTGGAACAAATTTTCAGCATTTTAAAACGATTTTCGCAAAATCTCAAAATGGAATCAAAATAATTTTAAAATTCAACGCCTATAAATTAAGATTAGCAACTACCTATCCAATCACTCAATTTCGTATCATTCGTATGAGTCGTTATTACGGGATGTTTCAAGAAATATAAACGTATTTTGAGAGAATTTTCACAAAATCTCAAAATCTAATAAAAGTGTTAAAAAAATTGGACTCCTATAGTTTATGTTGAGCAACCAACTATCGTGTGACCCAATTTCATATCATTCGCTTTAGTCGCTATTACGTAATGCGGGAACAAAGATTCACTCAGTTTTAAACGATTTTCACAAAATCTGATCGACTTTTTTTAATTAGATGCTTATAGTTTAAGGTGAGTGACCACCTATCCTTTCACCAAATATCATTTTTTCACCTTTGCATTTATTACGTGATGTGCGAACGCAAATTTACGCAGTTTGAAATAATTTTCGCAAAATTTCAAAATCTAATCAAGATTTTTTAAAAATTGGATGCCTATGTTTTAAGTTGAGTGACCACCTCTCATGACCCCCAATTTCATATCATTCGATTCAGTCGTTTTTACGTGATGCTTGAACACAAATTTACGCAGTTTGAAAGGATTTTCGCAAAATCTCAAAATCCAATCAGGATTTTTTAAAAATTGGACGCCTATGTTTTAAGTTGAGTGACTACCTATCATGACACCCAATTTCATATCATTCGCTTTAGTCGTTTTTACGTGATGCTTGAACACAAATTGACGCAGTTTGAAAGGACTTTCGCAAAATCTCAAAATCCAATCAAGATTTTTTAAAAATTGGACGCCTGTGTTTTAAGTTGAGTGACCACCTATCATGACACCCAATTTCATGTCATTCGCTTCAGTCGTTGATGATGCTTAAACAAAAAAAGCGTCACGGACAGAATGACAGACAGACAAACTTTTTTTTGAGGGTCGCATCGGATTCCCGGGTGCTTGAAACGGATAGAAATCGCAAAATTTTTGAATTCCAAGAAATGTACAGACAAAAGTCTAATTTTATTTATATAGATATCTGAGTAATTGGATTATTTATTTCTAAGTAATCTTATGTCTAAACGCAGTGGAGGACCCCAGGAGCCTCGTGGCTCGAGGGGGCCCCCAAACGTTCTAAAATAGTTCAGTGTGCTTTTTAGGCATATTAAATTCCAAATCTTACATATTCTAAAATTCTATTCCCTCTCATTGGATGAGTCAGGGGCCCCTTTAGCCGAGGGCCCCCAGAGGAGCCAGTCGCGGGCCCGGGAACCTGGAAGGCGACTACGTCACACTCCTGGATCGCAGTTCCCTTTCCAACACGTCGTGGAACAAGGACGAAAAATAGGGACGACGCATCGATTAGGATACGCTGTTAATAGAGAGCACTCGAGTCTTGTATTTAAAATCGGAAAGTGCGTTTCAGAACTTCATTTTATTTTCCTGATAAAAGCGGCCCAGGCTTATCTAACTTCGGAGTCGGCAGGAAGGGAGTGTCAAAGTGTGTTCGGAACGGCACCCCACTTTATCCCGATCGAATCCTTCATCCCACAAAAAAGCGAAAGCGCGGTTTCCTCCTGAAAAGCGGCTCTTTTCCCAGCAGAAAACGAGAGATAAAGAGAAACAACCGATGGATTCCCACGCAGTCCAATAAATCAAAACTGATCAAAACAACGAAAAGTGAGAGCTAGTAGCTAGTGAGAGCAAGTAGAGCGTGTCCCTCTCCCCCACCCCCTATGGGTACGGTATGGCGTCATCCGCGATGCACTTTCGTTGGTTGCGACGAGAGTCGAATTACGATGCGTTACGTGTGCCCGGCACGCTCAGGGACGGGGTGCTTTCTAGCAGACTTCGTGCCGATTACAATCGACGACTAAAATAACATTTTGCAAATTTTACAAAAATGCTATGATAAATTGTATTATTATAGAATTTTTTTCGTATTTGGTTTCTTTAACATCAAGATGACTGTTATTTTACTAAATTAACATTCACTGGTCATAATCTTTTTGGAAATTTTTCGTAATCGTAACCGTAATCCATATCATTTCTTGTAATCGATTACAGATGATAGTGTAATCGCACGAAGTCTGCTTTCTAGTAACGTTCGCGGCCGACGATCGTTTTGAAAGCGTGTCTTCCCACATGGCAAACTAAAGTTTATGGCTTTTGCAGCCCGCTCCCCATCCTATGCTTTTCTCCTGAACCCTTTGAGGCGCAACCCTTTCCCAATGTTGAAAAAAGGGCAGCCGTGGCCATCGCTCGACTTCACTACCAGTAAGAGGGCGGGCGGTCGAAACGTTCATCGCGTGCCACGGATCGAGAGACCCTTTTTTGGACGACAGCTGGCTGTGCCCGGCACAGCAGTGCACAGTGGTGCAATTTCTTTGGCTACTTTATCTTGGATGTGAAGTCTGTTATTGGCAGATGCACTTCTAAAACTGGCAGTCCTCCTTATGAAAGCTATTTTGTGTCTGTAACATTTTGTGCCCTTTGATTAAAAATGACTCTGGATTAAAGTTTTAGAAACTTTCAGTTTGGAGTTCAGTCATTGTACGTCAGATCATTATTCATTAACTATAACCAATCGCGTTATGCTACTTGAATCATTTTATATCAGGATGAACGCAAGGACTAAATTAAATCTGGAGAGTTTTTAATTGCAACAACGTAGTACTACATTTCCAAAACAAGCGTTCAATTATAGTTATATTAAAAAAATAATTATGATAAGAATCTGGGAAAGAAATTTCTGAGAAAATTTAAATTCATTCATTTTTAGTCAATTTCTTCAGAAAATAATAAACTCAAACCTGAATGTCGATTTGTACGTCCAGCTGAACTTTATAGTGCACCTTTATAAAGACGCGTTTTTCAAAAACATTTCAGCTTCCATAAAACTGCGACCTATCTAAGTAAATGATAGATCTTTTCTGAATAAATTCGATACACCTATGTCAAAACTGAAAGTCGCACTAAAAATGTGTATATATCTATTTGTTGTTGTATGAAAAATACTTCGAACAGGTAGAAGTATGAATAGAAACAGTGGCGGCTCGTTATTAAGGGCCAGAGGGGCCTGTCCCCACGGACTAAGCACCGTCTAAAGTATCTTCCTATTATGTAAGGCAGTTCTTTCAATAATTTACTTTCATTAAAAAAATACACTCGTTTTACTCTATTTTAATACTATCCATTAAAAAAGCGATAGTTATACGATTTTCCCCCTATCTAAACCATGCATGGGCCAAGGGCTGGCTTGCCCTGAATGGGGAGTCTCTTCTCCGTTCACCGGGTTGACCTATTTGGCATTGAGCATAAAAGCCATACTGACACGGAATTAACTTGGCATCCAAACGGCTTATTGGGCGCTGTTCCGGGCCCAGATCTGCGGGCCCTCGCACGGTGATCTACACGACCGTACGGGAAAATTTCGGCAATTTGTAGCTATTGGCGAAATTTTCCGCTTAGGAGGAAATCATAGTTTATTTGCGTGATCATATTTTTGCAGTGCAATCCGATATTTTTCTGTTTTGTTTTCTTGATTTACGAAAAGGGATGTATAAATGTATTTTTTATATAGGTTGATATTGATTTTAAAATAAATAAATCATCTAAAAAATTATGAACAGGCAACTATAAATAACATAAATATTAAATATTTAAACGTGGCTTTTTGTTTAGTCATAAAGTAAACTTTTCAATTAAACATAACTAGGTAAAAAATAGCAAAAGTTGTATAGTCAATTCGATAATTATTTGTCATTTGAGAAATTTTAAATACTTACGCTGTGTGCACGTGGGGATAGATTGCGCTATATGTATATATATTTTCGCGATTTTAATGGGCACTATTTTTTTTTCGGGCCCCACCACTGAAACGGGGGTCACAAGCCGCCACTGAATAGAAATAAGAATCATGCATAAAATATAAGTTCACTGTAGACTATTTTATCATACAAAAAATTCGTTTCGTGTATTAAATTCTACCCCTTTTGAAACTTTCTAAGATAAATAAAAACATCATTATCAAAACACATTCATCTTAAAAAACGAACGCCTCAAATTTTACAGGAAGAAAAAGGAATTTTTGGTGCGTGAATATCAAAATGCTTATACGAAATCAGATTTTGCTGGCTTGATTTATACCGAAATACGCGCGATTGTAATTTATTAGGTTGTAACGAAAGTTTCCCGCCACCGTAAACATCGTCAGCACACAGTTCGCGTTGGCGTATTGGCTCCTATTTTGTCAAACGATTTTTGGCATTTGAAAGAAAGAGGCTTACTTTATAACACTGTGTTGTGAAATCTGTAAAAAAATATAGTAATCATTAAGTATAAGGTGTCCCAAATGGAACTATCACTCTAGAGGATTAGAACCATCCTTTACTTCCACTTGTGTTGCAAAAAGTCAGCTACACAATATCAACAAATTAGGAGTACAGCTTTAAGTACTATTGTTGTATCATGTGACACTGTGCAGGTTGGGTACCGAAAGTTCAAAATCAGTTATCTAAGGAGTTAGAAGTTAGTTTTTCAGGCAGATAGGGCGGAAAACTTTCGTTACAATCTGATATATTTTTTGAACTGAGTTTTATTGATAAAGCATACATGAGAGCAAACTCATCTTCACATTTTAGAAATGTTTATTTGTCAGAAATCGTTTCTTTAAATTCATTGTGTATTTTTCTAAATCTCTCACGCTGGATCGAATGTGCATGCAATATACACTTCCCGACATTGAAAATGCAACACCCATAAGGAGTGGCCATTAAGTGTTGAAACTCGGCAGCAGAGAGAGAGACAGCAGTGAACAATAAGCGATCTTTATTTCAAAATGATATGCATCATTCAGAGGGAGAGCAGCGTCGTCTTAGTAGGTTGTCGGACCACCGCGGACGGCGATACAAGCAGCAACACGTCTAGGTACCGAGTCCATGAGAGTGCGGATGGCGTCCTGAGGAATGTATCTCCATTCCCTGTCAACCCTTTGCCACAGTTCGTCTTCTGAACGGGTTAGGGGGCAGGGTCTTCAAATGGCGTCCAATCCCATCCCAAATGCGTTCGATGGGTGACAGATCAGGAGAGTACTGTGGCCAGGTCTGTACACCTTGCAGAACACGTTGTCTGATGCCAGCAGCGTGTGGTCGAGCGTGTTCCTGCTGATACAGGGCTTTGGGAACCGTTTGAAAGTAGGAGAGTGTCACCGGCCGCAACACGGCATCCACATATCGTTGAGCCGCCATAGTGCCCCGAATACGAACTAGATGTGACCTGGAGTCCTACGCAATTGACCCCAAACCGTGATGCCAAGTTGTCGCGCGGTGGGGCGTTCTGCAACGGCTGCCGGATTGGACCTGTTTCCACGTCGACGCTACACTCGTACGCGGCGACTATCACTGGAGAAACAGAAGCGTGACTCGTCTGAGAACCAGACCCTGTGCCATTCTGTCGTCCACGTCACTCTAGCTTGGCACCCTTTCAGTCGTCGGCGTCTATGTTGTGGAGCCGAAGGCAGTCTTAACGGACGCCATGAGAGCAGGCCACTAGCAACCAATCGACGGGAAAGGGTTCTGGTCGATATAGGAACATCCAAGGTGTCTTGAACATGTCGCAGAATGGAGGTTGAAGTAGCTTGCCGGGCCTCCACCGCTTGTCGGTGGATGCACCGATCCACGCGTGCTGACGTCACTCTGGCTGCACCGGTACCCCTTAAACGTGCCCCATTTCCTTGTTCCAACCCTCTTCGCCACAGCCGGTGTACAGTGCACGCATCCAGGAGTGTGTCTGCCGAATGGACCCACCTGCCCTTCTCAGTCCGATCACCACGCCCCTCGTAAAATCGTCGGTCTGCTGGAACTGCCTCCGTTGACGGCGGCCTGGCATTCTCTGGTGACACGTGTTCTCTGAGACAAGAATAAAATTTCTACGACAATTTCTCTAGCAGCAATCTTTCGCAAAAATTGTCCGTTCTACTAGTAGGGGAGCCCATGGTGTTTTTGGGGATTGACTCGAGCGCGGCAGATGAACATAGGGGGATACCTTGCATCCTGTTGAGTACCTCCAACATATATAAGTCCTGTATGTAGGGACGTACGTCTAGAGCAGCTCATCAGATTAGTAAAAAAAAATGATCATCAGAAATACTGAAGCGCGTCAGATTAAGATAAGGTGGGTTAATTACTACCTAAAAAGTGTACATTCAGAAAATCTGACGATATGAATGTAACGTAAGGGAGTTGGAGGGTTACAAAGTTGAAAAAAAAATAACGTGACATTCTCGAGCGAGCTTGAATTTTTGTTATTTTGAAGGAAATGATGCAAGAATCACGAAAAAAAATATAATCTGCCGATTTCTACGAGCCGAAGTAATAAAAATATGAGCCAAAGCAATAAAAATACGAACCAAAGCAATAAAGATCGCCAATGAAGATTAGAGCGCGCAAAGATAGCTCGATCAAAGATAACGAGCACGCTCTTCGAGTTAGTGTAGATGACAAGGAGTCCTACATCTCTGGTCCTCAATAAACAAGAACAGCAAATTTTCAGAAAGAATTAAGAAATATCAAATTCAAAGAAGCTTTTGTCGAGTTTTTAATTCATCATTGATCAGGAGATGGCTACTCTTATTAGTAACGAAATAATTCATCTTAATCATGATATGTGTTATGCATATTCAGTTACCGATAATGAAGTTACCTAAACAATCGACCATGAACTCTCATGTCCTGATCATAAAGAAGCAGATACAAAAATTATATGTTTGGCAAGTCAAATAAAAGAAGATTCCATAGTTACAATCAGAACTTCACAGATATTGCTGTCATCATGTTGGTCAATATGGGATATCTCCAAGCATCGGTTAAAATATGGATGGATCTTGGAGTTCACAATGCACGCCGTTATATTGACGTATCTGCTCTTTACGCTAAGCTCGGACCAATAATTTCGCTAGCGCTACCAGCTCTTCACGCGCTAACAGGATGCGATTACAATCCGGCACTTTACAGACGAGGCAAAAAAAAAAAACCCTCTGCAAATTTTTATGGGTTTAAATGTTTTTCAGAAGACATTTGCATATGTAGGGTCAGAGGATCATAATATAGAAGATTCTTTTGACATTTTACAATCTGCCACTTGTATGGTTTGAAATAATTAGCTGATGTCAACTTTGCAAGAATAGACATCTTTAATAAGACTTACAAAGTGTCAGATACGTCGCAGCCTTTCTCACTGAACGTCCGTAAATACGATGCTTGTTGGTTGCCTCCTTGCCAATCTGAGCTACAACAGCACTTATTGCGAACGAAGTATATTGCGTGCTTGTGGAGAAATGCACATAATAAAACTATGATTGACATGTCACCAATAGATAACGGGTGGACAAATGTCGATGGAAAATTACAAGTGACTTGGTTTGTTGGCAATCAGTTACCTGATGCATACGAAGATGTTGTCATAACACCAGTTATTGACGAAACTTCAGATTTAGGTATATTTCTTTTTAATACTTTGATAACATGTTATTCATGAAATCAATAAAATTGTGTTAACGGTTATAACGATTTCCTGTTACAGATACGACGATATCCTGTTGCAGACGATATTGGAGGTCCAAATGAATTATTAGATTTGGAGTATGGTAATTCTTCGGATGACGACGAAGATTGAAAATAATTTTTTCAACAGATGTATTTTATTTTTATATTATTTTCTAAATAAATTAAAGTGTAAATATTTAAATAATTTTACGTGCTTTTATTCGTCACATTTTATAGACATTGAAAAAAAATTCATGATTTTTTTCTAGGCGTCAGATTAAGGATACCCCTCAAAATAATCGTCCGATTTTAGGCTACCATGACTGGAACATCAAGCTAAACTTTCTGTATCAAAATATGACACGCTCGAGTATTTCAATAGGGCGATTTTTTTTTTGAATTTTCAAAAATTCGCTACGAGCTTGCATCACTTCCGAAACGTCAGTCTTTTGAATGGGAGCATGTTCAGGGTTCACTTAACATCCCCTCTGAATATCTGACGCGCTCGAAAAAATACATTTTTTTCTATTTTCTACCCTTCCGGATGGCCACCAACACCACGCAAATCGGCAGATGAACATACCTTTGGTATCCCAATACCGTGGTACCGTTATACCGTGTTTGGACTTAATCTTGTGGGGCCGTAATGAAAGAGCCCTCATCTCCGACTACGGCTGCTCCCATTGAAATCCGACATGAATGTAGTCCCATGTATCGTCGTTGTGGTTAGAGATATTCGGGAAATGCCCGGTATATTCGTAAATGTTGTTCAGTCCCTGCCCCGTAGGTGCGAAGCCTCCATAACAGCTGGCGGACGATAGCTTCAGAACCATTTCTTTGAACATGGACTACATCCATTCCAATATACTGTCTATACCATGTTTTCCGAAGTATCTCCTCTCATTCTTGCGTTCGTCCTTTAAATCTGCCAGTGGGACACTACCTTTTTACTTCTCGCTGCTTGTGTTCCCGAACCCCCTTTTACGCCAGCGCCACCTAGCGGCTCGCCGTTTGCGTTCCGCCCAAACTTTCTGTGACGAAGCAGGCTCGTGTCGAGGCGTTCTGTCACCTCATAAAGATTTGGCCACCTTTTCAGACTCATCCCGTATATTAAAATCGAAATGCGTGATGAAAATAGTAAAAAAAAAAAAAAAAAAGAAGTAACTTCTTTTTTTAACATTAAATTAAAAAACAAAATCTGAAATTCTTCCAGATTTTATGGACGCACTTGGCTGGAAGAATTTCAGTTTTTTTAAAAATCTATTCAATCCATTCTGCCCTATAGAAGAACAGGATCACTGCAAGTGCTCCTATAGATTCCTGTTCGCCTAATTTTGTTGCTGAAAACTGCATCCATGGTTGTTCGGCCCCTAGCGGTGAAATGTTTTGGATGAGTGCGTATTGGAAAATCTGAAGTATCCATTTCAGGTATGCAATCGGATCCTGGATCGGGATTGAATTCTAAGTTAAAATCTCCTACTCAAACAGTCTTACAAGCCTCCTCCTTCAGTAACGTTTCGAATAGGGCGTCTCAATGATCTTCATGAGAAATTCGAGGACTAGCGTAGGTCACTGACAATCTCACTTTATCTCGAAGATACGCAATGACCCTTTGAACACCCTTGATCTGGCCAACGCCCCCTAGAGAGGAAAGCCGCGGCGCTCACTTGTGACGTCACACCGAGTAGGTAAAGCAAAGCGTTTCCATTGGGTGTCTCCTCATTCCCGCGGCGCGGAAGAGAGGAGAAACCCAATGGAAACGCTTTGATTTACCTACTCGGTGTGACGTCACAAGTAAGCGCCGCGGCTTTCCTCTCTAGGGGGCGTTGATCTGGCTCGTGTAGGCACGGGTCAAGTGTTTCCTATTATTTTTATAAAGTGATTTTTATAAAGTTTTCCTGTATAAAAATCATAACTCCAGATGGCTTTCTGTTTTGAAAACCACTGTCTATCCTTTCGACCCAAGTGAATCCTGGTATTTGAAAATCATCTGAGGGGATAGTCCATGTTTCCGTTAGCAACTCCAGATGGCTTTTTGTTTTGGAAACCACTGTCGAAAATCCCACAAAAATCCCGTGCTTGAAAGAAATAGCACCCGAGTGCTAATAAAGTAAGACTTCAATGTCTTTAAAACGTAATTCTGAAAGTGAGCGTCTAAAAACGAGTGTAGAGGAATCAATAAAAGGTGCGTTTCCTAAAGGGCGTCCCGCAGTGGTCTGGGCGTTCCACTCCGTTCCCATAAGAACACGGCAAGTGAAGCAGCATCCGGCTTGGCCAGTGCTCGGGAGGGTCGTCTCCCTCTCGGCTCGTCCGCTGTGGAACCGTGTACGCTCGTAGGAGCGGGTGCACGTCCAATCCGTCGTGGCTCCCATGTCCTCCAAGTTGTTAAATGATACCTCTGGGGGTGCCGATTTCAGGAGGTGGTGGGTCCCTCATCTGGAATCGGTTCAAAATGAGGGACCCACCAGTAGAAGTCCAACCCCATCGGGGGCTCTGGCACCCCTCTTTCCATGGACACGACAAAAACAACAATAACAACAACCTAAAGGGCGCTTGAGTTCCTCGAGAACTGTTCGTTTCCTCCCACTCCAATGGAGCGTTTTCCCGCGTGTAACGTTATTTCTTTACACGTCCGTCGAATGAGGTGAAATCGGGGTTTTTTACACTATTTGGGGAAATAAGAGTGGGTTTTACTTCCCACCTGGGGAGGATGTTGTCCGTCTCCGATCTTCAGAGATCCGTTACGGGATCTCAGACAGTGGCGGCTCCTCCATTGGAGCACATGAGCACGTGAACCCCCAACGGAAAAACTGAAGAATAAACACATTAACACATTCAATTGAAAGCAAATATTAAGCACATTTCAAGATTTATGTGATTTTAAAACGTGAGTTTAACTCTCACCCGCCTCCTCCCACTATTCTCAGATACGCTTATGATAGCTAACGCATTGTAGTGTGGGTTACTACAGCACAGTCTTGAATCAGTCGCACGTGCGAACGGAATTTTTTTCCTCTGAACCGCTCCCTGGTATAAGAAGCCCAGACAGCTGGGAGGAAGCATGGCACTCATGAAATCTGTCCGTTCACACAATTTCTTTGTGCACCCATGGCCACTTTTTTGCGGTATCGCTTCCGGATTCTGCCTTGGTTTGGGACGTTCGGTTACTTAATTCATTTTTATTTCACTTTTGTAATATTTTTTTAATTTCTACGCTTTTTCACTACATTATTTTTTTTACAAATGAGTGTCAATAATTAAGATACGTATTTCGGAGCTCAAGCAATGGCATTTTTGAATGTCATCCCTTAGAAAAAAATTGAAAAAAAATCTGGAGTGACTCCACTCGACTTTCCAAACACTTACGATTAAGATCATCACCAAGCATTTAAACAAATTTTAATCGATGAATCATTCAAACATATATGCGAAATTGAAGCTCGATCGAATGTACCGTTTAAACGCTAGCGCACTTTCAAGAATGTCTCCCCATAGGCCATAATGTAAAAGAAATCTGGGTCGTAGCCCTGTAGAAAAACTGTAAGTCCTATACACATCCAAATCAATACAGGTCTTGCGACGGTGGTTTATAACATGTATACCCAATTGGAGCTCCATCGAATGGACCGTTTAAACGCTAGCGCACTTTTCAGAATTTTCCTCCATACGCCATCGTGTAAAAGAAATCTTGGTCGTAGACCTGTAGAAAAACTGTAAGTCCTATACACACCATAATCAATACCGGTCTTGCGACGGTGGTTTATAACCTATATACCCAATTTGAGCTCCATCGCATGCCCCGTTCAGGAGCTATCGTGTTCACTCACATACACACGAACACACACATACATACATTTCGTAAAAATAGCATCAATGAATTCAGAAGACCTCCAAACGTGTCCATACACTAAAATCTCGAATTCGAATTTTTTCATGATTACAATACTTTCCTTACAGGGTACATGTTCGGAAAGTAAAAATGAGTCAAGACAGCACCTTTGCTAAAACTTATCTTGTTGACGAAATGTAAGACCCAAGATGACTTCGTTTTCTTTCAGTGGCGTGCATTGTTTTCCTATAACGGCTGGAAACGCAAATGTATTTTAATTTGCAAGGTGCGTCGTATCTTCCTATTTCATTTTCGACATTTGTTTCGTGAACCTCCTTTTAAATCACCCACGAGCCGCCACTGGTTGACGCTACTTTCGTGCGGTTTTACTTCCCACCTGGGGAGGATGTTGTCCGTCTCCGATCTTCATAGATCCGTTACGGGGTCTCAGACCGTCCCTGACGATGTCCATCCTCCGCGTTTCAAAGTATACCGCCCCCTCCTCTCTGGTCCGTCGGCGATGCCTGCAGACGCACGACCAGGAACACAGAGAGAGATGCAATCGAGAGATAAAAACAGCAGCGCGTTTCATTTTCCTGTTTATGACTCGGGGTGGGTTCTCATGCATGGATTATGTAAACAAGCGCTTATTTAAAGAACTTCTTCATCTCTCCTTATTTCCCCGATCGCTCTCTGGGAACCTCTTAATCCGGGATATAGATCACCTGTTTCGATATTTATTTTGAATCGTCATCGTCGTCTTTTTTACCTGGTTTCGTGTGTGTGCGCCCTGACGTCCAAAATCCACGGTCGGACGGGAATCGACAACAACAACCAATATTCGTGTGTTTCTGAGCGTGCGCGAGCTCGGCCCGTTGAACCAACGGAAAAAGCACGAACAAGCACTCGGAAGAGATCGGGAATCGTCCCTTTCTCGCGAATGTCTCACGACAGGAAAACATTCGGAAGAAGAAGTGCCTGTTAGCCCTTCGAGGGCCGGTGTCGACCACCACCTCCTCGATAGAGAAGGCCTGGGAACAGGAGCTTTTACGTCATCACTAGGTCTTCTAAGAGGACGCCATCACAGTTTTCTTTTCACAAAGTGAAACTATTTAAAATTTCTGGTGAATGATACAAATTTTAGAAAATATCTTAAGTTAAAAATAAAAATCTGGAGTGACTCCACTCGACTTTCCGAACACCTCCGATTAAGATCATTATCAAGCATTTAAATAAATTTTAATCGATGAATCATTCAAATATATATACCAAACTGAAGCTCAATCGAATGCACCGTTTCAACGCTAGTGCAATTTAAAGAATTTCGTCCCATAGGCCGTAATGTAAATGAAATCTTGGTCGTAGCCCTGTAGAAAAACAATAAGTCCTATACACACCCAAATCGATGCAGGTCTTGCGACGGTGGTTTATAACCTATATACCCAATTGGAGCTCCATCGAATGCACCGTTTAAACGCGAGCGCACTTTCCAGAATTTCCCCCCATAGGCCATCCTGTAAAAGAAATCTGGGTCGTAGCCCTGTAGAAAAGCTATAAGTCCTATACACACCCAAATCCATACCGGTCTTGCGACGGTGGTTTATAACCTATATACCCAATTTGAGCTCCATCGCATGCCCCGTTCAGGAGCTATCGTGTTCACTCACATACACACAAACACACATACACACATACACACATCTCGTAAAAATAGCATAAATGAATTCAGAAGACCCCAAAACGTGTCCATACACCCAAATCTCGAATTCGAATTTTTTCATGATTACAATACTTTTCTTACAGGGTACATGTTCGGAAAGTAAAAATTAAAGTACCTTTCTGATAAAATGTAATTTATTAGGATCCATTTCTATATCACACGATATAATCAGTGATAGTTCAAATTTCCCAGTTGTCGTAAAATTAAATATTCTATCTTAAATCATTGAAATGTTTTATCCGGGAGTCCATTCACCACACACTTTGAATCATTTTACTTTGTCAAATGAAATGTGTGATGACGTCATTTGAGTGGACCTAGTGATGGCGTAAAAGTTTATAATCAGGCCTCCTCTATCTAGGAGGTGTTGTGTCGACGTCAGTCTCTTAGAGGGTCCTGTGACCGAGTAGGAAACACTTTTTCCGGATGTCATTCTTTCGTTATTTTAGAATGCTCTTTCTCTATCAAAGAATGAACCGTTATCCGTGGCGTAACCAAGGGAGGGGGAGATAAGGGGGTCTCCACCCCTCCATGAGCCATTTTTTGTCATACAAAATGTATATTCTTCACTCCCTTATCACACACACGTATACCTATGTGTGAGTTGCAGTCATCGTAACCCACCCCTCCCCCCCATGGAAAATTTCTGGATACGCCACTGCCCGTTCTAGATGCATTCCCTGATTTATATACGAAGGGTCGTCCGGCCAGTAAAAAAGAAATAGAACAATTTATTGCTTCGAAAAAAATATTGCAGCTGATTCTCGACGTAAGAATAACCTAAACGGGGCGAGATTTTTTAGAGTCCAGCCTCCTAGAACTCTGCTGAATGAGAAAGGAGACAGTGTGTCCCGGTTCTTAGTAGTCTACTCCACTGGGAAAGGGACGACCGGACAGGAACTTCTTCGGTGCGGTAGCCACCCTGCAGTACCGATCTTGCTTCCAATAACTTCCACTTGTAGAAACTCCTGTCCGAGCACCCTCTTTCCACTGACGAAAACTACAAACAACTGTGACACTCTGGCTCCTTTCTCGGGCGGCAGACTTCTAGGACACTGGAGTACAATACCTTATTCCTCAGTATGACAAGTATTATATTTCTGGGCATACGTTGAGAAATAGCTGAAAGAGTGCTGTATCTTTTACAATAAGTTTTTCCAGGTAATAAAGTCTCGTTCCATTTTATGGGCGGTGGGAAACTTATTTTCCGAAAGACCTTCGTATTCTGCGGTAAGCTTGTCCGAAAATGAACATACCTCTGTTTTTTTTTTTTTTTTTTTTTGTTGTTGTTGTCTAAAATTTAGCAGTTAAAGTGGTTCCGAATAGGATGCACCTTGCACTCTTAATATAACACTGAGTGAAATATTCGGCAACCTATCAAAAATGCTTATGCAATTCCATAGGCGTACAGTTATATGGGCCCGTGGGGCTCGAGCCCCCCCCCAATAAATTGTGAATAGGGGCTGAGCCCACCCAATAATTTACCACTCAATACAGAAAATTAATTTATACTAACATAAAAAAAGTATTTCACGCCATTTAGAAACGTTTAAAAAAACCTTTACTTGGACTTTTAAAAATTTTCTTCTTTTGATTTCAATCATGATTTAGTATTCATTGTGACGCCACGTAACACACAATGTTACTATAAGCTGCCCTCGCCAGGCTCTGGTTCATTAAAATCAGATTACGCAATGTAAAGTATGAAATAAAGAAAAGTTCAGATGTGTCTAAAATGCACTATCTCATCGAAAATGTTTTTTTTTTTCCTCCTTTGGGTTTTTTATACAGCTTCTATTTTTAACTTATAACATGGTAGGAAGATACTAACATGGATACTTACCTTACATAGGTGTAGAATTCTATAGACCCATAGAGCTCGAGCGCCTCCAATAATTTACTTACATATAGTAAGTCATAGCTGCCAACTACTACGGAATAGAATGAACCATTTTTTGTAAACAGTATATTTTTTAATTATTTTTTTTAAATAGCAACCAGCTCGCGCGCGCAGCACAAAAATTTTGCTATATTTTAAGCCGAAAAATCATGTAGAAAAATGGTTATATATATTCCATGGTAGTTGGCAGCTATGACTAAGTTATATGTACGTGAATCAGTGGCGTAGCCAGAAATTTTTCATGGGGGAGTTACGACTTCTGCAACTCACATATATGTATACGGGTGTATGATAAGGGAGTGTAGAATATACATTTTGTATGGAAAAAAATTCCTCAAAATGGAACCGGGAGGGGGGGGTTATGACCCCCCCTAGGCTACGCCACGGACGTGAATATATGTGGTTGTGGGGCCCGGCACCCCCAATAATTTTGACAACTTTAAGCTTATGTGCAATTCAAAATAACACAATCCTTCTTAAAATGACTCTATTTAATTGGAATTCATAATCACAACACATTTTAAAAAACAAAAACAATAATAATCATATAATAAAAGAATTGCTTTGTACTTCACGTTTTAAATACAAAATAGGTATTTCACACTTTTTAAACGTTAAAAAAAAAATTAGTTTGAAAACTATTGTTTAAAAGCTCCAATAACAAGAATACTCAAATAGCTGTCGTTGAAAGGTATAACGACTCAAAAACTTTCTAAAAATACGCGCATAAAAGTATATCTATCAAAATGATCAAAAGTGTAGTTCTTTTAGGCCTCGAATGGATGACAAAACGTCTTTGCAGCGGAAGAAAGGGGGGGGACCTTTTGTACCACCTGAAAAGATCGTTTTGATCAGTACTCTTTTAATGTGTTATTTTGCAAAGTTTTTAACTCAATTTAAAAGTTTGTCACACTTTATGTTTCTAACAGATGGCAGCACTAGAGTGTAAATGCGTCTGTTTCGGAAGGAATAGAAATGCCGTTTAAAAAATATCATTAAAAGGTGAAATACTCAAGCTCAGAGCCACACCCAGAAAACGAAATTTGGAGGGTCCAAACGGTAGGAAAGGCAGAGTTTTTCACAATAAGACTTTATCATTGTCTTTCGGGGGGGTGGGCGGGGAGGGAGTCCGGATGCCCTGGACCCAGGGCCCTTGCAAAAGGGGAGAGGGGTAAGGGGGTATTCCCCCTTAACACTCGCAAAATTCTATCAAAGTTGGCAAAATTAGATACCTAGTTCGGAAACTTGGCAAACAATTTTTAACAAAAACTATAATTTATATTTTCTAATTTCAGTGCACCTGGCAAACTTACGAAATCCTAGCTGGCAAAAGTAAGAAGTTGGTAATATACTTGATAAAAAAAAAAGTAAAATGGCAAAAGCCGATGTTTGACTGGGCAGTTTATCGACATCTCCCCCCCCCCCCCCCATAAAAGTCTTAACAATGGCTCTGCTGGACCATCCCAAAAGATGACTCTGTTCCTGCAAGTGTCAAAACTTTGAGGTCTCAGTCCGAGCGTCACTCGGGTTGCCATTTTATTTTGTTGATGGGAACTCAACCCGAGAGGCTGTCGGGGTCCACTTTTAACACTGAGTTCTAAAGTACCTACTTCGGGCGTTTGCCGTCTTTTCATGCATTATCTACCAGCCTTTTAATTATTAAATAAATATAATATAGAGAGATAGCAACACCAAGCAGAATAATAAGTATTTGAAACGATCTGGAATGAAGTGTTGCTTTTTGAATGGAACGCACCCATAAACTGGATCTCGAACGAGAGTTTGGGGCATTCGGACAGCTTGCGGATGAGCCTTCTAACCAGGGAACGATTAAGTAATTAAAAAACTTTGTAAAAAACACTCATAAGAAGTAATAGGTAAGAGGATACGCACGTTTCGTTCAAAATTGTTTTGAACTTCATCAGCCCTTGTGCTGTCCTGTTCGTGGTTTTTATTTTATTATAAAAAAAAAAAAAAATACAAGTGTGCTATTTGCTTTTTGTTTGTTTGTTCTGTTTTCTCTTTTTTTTGCGTGTGTTTGTACTCGTGTGTTCCCTTTTTTATTATTATTATTTTTTTTATTTTTACTTATTCCTTTTTTATTTCTGTATTTTTTGTGCTTCTTTCCTTTCCTTTTTATCCCATATTTTAATTTTTTTTTCCGCCCTCTCCGTGGTTTTGTTCGACTTTTCTTTGCCCCTTGTGGCAACATCTTGCTTGTTTATCTCTTTTCAGTTCCCTGTGTTCTTTACGACGAAGGGCTTGGACTGATGAAGTTCAAAACAATTTTTGAACGAAACGTGCGTATCCTCTTACCTATTTCTTCTTATGTGTGTTTTTTACAAAGTTTTGTAATTACTTTATCGTTTAACACCAGTATTTTGAGTGATTTTTCAGGGAACGATTGTCAGAAATGGAGGGCCAAGGCAAAAACTTCAATAGGGCCCTCTCTTATACCCTACAGAGCAACTTTCATAACACACCGCACAAAGAAGGCTGTTATAACAGCATCCAAAGAATTATTCAATCAAGATGAAAAATGAATTGCAATAGTTCGATTTATGTAGGATAACACTGTTTCTTTTAAATTATTAAGTTTTCAATCGTCCATTTCATTTTGTATTTTTCACGAAACATGTTCCACACTATTTTTGTATTTATTTTTCCCATGTTTATATCTGAGCCTTTATTTAGAGAGGATTAGATCTTCACTTTGCTCCACTGAGGAAACTATTTCCTTGTGTGTCTGTTCCGATTGAATCTCAGCTGTATAGTTTCCTCGCAATTACCCTACATCACTCCATAGGCCACGCTCCATAGGCCTCAATGATAAGTTTGCTCTGAATCATTGCCTGAGACTCTACCGCATAGGTTCCCAACGTGGGCGATAACGCCCCCTTGTGGGCGTTTGAGGCTTTCAGGGGGGCGGTAAAAGACCCAGAGAAAATGAGGGGGCGTTGATATGGCACGGAGGGGCGTGGGAAGATTAACCAAATAGTGTCTAAAAAAGACTTAAAAATTACGCTAATATTTTAATAAAAATAAATTTTATTAAAAATACTTTTTAATATAATTAAGTATGCATTTTGATTGTTCTCTGAAACTGTCCATTTATTTATTTAGAAAGCAATAGTTTATTATTTATTACTTCGTATCACCAAAACCCCTGCCTGTCCTTATAACAGGTAAGCTAAAACTTTTATTCCACTTTTTTAAATGAAGAAGAAATTCAGTAGCGTTTCAATTCATACAATATTCTATCTATTAGTCATTTTTTAAAAATTTAATTCTTGTTTTCACCACGCATTATGTACGCTCTTGTTTCTCTGGAGTGGGAGGGGGGCGGTATTGAAATATTCACTAGGAAAGGGGGCACCCGTTCAAAAAAGTTGTGGCTTTAATGCTAGCGCTATTATTTTTCATAAAATTAGTTTATCTTCCTCCTATTTTTAAACTTAAAGGGCTCTTTGGAAGCCCTTTTTGTTGGGGGGCTCGAACGCTTGACCCTAATGCCCTGTTCGAAATGAGCTCCATCTTCGAACATTCTCGTGAACTGGCTTTGAAATGTATCCATACAATGGAACAGCTTGCAGCTGTTACGGATGATTGCAGGAGCTCTGAAGCCGGAGTGCTTCAGGTTTCAAAGTGTTTCGAAGGCAGGGCTTTAACGAGGGGTGGGGGGATACGAGGGCTGAGTCCTACCTAGCAGTCTCCCAGCCCCTCCCTATAATTGTCAAAGATTTTTGTGAATTTGCTCACGAGTTGAAACTCGAGCGTTTTTAGTAGATTTTTCAGCATGTTTCAAAACGTCTTGTTGCTTCTCTAATGACACCATCTGTTGGTAAGTGATACTGAAAAACTTTCGTCTCGATTCTTTACAGTAATTAATTACGTAAAGAATCGAGTTACAGTAATTAGTTACGTACAATGAAACCTCTGAATAGCGGTGAACTGTCCAAAAGTGGCCGTCCTTCAGAGGTCGCTGTTGCTTAGAGGTTTAATCTTTAAAAAACAAAACAAAAATATAAACAGAGTTAACAATAGGGACACAAATACGTTATTTAAGCTAAACTAAATAACATTATGATGTCCATGTAAAAAATCGGTTATTCGTATTTTTGAATTGAAAACGTCTTTAGGCGCGATGGACACTTTTGGGATGGAGAAAAATCACTGAATTCGTGTGACCATCACGCTGCTACGTGACCGTCACGTTCAGATACGTATGGGGAAAAAGTGGATCATGACGTCATAGCTGCGCCGTCTTTTGCCTGCTGAGATTTCTTCCTCTTTCTTTGAATTTTAGTGCTGCCACCTGTTATCCTATGCGAAAACTTCAAGCTACTTTTAAATTGTATCCACTTCTTGCTTCTGCGTATGGTATTGAACCGTAGACCCAAGGCTTGGTTTGTTTCAGTTTCGGATTCCAGTACGACCGTAAAAGAAAAAAAAAGTTTGTCTGCTTGTTGTTTTGTTAGTGAAGCCTTTTTTATTCTCACACCACGTAAAACGGACTGAAGCGAATGAAATAAAATTTGGTTATATGATAGATGATCACTGAGCTTAAGTCACAGACATTGGATTTAAAAATTTTTTGATTAGATTTTCAGATTTTTCTGAACATCATTTCAAACTGCTTAAATTTTTGTTTTAATATGTTTAAAAACTGCATATCATTTGCGTAACAAGTGTATACTTTCAAAATATTCAAAAATTTACACTTTATATGTACAAATTGTGTACTATCTATATTTTTTTTTGCAAAGAAAGGCAACTTTTTCTAGTTGGGTAGGTGCTATAATTTACGATTATTTATTTTAAAAACTGTTCTTAATTTAGATAGCTATATAGTTATTGTGCGATAAAGTTAATTTGAATATGTGGAGAGTGTTAATAACTATACACAGCACATTATTTGAATTCTAAGTGTTATACTACAGTGCATTTTAATTTGAATTATAAATCCATCCTTCATTACAAATAAATAGGATTACTGTTCATTGCAACGTGAGTACATAATTATTGATCGTTAATACTTTCACGTACATAATTTTTGATTCAATCGAACAAAATCCAACAACTGGAGAAAAATGTGTATTGCTCGTGTATACCGCACGCTTATACAAGCTGTGTCACGTAGCGGCCTGTGCGCGCACTCCCTCTCTCTTTTTAAATTTTAAATGTGCACACAAATCGAGTGCGAAATTTGAAATGCAATTAAATTAAAAATTTCCAATGCTAACCCAGTGAAAAAGGCGGTAAAATGTGTACAAACGTCAAATGTGTACAAAAAAAATGTGAAATTATAAGAATATCATAAATAAACGTGCCATACCCTTACAGATTAAAAAAAAATTCCAAAATTTTTTTACAGAGAATTTCAAATAATGCAAATAAACGTTCATAAATGCTTATTTTTTGTTAATATAAATACAATAATGTGTAAAAACCTGTTTAATTGCATTCATTTTAGAAAGCTTGACAAGAAGTTTTCACTTTTTTTTTTTTTTTTTTTTTTTTTTTTTTAAGGAAAATATCTTTTTCCAAAGAAATGATAACAGTACTTGTTGTTTTCCCCGTCATTTTTAATTCAAACGAACTTTTATTTCGTCCAAAAGTTTCTAAGAAGTCCGAATACGATATTGGTAGTAGCACGTGTATGTATCTTGTGGGTGTGGCCAATAAACTTTTAATTGTTCATAGTTTGGGTTGAAAAAAAAAAAGTAAAGCGCATTTAAGGTAGCTGTTAAATTTTTTTTTTTGTGATGCCGACAGGTGGCCGTTGTTCAGAGGTTAGCTCTAATGCTAATCTTATCTAGCACGTTCTGTACTATTCCTATGTGGCCGGTAGTTGGAGGTTTTTGTTGTTCAGAGGTGGTCATTAAAAGAGGTTTTACTGTAAATTATTTATATTTATATTTAGTAAAGAGACCTCTCTCTCAAGAGAGCTGGATTATATGAAAAAAGATTTTTAAAAACTTATACTTTCTATTTTTTAATTTTTTTTGTTAATCTGAAGTGGGGTAAAATGGTATTAATGTGAGACTTACCAAAGTTCTATAGGATACTGACATTTCTATTTCTCCTGTAGTAACTCTATTCTAGAAATAATAGTTATAATCAATCAAGCTGACATTTTAATTGACTTGTAATTGTCAGAAATTAAATTGGTGGAAGCAAGTAATATTTGTTACATACTGATTGGACCTGAATTTAAAAACCGCGAAAAGAAGTCTCGCATTGCGAGGCGAGACAGGTCATTTTTATGCGAGACGAGAAAGGAAATATTTTGTTGAGATGGGGCAGAGTCTTGTCTCGCGCGAGATTTCTCGCAAGAATTTTTGGTCTCGCATAAATTTACGATACGAATTACTTTTCAATCAGAATTGCAATACTGTGTTAGGTATGCCATCCTGGGAAGGGAGGGTATGTAAAGAAGTTAATTAGGTTGGGGCTGTTTTACACTCATGTCCATAAATTAAGAATAATTCAGAATCACACAGAAATTGATCTCTAAAATAAAAATTTCACCTGTGGAATGATCACACACATCTTGAAGAAGAATATGCAAATTACAGGAAACCACCAGATGGCGTGGATGGTACTTCACAATGACGAGAGTGTAATATAAGGAATGGTGGCAAAGAAGTAAAATTGTTCACAAGCGCTGTGAAAGCCTTTCAGTGCAAAAACCGCATAGTTATGGCACAAAGGAGGCATTTGGATGATGTTTTACGTGGCAGAATGATCGGACGACTGGAATGTGGACGTACCCAGCTGGAAGTATCCGAGGAACTTGGAATCGCCCAGAGTGTCATCTCCAGGCTTTGGCAACGATTCCAAGAGGATGGTAATGTGAGTAGACGTTATCGCCCCCGAGTTACAACGCCGAATGAGGACCGCTATTTGGCAGTTACTGCCAAAAGAAACAGACGGAGTACAGCATCAGACCTGTATCGTCAGCTCTCTTCAGCTACCGGTACGACAGTTTCAAGGCAGACCGTATACAGACGCTTAGGGCACATTGGTCTATATGCTCGTAGGCCTGTCAGATGTGTTTCACTTACCGCAACTCACTGTCGCCTGCGATTAACCTGGATTAGAGAGCATGCATTGTGGACACCGCAACAGTGGTCTGGTGTGATGTTTTCCGACGAGTCCAGGTTTAGTTTGGAGTCTGATTCTCGCCGGACATTCATCTGGAGAGCGCCAGGTACCCGTTACCACCAAGAGAATACCATTGAAAGACACCGTTACGGTGGTGCAGGATGGCTCGTTTGGGGAGGAATTATTCTTGGTTCCAGAACTGACCTGCATGTTCAGAGTGTAACGATGACAGGCCACATCTATCGGGATGTCATTCTGGAACAACATGTACGTTTGTTTCGGGGCACCATGGGTGCTGAATTTGTGTTTATGGATGACAACGCCCGTCCTCACCGTGCAAACATTGTAGACGAATGCCTTCCATCGGAGGATATCACCCGTATGCATTGGTCAGCATACTCACTTGAATCCAATAGAGCATGTGTGGGATATGCTTGGCCGACGAATTGCAGCCCGTCAACCCCCTCCCACCTGTCTACCGGAACTTCGGAGTGCATTGCTTGATGAGTGGTGTAATATTCCCCAAGATCAGATGGATCATTTGATACTCAGCATGCCTAGGCGTTGTCAGGCCTGTATTGCATCGTCCGGGAGACATACTCCGTATTAACCATCCTACTAACCATGTTATACTGTTTTTTGTAAATAGGTTCTTTTTTGAAATTTGGTCAAGGGAGTAAAACTTGCAATTTTTATTAATTATGTCAAACATATAGCATCTTTTTTGCTCTTTACTTTTTGTTTAATAAATAGACTTTACAAATAAGTCAAATTTGTTTTGCTTCTTTCTTTGCCTGAACTTCATTATCCTTAATTTATGGACATGAGTGTAAATTATTAAGTTGTATGCGTTGTGACATGAAAATCCAGGTTCGATACACTTAATTGCAATATAATAAAAAGACGTTAAATACTGAAAAACTATTTTATTAAACATATACTATTGAAACATTATTATAACGGGCGGTGGTGGCTCAGCGAAAATAAAATGACGTCCTATATGGACAGTGCAATTAAGATGGAATGACTTAAAAATGACGCCAGCACAGAATTACACATTGGCGAGAACAAACACCTGGCTGAGATGAATAACGCCCATTCCAGAGCAACCCTAACAGTTAATCCAATAAAATTAAAAATGACGTAATCGCGAGCAAATAATTTTGAAGACGAGGCAGGGCAACAAAAAATAACTTACGCCAACGCTATGCCAAATGAGGGGAAACAAAAAGCCGTTGATATTGCAAACGGACGCAATTAAAATCTATTTTTAGCACACCGGTCCGAAGAGACGAATAAACAAAAAGAATAGTGCATACGGGAAAAGCGAAAATACAGATTTAAAAGCCGAAATGGCAGAAAAATGGAAACAGAAGTGATTTAGAATACATGATTTTGGATAGATTATATTAAAGAAAGCCAAAGTAAATGATTATTAAATTAGATATGTGATCTCCATCACAGGGTACACTTTGTCCGAAGCCTCTACCGTTTAACGTGTGTCTCCTTTGTTATCATTCCAGGTATACTCTCAGCCGACTAGAATACACCTAAGCACGCAACATTTAACATTAGGACAGCAGGAGGGATATACAAAACACACAATGGAGAGGATAAAGAGAGAAACTGGGAAAAAAAGAAAGAAAACAGAAGAGTAGAAGACAGAAAAATCATAAGTAAACAGAGGAAAGGCGGTACGGTCAATCCAAAGCTTGACAATCCAAAGCTATTTAGATGGGGCCCAGGGGGGCCCACTTTGGGACCCCTTTTACTATCACATGCATTTTAACCCATTTTTGACGGCTGTCGAGTTTAGTAATGCAAACTTTTTAAAGATTTCCTAGATTGAATTCTAAAATTCCTTACATATATTTGAGCAAGCTACATTAAAAAATTATTTTTATTTTAATATTTGTAACCTATTTGTATCATTAGCTCCTATGGACGCTCAGTCAGGGATGGCTATTATAGGAAACACGTGTCCAGAGATGGCTATATTATACGACACTCCTGTTCGTACTTTTGAAGTTTCCTTTTAAGAAAAGATAAAACTATACTATAATACTTCAATTATCCTTTATGAAAGAGGGGTGGAAGTTGGACCCCTCGCTCGGTTTCTGCTACGGGATACACAGTTCCAGCATTCTTGTTTCTACGTTATACGAGTTCCATGCATCCGTTGATCTGCACGCGATGCAATTACCTGCTTGCAGAGGAGTTGTGAGTCACGCTTCATAAGTGAGTAGAGTCACCCGGGCAATAAAGAGATTCGAGAATGCATCCAAAGCAATCGTTTCCTACGCGAATCTGTGACGTAAGGAGACGACAACACGTACAGCACAGAGACGTCATCACCAGAACGACTCAAGCCCTTACAAAGTAGATCGTAAACAATCGGGTTTTTTCAAATGAGTACCACCTTGACTTTAGCATTAACCCTTTGAGGCGCAACCCTTTCCCAATGCAGAAAAAGGGCAGCCGTTGCCATCTCTCGACTGAACGACCCGCAAGAGGGCGGACGATCTAAACGTTCATCGCGTGCCACAGATCCAGAGACCCTTTTTTGGATGACAGCTGGCTGTGCCCGCACAGCCAGCTGCGTCAAAAAATCGGTCTCACGATCTGTGGCACACGATGAACGTTTAGATCCTCCGCCCTCTTGCGGGTCGTTCAGTCGAGCGATGGCAACGGCTGCCCTTTTTTCAGCATGGGGCATCTATCCAGCTGTTCTCGCATTCCTCCATTTTTTGAAATCTGAGTGTACACCTTCTTTTCCTTCTGCAAACTAGGCAGTCCTATCAAGAATTAACCCTTTAATGCGCAGTGTTCCCGCTCTGGGAACACCCAACTCGGACGTTTGGACTGTTGCCAGCCACGAAGAATAGATTGGATTTCTATAAAAATAGTGGCGAGTGACCGAGCTCCACGAGAAACCTTTACTTTTGAGCACGTCCTTTCCCGTCCAAAAAGGGTCACGATTATTTTTAAACAGCACTGACATCTGCTGAAGAATGGAAGAATGCGAGAACAGCTGGATAGATGGCCCCATGCTGAAAAAAGGGCAGCCGTTGCCATCGCTCGACTTAACTACCAGCAAGAGGGCGGACGATCGAAACGTTCATCGCGTGCCACAGATACCCTTTCTTTGACGGCTGTGCTGCACAGCCAGCTGCGTCAAAAAGGGGTCTCTCGTACTGTGGCATGCGATGAACGTTTCGATCGTCCGCCCTCTTGCTGGTAGTTAAGTCGAGCGATGGCAACGGCTGCCCATTTTTACCATTGGGAAAGGGTTGCACCTCAAAGGGTTAATCAGGAACTCTTTCCAAAGTGATTTTAATTCATTGCAGGTGTAAACTTTTAACCTTGACTTGGATGGAGGACGAGGGCTGCAAACTCGGACATTGTATAATATTTTCGCGTCTGTGGGTCATCACTCGCCATTGTGGCCATTGGACATAAAATTTTACCAGCCAGTACGAATTTTTCAAGTTGGGCGAGTGGTGACCAGCAGACGCGAGGATTAGGAATGCATATTAATTGAAAATTTCGGATGAACTGTCTCACGAAAAAAAGAGAAAGGGAGGCGGGTCATCTTTGGCTGTCAAACAGTTTACTATGAAAATAATAAAGAAACTTTCAATATAAAAGTGATCACTGTACCAACCGATCATGCCCAAAATCTCGCCATTCGTCATCGACCTTGGCGAGTTTTTCCAAAATATCGCCAAATTTGGCGATAGGCAGTCATTGGGTGCATGCCCCAAATATCGCCATTTGTCTTCGTCCTTGGCGAGTTTTGGCGATAGTCAGTCATTGTTTGGTGCATGTCCAAAACCTCGCCATTTGTCGGCCTCCTTGGCGAGTTTTGCCGAAATAGGAGCAATTTGGCGCCAAAAATTATTTCGCATTTCGCATAACTCTAAAGTTTTTAACCATAGAGTGTTGAAATTTTGTATTTAGAACTATCGTAACATCTAACTGCGCATCTCTTTTTTCTTTTCAATCCCTACTATTAGTTCACACTTTCCCTATATATATTTATATATCTTATTCAAATTTTCAGTCGTTAATAAAATACTTTTTATTCATCCACTCAAATTCAAATAGTTTTTTCAAATGTTAATTCATTTTTAAAATGTAATTAATCAAATTTAATAAAAAGTAACTAAAATAAAACTTAGGTATACAAATACCTAAGTATAGGAATTGACTGTAAAAATTTTTTTTTATACATTACTTGTTTTAAAAGAGCACACTCACACTTTTTTTTTCAACGTATATCTCTAAATTTTATTGATCAATAAAAACTAACAAGGTGTATAAAAAATATATATCTGTATACATATATATATATATCTATATATAAATCTCTTTGTTCTATTTACAAGGATGGCTATTTACAAAAGTGGGTTTGGCTGCAGCTGCTGCGGGCGAGACGTCGACGTCCCCCGCCGGGAGTGACCAGGCCACGGTGGTCAGCTGTGGGTCATCGCGGTCGGTGTCTTCAGCCGTGGTGGTGGCAGCCCCCTCCGTGCTGCATCTCGGAGAGCATCTTGGCGACCATTCCCGCGGCCAGCATCTCCACGATGCGGGATCCTCCCCCGTGCTTGCCCTTGCCGCCGCCCATGCCGCCCAGCATGCCGCCACCGCCGCCCTGGCCGGGTCGGGCGACGCACAGACTTCCGAGGAGGGCGAACACGACGAGCAGGCAGTAGAAAGATCGGCTGTTCATGGCGACCTGTCAACGAGAGAATAAAAGGAACGAGATGAGTGATGGGAAACACAACACGCATTCATAAAAAACTGTCTGTACAACACCGTGAGCTTCGCAACTAAAGTCGGCTGTCTTAAGGAATACGTCATCCTAAGTAGGAACTGAACTGAACTGAAGTACGGTGTTAGTGGAGCGCCTTAGCAAAATTGCTTTATCTCCAGTGTGTAGTATTGTATCCTGTGGTACTTAATCTTGAGGTAGGGGTGGGTAACGTTTCTGTATATTTTGGTAAAATACTGAGTAACCTTTCCGTGTATTTCACAAAGGTTTCCGAATGAACGAGTAACCTTTCTTCCTAAGTAGGCCTATTTAGGTATAAAATGAAAATTTGTAAAATAAAATTAAAATTCTGGTGGCTCATCATCATTTTATCCAATGGATCAGTGCTTAAGAACATATCTTCCGAACAAAAGTTAAAATTATATATATACATATAAGTATTAACTATTGGAGCTGCCATCACAATTTCTAAATGCATTTTTGGTGTCCTATTGAATCCATAATCAATAATAAATCAAGATAAACGTAAGAAATAATAAATTTTATAAACGAATGATAAGCCACCACATTGCTAATATGGCTGTACAACTTTTAATTTTACGTCTAAATTCGGCCTGCATAGGATGACTCAATATTTGAGCCAGCAATCCTTGTTTGCGAAAGTCACGACAATGCACGGTGTGAAATCTCGCAATAATGAATTTCAAGCATTATTCATTATTTGCGGAGATCCCATCCAGATACACTACTGGCCATAAGTATTGCAAGTTTCAGAAATCGAACCCTTTTCAAGATGAAGCCCCCCCTCCCCCGTCAAAATTAAAAATGAATAGAATGGATATTTTTGAATGTCAACATGTCAAATGAGTGACTTCAAAGACAAGATAGCATTCAGTTAAAGAACAAAAATAATTATTGAATGGATTGAACAAATTGCATAAAAAATATTTAGGTTATTATAGAAATCATACTCCATTTTGGCTCGCCGGAATAAAATGAAATAAAGAATTCATTTCAAGTTATTCTGCAAAAAGAGGATACTAAATAAATGCAATTGAACACAAGATCCTTTATTATGTTGCTGAGCAGCCTTGACTTGTATCCCAACAGCCGCTCTTTTAGATAGGGAATCCTCAATGTTTTGCAACACTTCTTTTGGTGTTTAATGGTGCCAATTTAAATGATGGGTTCCTGAAGCTCCCATTTTGTTTTGTTTCTTGGTGATTTTCAGATGTATTCTTTCCAATTATACTACATAAATTCTCAAAAGTATTTATAAATCTGGGAAATTTCCGGTCTATATTTTCTGGGCTTATTCTTGAAACGAAATTGGTTCAGTCCTTTACTTTTGTCAAAACCCATGTTCGACTGTACATGATTTTTATTATATAGTTTTCAATTTATGCGCTCATCGCACTGAAATTTTTTAAAAAGTGAAGTGCTCACTGTGACGAGATTTCACTGTGCATGATGTCGACGCAGTAAAATCGAGACACAACGAGTTCCATTTTAACAAATATTTGAGAGGAAATAATGAAGAACAGTGAAATCTCTTTGTTCAAACGAATTTAGAAGGATTAAAGTAATCCATTTTTTATTCTGAAAAATTCGTTCAAGTGAAACTTTCCGTTCTATTTTAACGAAATTTATTTTATTGTATTTTTACTAAAAGAGCATGTGGCATTTCAGACAAAATTTCTGGAAATGACTTCCGAAATGTCACTGGAAGGAATTTTTCGGAGAAATGCATTGCATCTTGGGTTCCTTCAAGTTCGTTGCACCGAAGTTTTGAGCGCATCGACAGCCTAGGACCAGGACAGGCCCTAGTGTGTTGTGTCCAAGGGTATTTTTAAGAACTCTGTAGTCTAATTTACATATAATATGTATTAGTAAGCAGTTGAATGGCCACATTATTCTATTTTAATCGATCTTCTTCAAAACATGTTTCTTCCCCGCCCCCCCCCCAAATAAAAAGGTCCAATATATTTTTTAAAAATGTATTTCTTGTATGAATTTGAATGTATTGAAGCTTACTTTAATAAAACCAAAAACTTTTCACGCATCTCTGTGTTGTACAATTTTTGTGGATTACTTCGATTTATCTTTTTCGTAAGAAGCAGCTTAGAAGATTCCCCTTCTGTGACCCGTGTTGCTTCAGAGCTTGGATCTTCGGATACTCGGCTGGCACCCAGCAAGCAACAAAACAGATTTTTAGCAAAAATGACTCAATTTTTTTTTTAAAGAATACTTAAAATAATGCGAACTCCTTAGCGATCGCCTGTGGAAAAGAAACTTTGATCCTTTTTCAAAGCGTTTGTTATTTTTTTAAATTTAAAATTTTCTTTCCTTCAGGTAAATATCTATAAAAAATGCTTTCTTTACAATTGTTCTGCTAATGGATAGCCTATACCACAATTTCAATTAGTCTAATCCAATTTGGCCAGTTCCATTGAAGGAAAACAATAAACAACTATAACGGGGAGGGGGGATACTTAGGAAGGTAAACGGAGTAGATCGGTATTTAGAAAAATGTAAAGAAGACTTCAGCTTTTTTAATTCAGCAACAATTCGCAATTAAACATTTTTAACGCTTTAAAGTGTTTCGTGATTTGGTTCGTCTGCCTCTCTGTCCGTCCGTTTGTGATCCAACTCCCGTCAATACGCATCGATGACTGCGAAATGGATACACTTATCTATTTATACCCCAGATTCATACCTATACAGTGCGATCTATGGCCCTTTAGAGGCATTCATCCATTACAACCACAGTACAGTAAGTACATAAAAATGTTTACAACAGTTTCCTGGTTGAACGATGGAAAAAAAAAAGTTTTAAGCTATTTTACAGGGTCTCACAAAATTACATTTATAATGGTAAAGCAACATTTTTTTTTTTTTTTTTTTTTTTTTTTTTTTGAGATGAAATCTCGCCAGACTGAAGGACACTATCGCCCGATTGGAAGCAAAAATAGTGTTTTGTAATCGCTGCGCTGGGCGGGATTTATCTTTCTTGTTTAAAATTTAACTTTGGAATTACATCTGCATCGATTCACTGTTAACTTTTTTTTTTTTCAAGAGACTGCGTGAGATTCTGTACGCCTGACATATTTCAGAAAATCAAAGATAACAAAATTTTCCTGTGACGTTTTGTGGTACCGCAAGCATACGCCTTCGTGTTTTGCGCTGTTACAAAACTATTCGGTATGCAGTCAAGTTCGCTGAAAGGGGGGGGGGGTTCATGACAAGGCTGCATGCTTCACTCAGCGCAGTTTGATAGACAGAGTCTTTCAAAAATGCATGTCATTCAGATATCTTTTAAGATTTAGAAAAGTTCGCTGAGCAGTGACGGAGGGCCAAAGAATAGGCCATTCCACGGATGTTTGTCAGGCAATCGGTGGGGCCGATTCATGGAATGTTTCGTTAAACTGAACGACTCTTAACTGTACCCGCAGAGCCCATTTTGTACTTTGGAACGAGCGATATTTTGTAAGAATCTCAGATTAAAAGCATTCAAAAAGAGAACGGTTCTCAATCTAAATCGATTATTAATTCCATTTCGATGGTCGTTTAAAACAGAACTCGTTTAAATTATTTTGAAATTAGCAAGGAAAACTTAATTACGACCGCTATTACGGCCATAGATATAGGAATCTCTAGCTTGAGCATAACGAGAGAAAACTGGTTGCCTCCAAACGGTAGCCACGATAGTGGCATGCGCATGCGCAGAATGGCAGTAACTTAAATTATAATTTCATTTTCAGTTATTTTAGAACGATCTGTGTTTTAAAAAATATTCATATGGAAATATTTTCTGTCGAACTTATTCATTTTTCTAAAGTAATACAATGAATGTTCTATTTTACATGAACGGCAGCCACGATAGTGGCAGAAATGGGGTGCGTTTTTCGCAAAAAAAAAATACACATGATTAGGAACACTAGATGGGCAATCTTGGTATTCCTAAATCTATGATTACGACAGAGAAAAAAAAACACCGCAATGCATATTTTTAGAATGATTGATATTTCTCAGTTTAAATAAACGCAGTTCGAGATATATAACAGTTAAATTCATTTTTTTTTTCATTTGAATAATAAAAAATAATGAACGACGAAATTGAGGGTTGGAATATTAATTAGAAAAATAATGAGGGACGCGATTCCATTTTCCAACCGAAACGAGCGACTTTCGCAAGAGAACAGTTGGCAACACTACCCAATAGTCACGCTTTTTGGGGATGTTCGCTGTGATGCGAAGAACCGTGCCAATAGAGAATTCCATGTTCCACTTACTTTTTGGGGAGAAGACGGTTGACTTGTGAGAAAATCCAAGAGAGGCTCTTCGGAACGGAGCGAAGTGATGTGTGATGCCTGTCAGCCGTCCCGCACTCCCTATATATACACATCGCTCGGGTTGCGTTGCGTTCGTAATCCGCCACATCCCTCCCCCCGGGGAACAAAAATAAACAACAACCACGACAATGAGAGATGAGGAGAGAGAGATCCGAGATGAGGATTAAAGAGAAGGCGGCGAAACCGCTCAACTTTTACTTTTTCTTCGTCATCATCTTTTTTTTTTTCCTGGTCTGTGAAGGGGGAATTATTGAAAAGATCGATTAGGGATGTTGAACTTGCGAAAAATCGAACGGTTGATTTTACGGTGGCGGAGGTGAGAGAGGGAGGGGGAGAGAGATATATCCATTTTTTTCCGTTTTTTTAGGAAGGAATGAAGGTTTTCCGCCTGAAACAATCGTATTCTTGCGTGCGATCATTCAGTGAAACCATTCGCACGTTTTAACCCTTTAAACGCGCAGTGTTCCTGCTCTGGGAACACCCAACTCTGACGTTTTGACTGTTGCCAGTCACGAAGAATCGATTGGATTTCTATAAAAAATAATTGCGGGTGACCTAGCTCCACGAGAATCCTTTACTTTTGAGCACGTCATAGCCACGTAAAAAAATGTCACGATTATTTTGAACAGCACTGACATCTGCTGAAAAACAGAAGAATGCGAGAACAGCTCGATCGATCGCCCAATGCAGGGCACAGCCAGTTGTCGTCAAAAAAGGGTCTCTCGATCTGTGGCACGCGATGAACGTTTCGATCGTCCGCCCTCTTGCTGGTAGTTAAGTCGAGCGATGGCAACGGCTTCCCTTTTTTCAGAATTGGGAAAGGGTTGCGCCTCAAAGGGTTAAACGCCGAATGAAACGGCAGTTCCTAACCCTTGAATGACTTGTGCTGCCCCAATTTAGTTATTTATTACCGAATTTATTTCATAAACATAAAGCAAATAATATGGAAACTTATTTCATGCAAAGTCTTTATTCATGCGTGTTTCATTTTGCAGAATATTATCGACAAAATTTTGTCATTTTAAAGCTCCATGTTGCCTGTTTGAGAAATGAAAATGACACTAAATTAGGCATTTAAGGATTTCCTCGACGCGAGGACAAAAGACTCTGACTTTCTGACTGTTGTCAGACACGGAGAATCCATTGGATTTCTATAAAAATCCTCAAGGTTGACTTAGTAACACGAGTATCCTTTACCTTTTAGCACATCATTTCCCGTTAAAAAGGTCGATTATTTGTAAAATGATCAGGATTATTTTTAACAGAGCGCCGGCATCTCTCTTCAAAATTGGAAGAATACGATGGAAATACATGGATGTAGAAGAACAATTGGTTACAGAGTGCCCAGTGCTGAATAAAGGGGCAGCCATTGCCATCGCTCGATTGAACTACATCTATGAACTTGATTAAACTACATCCATACAAGAGGGTGGTCGATCGAACTGTCTATCGCGTGCCACAGATGTAGAGACCCTTTTTCGACACAGCTGGCTGTGCGCGCGCACAGCCAGCTCTGTCTAAAAAGGTGCGCACATATGCGCGGTGGTGGACATGGCCCGAAACTCAGAATGAAACCCACTTGTAAAGTTACCTTTGCTGCAGAATTATTATTTCTCAAGTTGTGAGGTTGAGTGCTATTAGCACCTTCAATTCTGATGGAGTAGAATTTAAGTACTCCCCCCCCCCCTTTTTTTTTACTATGAACTGCACGAAAAATTTTGATTTAATAGGATAACAATCTCTAAAGTATGTTTTCTAAACTTAGTTTAACAAAAACAGATAGTCAAAAAAATCTCTGATCAGTAGCGTAGCCAGGATTTTATTTATTTATTTATTTATTTATTTTTATTATTTTTTTTGGGGGGGGTGCTGGCTATCAAATCGCAACTGTAAGCTAAATACCAAATTGTAATCTAAGTAAAGGTTCCATTTCGGGGAGGGGGATGCAGCCCTCTGAGCCCTTCCCTCCTGGCTACGCCCCTGTCACTGACAGTTAAATTGTATCCAGAGAAACTTACAAAATAGGGGAAAGACAATTGACTGTTTACAGAACAAAAGGGAACTCAAGTCTCTAAGGGCCGTAGAAAAGTTTATCATATTGTTAAAACGAACTGATGTGAACGTAAGTGTTGCCATCACAAACCGAATCAGTTGCCAAAAAAATCTTATAAATAAAAATGAAATTCTGTTTGTTTGTTTGTATGTTTGTTTGTTTATTTGTTTGTTTGTTTGTTTGTGGATTTGAGTTGTATACAAATCCACAAAAATGGACATATCAGCCTGAAATTTTGCACAGATATGTAAAATAATATAGAATAAATCATAGTCCACTTTAAAACTTTGAAAGTCCACCCGTTCCCAGAATTTAAGAGATTTTTTATGTTCTCCACGCAAAAAGCTTTCCGTAATTGTAACCCCTGTAATGAAAAAAGTGTGAAATAAGGATCGTGGTTGCCATGTCTGGCGATTTTGCCGAATAAGATGTTTTAAATTCTCAAAGTAAAAATAAAAGAATAATAACGATTTTTTTTATGTTAGTTTATATTCGTAAGGTTATTTTTTTTTAAATTATAATATCGTGTGCATGGAAAATCGGAGCAGGAATGAAATGTTTTATACGCAAAACAATAAGAATTGAAGATTTCCGAGGCTAATAGGTAATTTTTTTTAGTTTGGCGAAAAAATAAAATGGCTCAAATGCCGATTTTGAGAAAGTGAGTTCTAGCGGTTTGCACAGATTTCGGCTTGACGCAATTTATTGAGAGCTTAAGGAAATAGATTTTTGAAAACAAGTGTAAAGGTTTTATTAGAATACAGCGTTAAATTTTAATGATCCGTGAAGAAATAATGCAGTTGTTAAGGGATTTCAAGCGATCTATCTCCAGAATTCTCGCCAAATGAGTACATTGATTTAAGTTGGGGGAATTCCGCCAAATTTCAGAAAATTGAAATCTCATTTACTACATCGGAGTAACGATGAATAAAACACGTTATAGTTGATAATTTTAAAAATTTCGGCTGTATTAAGGGATTTCACTTTTGAAATAAAGGCTTGCTTTACTTTTTCGCGGTCGAACCATTTTCCATATTGATTGCTGCTAAGTCAATGCTTCGAATGATTTCCTGAACAAACGCTTGCACAATGGCGTATGTTGGCACTTTGGCGAGGCTTAGATTTGAAACTGGATTTTATTTGAGACTGGGATATATAATGACACTGGTTATAGATAAAAATGAATGTTGGTATGTGTGTATGAGGTTGAAAAACTCTAGCACCGTTGCACCATGAAATTTGGTTCACCTAAGTCTTTTATCATTGAGAAGCTTTTTATGCTATCCGTTTTCCTCTAACATGCCACTAGGTGGCGCAGCAGAACGTCGAATTCTATTCCGTTTAGCCGTTTACTATGCGAATATCGTCCAACTGATTTCGATGAAATTTGGTACTCGCGGATATTAGAACACGGAGAATATTTTTCACTATCCATTTTGCTGTAACTTGCCGCTAAATGGCGCTGCAACGCATCAACTTCTATACCGTTCGACCGACCGGCATAAAATTTCTTATACTTACACATTTCAGCACGAAGAATATATTCTAACTGTGTTCCTTTTGATGTTACTCACCACTAGATGGCACTGCAATGCATTATTATTTTAACTCGCCACTAGATGACGCTGCAGCAGGCCAAATTCTTGACCATTCAAACGGTCGCTATGAAAATCAGTATACATAGCTATTTGAACAATGAGAATATTTTGGCGTTATCCATTTTGCTATAACTCGCCACTTGACGGCACTGTAGCAAATCATTAATTAACCACTAGATCGCGCTGCAGTGCATCACTTCTTGACTGTGCAACTGATCGCTATGAAAATAGGTATACATAGATATTTGAACACGGGGAAGAGTTTGGCGCTATCCATTTTCCTATATAATTTGCCACTAGATGTCGCGTCAACACATGAACTTCACAGGGCTGTCCAGCCGTTCGTCCTGAAATTTCGTATTCATCGATATCTGAGTGCGAAGAATATTTCCGCCGTATCCGTTTTGCTAAAACTCGCCACTAGATTGCGCTACGCCGCATGACCTTCTGCACCATACAAACGATTGCCTTGAAATTCGGTATGCAAGATTATTGAACACAATATAAAGCGATATCCATTTTGCTATATCTCTTTATTACAATAAATAGTAATCACCACAAATCGTAATATCAAAAAGTCCATTCATTCCCGTGCGAAGAACGGGTACTTCAGCTAGTAAAAAAATAAAATGAACTAACAAAAAATAAAATAATAACAAAATGCTTGCCCATCGGAAAATTTTGTGACCTTGCACGCCCGGCAATAGATTTTTACGACCCTGATGGACATCATCATTAAGAGGCCCAGAACTTGGTACAGTAGGATGGTTACTGGAAGGCTCAGGACTTGACACAACATTCAAATATCCAACAAACAAAACCATTACTAGGCAACAAACCATTATTATAAATCCCAAAGCATTCGGATCTTTGCCCCATTGGATGAAGATATGAAAATTGCTTTTCATGGTTTCGGTCAAAAGTCGTATCACTTGAAGCATAAAGTAATGAGATCACTATTAGGTCAGCGTCCCATACAAAAAAATCCTTAAAACATAAATCTGTAAAATTGCGAGCAAAAAATAAGTTCAAAAAATTTTAAAAACCACATCAAAATACGCATGAAATTCATTTATTACAGAGTTTGAAAACTGACAATCGCACATCGGTGATTCTTTGTTTGCAAAACCAGTGACAGGGAACTTGTGGAAAAATTCAGTCTGGCTAATTTAGATTTCTAAATAATAATAATAATAATAATAATATAAAAAAAAAACGCATGTGGGCTTTACATTGGAGCTAATGGATCATTTTAACTTAACAGAGCCATTTGAACAACACATAATAAAAAGAAAATTGTTTTTCGTTTAAAATGGAATTTTATTATTATACACATAGCATGTTTTGATGTAGTAAAATGAAGTCAGGAAAAAATCTTTTACGACGATGAACTCATTAAAATAAAGTATTAAGTAGACAGGGAAATAAAACTTACACAGAGAAATGACAAACATACATAATTACAAACTACTTTCTTATTTGACAATTTTTATTGTGAAAATAATAACAAGAAAACATTATGATTTTATTGTAAATCTGTTTTATGGAGAAAGTCACTGAAATAAAACTTATTAGCTCGAGATCGAGATCCATGTGGTATCAATGCTATTGCTAAAATTTTTTTAATGAGGGGGTTGGGGGTGGGATGTCTATAAACTGTTAAGTTAAATACCGGTTTTTACCAACTTCTCTCTTTTTTTATCAACTATATTACAACGTTTTACTTTTGCGAACTGGATTTGCGTCATTTTGCCAAGTGTACCAGAAATAGAAAATAAATTGTAGTTCTCGCGTTAAATTTTTACCAAGTTTGCTAATTAGTTATTTAATTTTGTCAAGTTTAATATAATTTTACGAGTGTTTGGGGGAAGACTCCTACCCCCTATCCTCCCTTCAGCAAGGGCCCTGCATAGTATAGGCTCAGCTATGGTAGTTTTTACATTAACTTTCATATCATTTATGATGTTTTGTATGGTATCATGACTTTTTATTTGAGTTTTTTGTATAGAGCACCAATGGCACAGTGCATAGCGCACGAACTGGGAGATGGAAGGTGCCTGGCTCAAAACCAGGTCGCGTCCGCCGACCTAACCGTTCGGAGTTTTCCGTGGTTTCCTCCATGGAAAACTCCGAAACTTAGAGTCAATACGGGTTAGGACGCCTTATTAAGACCCCCCACAGAGGGCACCCCACCCATCGGCCTAAAGCCCACAAACAAACAAACATTTGTATAAAACAGGAGAGGGCAAACTTTGAAAAGTTGCGGGCCAAACTTTAGGAAGTTAGCGAAGTCCCGGGCCGTATAATTGGGATTTATACCTTAGTAGCACAATTAGTCCAAAAGACGTTTAAAACACGTTTTTTAACGTCAAAAAACGTGTTTCCAACGTAATTTGAACGTTTTTTCAACTAACTGTGCTACTAGGGTAAGGGATAGATTTTGAAAGGTTTATATGGGTTTATATAAGGTTTTGATATGTTCCGTTGGCCGGATCCAAAGTCGTGGCGGGCCACATCCGGCCAGTGGGCCGGCGGTTGCCCATGTGTAGTATATAGCAATCTTTGGTTGTATACGGCTCTTATACTTCATTTTGTTCATCTTCTTCTATATCGTCTTCATTGCATAAAAACAATTAAGTGCATGAAATTGATAGTAGGATTCATCCTATTATTAAAAAAGTAAAGCAAGTATATTAAAGTATTCTGGCATCCATTTTATTTTTATACAAGTTTATCTGTCATTTCTGAAGCAGGGACCGAACTATCTCCACTTAGAAAAAAAATGACCCTAAAACTGTGTGATGCATAATAAGAGAAAACGGATGACTTTTCGTGAAATCTAGTCTATTTTTCAAAACACACATCTAGCAGCACCAAAAACTGAGTGAAAGTCAAATTTTCCGATTTCCGTCCCTTAATCGGATGCACTCATTCCTCAGAATTCATTTTATTGTAGAATTCATTTTTCCAGATTTACTTCTTTTTCTGTTTTTTTTTTAAAACTCTATCATTAAAAAAACACACACACAAACAGTAGTACACGGGCCAGACTGTGGCCCGCGGGCTGCTTATTTCATAGTTACTTAGTTGCTTATTTTATAGGTCGCACGATTAGGATTTTAGAACCGTTTCACTTCTGCTTCTATGATCAGCAGAAATAATGAACCAGAAGGATTAAGTTTTGTATAGTGTTGAGATATTGACTTGAAATTTCGGCATAGTATTTTGATCATTACTTGTTCTGTTGTGAAGCAGAATGTAATATTTCTGTGTTTGAATGACTATGTCATTTTATCTCTCACCCCCTTTATTGAAAATTGTATGAAAAATGTGTCCCAAAAATGCGACATAAAAGTATGCCACACAATTTTACATATACATAAATACTATGAGTTCACAACAGCTTTCATCTATTGTTACACTATTTCGTAAGCTGTAGAATAGGCTTCCCATGTATTATTCTATAAATGGGTTACAATGCTAAAAATTTCAACGTAGGGTGACCAGGCGAAATACGCGAAAGAGGAGCGATCCAATGACATAGTCCATGAATATCGTTTTAATAGGGCCATCCTGAAACTGAAAAATTGAGGGGGGGTCTCCCCCTGACGAGGCTCGAACAGTAGAGTTATATTTATTGATTTTATGAACACTTTCTTCATTAAAAAATGCTATTTAAAAAAAAAACCAAAAATGAAACGAAAGTTTTATATAAGAATTGAAATATTTCCATAACTATTAGAACTTTTGCAAATCTTTTGGTTCACAACACAAATGTGCTAGTTATGTAGTGTATAGAGTTATTAAAAATTATTTATTAGAATTGTTTACAGAAGGTGCGTCGGAAATGCAAATTTTTACGAAAATTTCACTTAAATGCACCCATCACACTTTTCTACATTTTTTAAATAATCAGGAATGAGACCGCTTGCCGAGATTCACCTTGCAGATTGCAAAGTTCATCTCTGCCAAACAACATCTACATTTAACCCTTTAAAGCGCAGTGATCCCGCTCTCGGAACACCCAACTCGGACGTTTTGAGTGTTGCCAGTCACGAAGAATAGATTGGATTTCTATAAAACTTGTGGCGGGCGACCTAGCTCCAGGAGAATTCCTTTACTTTTTAGTACGGCATTTCCCGTCAAAAAAGGGTCACGATTATTTTTAAACAGCACTGATATCTGCTGAAAAATGGAAGAATGCGAGAACAGCTGCAGAGATTGCCCCATGCTGAAAAAAGGGCAGCCGTTGCCATCGCTCGACTTCACGACCCGCAAGAGACTGGAAGATCGAAACGTTCATCGCGTGCCACAGATTTAGAGAGCCTTTTTTGACGCAGCTGGCTCTTCCGGGCACAGCCAGCAGCGTCAAAAAAGCGTCTCTGAAAGGGTCTGAAAAAAGGGCTGCCCTTTTTTCAGCATTGGGAAAGGGTTGCGTCTCAAAGGCTTAACTCTTGCTGATCTTCAAGGAAGAAGAACTTTGCTCATAAATACAAGTAGACCCAAACATAGAAAAATGCTCTCCCAGCAAATTTCTTCACGTATGAAAAATTTTCAGCAGACAGAGATTTGTAAAATTCAACGAATGGTACAGCATTCAACACATCTCCCACAGTATGATCTGATTGCATGTCAATGACTAGTGCAAGCTGCAGCTCTTCAGGTCCTGTGTCGATATCAGCAGTGATGGGATGAGACAACCCGTCGAATTAAAGCTGAATTTTCAGCTCAATTCCTGGAATTTATTGAGCTCAGGTCCCGAAATCTTTTTTGCGGTCTCGTCCTCCAACCTCTACAGATAATCCGTAGGAATTTTAATTTAATCTTTTAGTCTTGATGATCAGTATCTTTTACTTTCCGAACATGTACCCTGTAAGGAAAGTATTGTGATGATGAAAAAATTCGACCTCGAGGTTTGGGTGTCTATACACGTTTTGAAGTCTTCTGAATTCATGGATGCTATTTTTACGAGATGTATGTTTGTATGTGTGTGTATGTATGTTTGTGTGTATATAAGTGAACACGACAGTTTCTAAATGGCGCATTCGATGGAGCTCCAAATGGGTATACAGGTTATAAACCACCTTCGCAAGACCGGCATGGATTTGGGTGTGCATAGGACTTATAATTTTTTTACAGGGCTACGACAAAGACTTCTTTTACATGATGGCCTATGGGGGGAAATTCTTGAAAATGCACTACCGTCTGAACGGCCCATTCGATGGAGCTCAAATTGGGTATTTAGGTTATAAACATCCGTCGTAAGACCGGTACTAATTTGGGTGTGTAGAGGACTTATGGTTTTACTACGGGGCTACGGCAAAGACTTCTTTCACAGGATGGCCTATAGGGAGGACATTTTTGAAAGTGCGCTAGCGTTTCAATGGCGCTTTCGATGGAGCTTCCATTGCGTACATATGTTTGAATGATTCATCGATTAACATTTATCTAACCCTTTAACGCGAGTTTTTCTGCTCTGGGAACACCCAATTCTGAGGTTTTGACTGTTGCCATTCACGAAGAATAGATTGGATTTCTATAAAAATAGTGGCGGGTGACAGAGCTCCACGAGAAGCCTTTACTTTTGAGCACGCCCTTTCCCGTCAGAAAAGGGTCACGATTCTTTTGAACAGTGCAGTTCAGCACTGACATCTGCTGAAAAATGGAAGAATGCGAGAACAGCTGGATAGAGTGCCCCATGCTGAAAAAAGGGCAGCCGTTGCCATCGCTCGACTGAACGACCCGCAAGAGGGCGGACGATCGAAACGTTCATCGCGTGCCATAGATCTAGAGACCCTTTTTTTGACGCAGCTGGCTGTGCCGGTTCACAGCCCGCCGCCTCAAAGGATTAAACGGCGGATTCGATGGAGCTTCCATTGGGTATATATGTTTGAATTATACATGCATTAAAATTTATTTAAATGCTTGATAATGTTCTTAATCGTAAGTGTTCGGAAAGTCGAGTGGAGTCACTCCAGACTTTTTTATTTGCATTAAAAAAAAGGTATATCATTGAGTGGACACACAAGGAAGTCGTTTTAGTGAGGCATACACACATACGTTAGGGACGAATCCCATATAAGTATAGAGTTTTAAGAGCACGTTTTCGCGGTCTTGAACTTGTCTTGGAGATTGTGACTCCGCGACGATTTCCCCCCTCCATTATCGGATTGACTGGGTTGGTTTTACTTTTTAAAAGGCAAAACGAGAACGCACCCCCGTTGACTGACCTTCTCGGGAAAAAACACACACGCACACACACATTGTGGGAAACGCCCCCGTTCGCTGTTCATGACCTTGCCAAAGCGAAAAAAAAAAAAAAAGAAAATTAGACCCAGTGAGCGATTTTACTAAACCGCAGTCATTACGGGATTAGTGCCGCTCTTGTGCCGTTTTTCACTCCGATCGGCTTTCTTTTTACTGGAGGGGGATGACACGGCTTATAATTCCCCCCCCCCTTTCTATTTTCCTCCTCTCTGATCGCAGACGAACACGACCCAAGTCCCTTCAAAAGTCCCTAATCCATTGGATGAGTCGCTCGGCACGATGCTGGATGCATTCCCCATTTGTTTGCAAATTTGCATCGAATGAAACGGGTGTGTTTGTGTTGAACCCTTTAACGCGCAGTGTTCCCGCTCTGGGAACACCCAACTCGGACGTTTCGACGGTTGCCCGTCACGAAGAATCGATTGGATTTCTATTATAATAGTTGCGGAAGACCCAGCTTCACGAGAATCCTTTACTTCTGAGCACGTCCTTTCCCGTACAAAAAAGGGTCACGATTCTTTTGAACAGCACTGACATCGGCCGAAAAATGGAAGAAGGCGAGAACAGCTGGATCGAGGGCCCCATGCTGAAAAAAGGGCAGCCGTGGCCATCGCTCGACCGAACGACCCGCAAGAGGGCGGACGATCGAAACGTTCATCGCGTGCCACAGATCGAGAGACCCCTTTTTTGACGAGCTGGCAGTGCGCGGGCACAGCCAACTGCGTCAAAACAGTTTGCGTCCAAAGAAAGGGTCTCTCGATCTGTGGCCCGCGATGAACGTTTCGATCATCCGCCTTCTTGCGTGTCGTTCAGTCGAGCGATGGCCACGGCTGCCCTTTTCCAGCATGGGGAAAGGGTTGCGCCTCAAAGGGTTAACTGTGTTGTTCGAAAAAAATCATGTGATTTCGGTACATAAGTACGAATAAACTCATGATACCAGGCACTTCAACATTTTAGAACTGCCTCTTTACAAGCTGTACTCCATACTGAAATAAACGATCAACCTCTTTCAGTTTCAAAACTATTAGAAAAAATTCTTAAAAATCGGACATTTTCGCAAACTGTGTCACTCTTCGAAACATCTTGCAGCTCCGATCCACGCTTAAGAACTTTTCCTGAAAATGTCACCCAAGGCACAACTTTTTCGCTGATGGCAGCGTGTGAAGCAGCTTATAGGAAGAACCCTCTGGAATTTTTTGGGCGACCCTGGTGCTATGAGTTTATTTCAATCTGCAGACCAAGACTCAAAACAGAGATGTTTTTCTTCGATATACACCCTTATGACAAGATGACGCGAAGGGCATTTGCCTGCAAGGGAGGCGTGCTTGGGCTGAGGACATTTTAAAGGGTTCTGACTCGGATTCACGTTCCATTTGGAGAAAACCGATCCAAAATCCAGATCGACAGCCGCGCGGTGGGCCTTCGCATTTCGGCCGTCTACCATGCTCAGTGTCTCTGAATGATCCAGCGTTTTGATTGATTAATAAAATATATTATTTATTTATTGAAGAGGACTTACACGTTTAAACCCAAAGAGCGAAAAAAAACGATACATTGGGGAGCGATCCGTTTCCATAGAAACCTACCGGTATTTCCGCAAAAGTGCTCTTTAAGTAGTTTTTTTCTGAGAATTCCCTCCTGGCTTCGTCTTTTTTCTTTGAATTCCCCTCCTCGCTTCGTCTTTTTTCATAGAATTCCCCTCCTCGTTTCCTCTTTTTTCGGAGAATTCCCCTACTCGCTTATTGTGATAAAAAAAAAAAAAAAACGCTCCTAAAGGAGAAGACCATTTTTAAAAACTGGGCCAAAAATCCCTCCGACGGATCGAATTTCGCTCGTTTGGTTTAAAGCTGTACTTAGGGACCTTTTGGAGCACCTCTTTTTTATTCCTAGATGTATACTTATTTTAGGTGCACAACCAGGAACTGACAGTCATTCCAGGAGGAGTTAAAACTACCAGTAGCATATCCAGGAATTTTTTTCGGGGAAGGCACAAAATTCAAAAACTGGAATGCAATATAACTCATAAAAATCTATACATGTTTTTTTTTTGGGGGGGGGATGCCCTCCTTTATGTTGCCAAAAATTTTGGCATATAAAAATGAATTAAAGAAAACGAACAAAAAATTTTTTTAAATCATAAATCGAGTTTAAACTCTTTTTCATTTGTAAAAGCATACAACAGGGAAAAAAAAGGCTTAAATCCGTGGTTGAATCTGAAATTTCTCGAGGGTAACTTTCAAATAGACCATGGGGGAGGGGGGTATCAGGGGAAACTTTCAAATTTATCCACGAATACGTAATTTTTTCCATATCTTTCGTTTTTTTTTTTCTATTTCGACGGTAGTTGCACCCCATCGGCCACCCCCTGAAAACTTCCCCTGTGGTGACCTGACAGCTTTTAACTAAAACTGGGGCTGGGATGAATGTGATACGCAGAAGGGCTATTGCATTACATCGTAAATTGATTAGACTTCCAAACGACAACTTTCGACTTTAACCCTTTGAGGCGCAACCCTTTCCCAACGCTGAAAAAAGGGCAGCCGTTGCCATCGGTCGACTGAACGACCCGCAAGAGGGCGGACGATCGAAACGTTCATCGCGTACGCCACAGATCGAGTGACCCTCTTTTGACGCGCACAGCCAGCTGTCGTCGAAAAAAGAGTCTCTCGATCTGTGGCACGCGATGAACGGTTCGATCGTCCGCCCTCTTGCGGGTCGTTCAGTCGACCGACGGCCACGGCTGCCCTTTTTTCAGCATGGGGCCACCCATCCAGCTGTTCTCGCATTCTTTCATTTTTCAGCAGATGCCAGTGCTGTTAAAAATAATCTTTTGTCGGGAGATGACGTGTTAAAATAGTAAAGGGTTCCCTTGGAGCTCTGTCACCCACCACTAATTTTATAGAAATCCAATCTATTCTTCGTGACGGGCAACACTCAGAACGTCAAAGTTGGGTGTTCCCAAATCGGGAACACTGCACGTTAAAGGGTTAACTCAAAATGCATTCTGAAATCATTCTCATCTTCCAACTGAAACTTTTTATAGTTTTATTTTCATAAAATAAAACCATAAAAAGTTTCTCGTGAATGGACTCATGAATAACAATATTTTGATAATTTGAAATAAAAAATATATTTTTTTGACATATTGCAGTTTCTAACCATGACTCATTAGATAATAGGATAAGAAAATAGATCGGAATGAATCATTTTGTATGAGAAAGATATTTCAATTTTAATTTTTTTATTGAAGATATTTTCTAATATTTATAGCATTCACGAGAAATTTTAAATAGTTTTACTTTGTGAAAGTAAAACTGTGACGACGTCATCCCTTGAAGGCCTAGTGATGACGTCCAAGTTCCAGTTGTTAGGCTTTCTATGTGTAGGAGGTGTTGATCTAACCCAGAAAATTAGAAAGTCGGATACTTCTTCTAGGGTTTCCCCGGGCGGGGCGATTGCTTTGAAGACCATTCGTAAGCCGTTATTCTGCCGATCACTGGTGTCCTATGGAGATGTACGGTGGAAGGTGGTGATCGTAAAAAGATGATGAATTATTTTGTAAAGATTATAACTGGTACGACTTTGTAGTGAGAGCGACATAGTTTTAAGAAGACGATCGTATAGTGGGTCACATTTTAAATTCACACAACGATGACGAAAGGAGATTTATTCCCCTTAGGTAAGACGTACTTTCTTTCATACGGAACACGATGGCATACACAACGTCGTAGGGGTGAACATGCTTTTCTTCCCCACTGAACGAAATCACACATGCACTAGAAATCCCTCATCAGAGCGACGAGGAAGGACAAACTCCAAAATCAAGAATGAAATTCGCTTTTGATGGCGCATGTCGTTTTACTTCTTCTGAAACATGATCACACAAACACTTTGAACACTCATGGGCTAACACGTTTTACTTCCGGAGAAAAACACATTTTGAAGACCACATTCCCTTTAAATAAGGAGTCTCACTCAACACCTTTAAACTTGAAACATATTATTTTATTTTCTCACTGGAACAGTCACCAATTTTCAAAATGCAGGATTATACATTTAAAACTCTACAATACATGCACTCAAAATAAACTTGGGGAAGCGTGTTGACAAAAACATCACGGCTTGATGCCATTATGGCCTGGCACCACGGTGTGGCGAAGGCCCCCGTCACCTAACGTGTGATCGGCGTATATGCTAATCCGTGCAACGCGTATATACGTGCGGTGGGCAAAGCCTCCTCACATGAAGTGAGTGGCTTGCCCCACCAAAAATTACTCTCCAACTGCTAAAGAAAAAACCGTTAAAACATGTGTCTATAGAAAGAGCCCGAACTTTCTGGAACAATTTTAGCAGGTGTTTTTCGAGCAATATGCTTCTTGCACAGCAGAGGAAAACCGCAAACACATCTGTTTCAGCGGAGCAGAGAAAACATATGCGAGCGAAGAGGTGTTATGATTATTCTTTTAGCCGGCGTCAACTGTTATTTTATTTCAAAGCAGCTGATAAGAGGGAAATGATTTAGAAGTACGTTAATGCGCTGTCATTGAGAAGGCCAAGAGGAAAAATGAAAGCTTTAAAAGATAGTTATTATTAAAAACTTTTAAATTAGATTTAGAATAGATTATTAATTTAAATTTAGACAATATTAATTAGGATTTGTATTAATAATTTTTTATTAAAAAAATATGCCCGTTGTGTCAACGTGACAACTGGTTACCTGTCTATAGTACAGACCGTTCTAGAGATGAGTTCTGGTTCATTTTTTGAAGCCCGAGACCGAGGACATTGAATCCGAGCCCGAGCAATATTATTGAAGCCGGAGCCCGAGCCCGAAATTTCAGCTAAAGATAAAAAAAAAATTCAATGACTTCATGGATAGAATACAATAAATTTTGCCGTTTATGCAAATGAAAGACAAATAGAGTTGCAAACTCTCGATGCACTTTCGAATTCTTTCTATCCGTGTTTATAAAAAAATGTCGGATCTCATGACTCACTCACTAATATAAGCCGCCTTTCTGAAATACCCAAAGAGCTTCACGCACCTTCTAGGCACCTGTGCCACTATTTTTTTTTTTATAAGTACTTTTATTTTCCTCATGAATGACTTTTTAAAAATCTATTTCAAGGAGTATGTTCAATAAAGAAGACATTTTTCGCGAGCCGTTTTGTTTTCGCCTCCGTCCCCCCCCCCCCCCCCCCCCCGTTGGAAATTTCACGACTCATTTTGATGGAGAGTGACACTCCGTTCTCGCAACAATATAGAACAACTTTACATTCGACCAGGGCACTTTTAAAGGTGTATGTCAAAGAAAAAAAACTATGTTTTTGGGACACAAATTGAAATAAACTAATAGCACCAGCGTCTCCAAGAAATTCCAGTGGGTTCTTCATATGCTGCTTTATGTACTACCATAAGCGAAAAAGCTGTGGCTTTTGTGAAATTTGCAGGAAAAAATTCTTAAACGTGGATTTGAGCTGCAAAATGTTTCTTAGATTGACACAATTTGCGAAAATGTCCGATTTTTAAGAATTTTTTCTGAAAGTTTTGAAACGGATACTGATGGATCGTTTATTGCAATATGTATTACAGCATGTAAAGAGAAAGCTTCAAAATTTTGAAGTGCCTGGCGTCATTAGTTTATTTGTACTTATGTGCCAAAATCACATGATTTTACCGTTAAAAGAGCAGTGATCCTTTCTGGCTCTATTTCTGCTGTACAGGTTCTTTCCTCCAGCAAAGAGGCTAAGAACTCCCGAGTCCTGAGATGCAGGGCTTGCTTGAGAGTTTTCATGATAGAGTGTCATTTCAGAGGATTCCTTCCCACTATGTGACATTGTGGGCAACGAGAAGGCTGACTACCTTGCCAAGAAGATATTTGCCTGAAACCTTCTGTGAGATTGGGATTCCATTCACAGCCGAACTGGAAATCGCTAGAATTTACAAGTGCTTTCGCCGTGAAACGGCTTTGCATCTTTCGAGTGGCAAAAGACCTTAGAACGCTCTCTTCTATAGAAACCATAGCCAGTTCCTGACTCACCTCGTGTGGCTGCAATTGCGACTGTAGACTGACTGGACAGGATTGTCTTCGTGCCCATCTTTTTCGCTTTGACGCGCAGTGTTCCCGTTCTGGGAACACCCGACTCTGACACTTTGACTGTTGCCAGTCACGAAGAATAGATTGGATTTCTATCAAAAGAGTGGCGGGTGACAGAGCTCACGAGAATCCTTTACTTTTGAGCACGTCCTTTCCCGTCAAAAAAGGGTCACGATTCTTTTGAACAGCACTGACATCTGCTGAAAAATGGAAGAATGCGAGAACAGCTGGATAGATGGCCCCATGCTGAAAAAAGGGCAGCCGTTGCCATCGCTCGACTTAACGACCCGCAAGAGGGCGGACGATCGAAACGTTCATCGCGTGCCACAGATCGAGAGACCCTTTTTTGAGGACAGCTGGCTGTGCGGCACAGCGATCTGTGGCACGCGATGAACGTTTCGATCGTCCGCCCTCTTGCTGGTAATGAAGTCGAGCGATGGCAACGGCGGCCCTTTTTTCAGCATGGGGCCATCTATCTAGCTGTTCTCGCATTCTTCCATTTTTCAGCAGATGTCAGTGCTGTTGAAAAGAATCGTGACCATTTTTTTGACGGGAAAGGACGTGCTTAAAAAGTGAAGGATTCTCGTGGAGCTGGGTCACCCGCCACTATTTTTATAGAAATCCAATCTATTCTTCGTGACCGGCAACAGTCAAAACGTCCGAGTTGGGTGTTCCCAGAACGGGAACACTGCGCGTTGCGATGACTATTTGGCGTCGGAGAAAGTTTCTTAATTTTTATAACTCTTAACGATAACTCCGCCTTTAAAGTCTGCTGAATGAGTTCTTTCATCATTATTTTACCAGGTCGTATTTTACGTTATTGTGATAACCCTTTTATTGTTGTACACTGCATTTATACTGATCAGATCATTTCAAAATTTTGCTGGATTATACTAGATACGTAAGACTGCATTTTAAGCAAAAAACAGTGTCTCCATATAACTTTGTTATTTAAAAAACGCTGCGTTCCTTTAAAAATTGCAAATTTGTATGTTAATGTAGTAATAAGGTTCTGAGACGGGGACGTATTTTATTTTAGTCTTATTTAAGTCTTATTTTAGTTTTATTTAAGTCACTCCGTCACTTTAATACGATGCTATGAGCAAAACACAGTTCTTTAATGCTATACGAAGATTCTTTATAGCGTTTGAAAAAATAATTTAATCTCTTTAGTAAAAGTTAAGAACAATTAGAATTTTAAAATATCTGAATTTTGGCGCCCAATTGGGCGTTATTTAGGTAAAACTCGAGAAGGTCGATGCAAATGGCGAGATTTTGGGCATGGACTCAACAATGGCTGACTACAGACGAAATATATGAAGATGTCTGTATTGAAATTCTTTTGGGTGGTCCTGCCAATAAACTCTCCAGTAGATTGGAACCAAAAGTGGAGATGCGCAACTAGATGTTACAAAAATCTTATAATATGAAATTTCAACATTCTACGACTCATAGTCTTGAGAAATGAGAGTTCAATACATACACACGTACACCGAAAGTCGACAAGCTTGACGACTTTTGGCATCCTTCTTGAGGGAGGCATGTGACCGTCGTCGGACCCTTATCTAACTACAGGGTAGGACGGTATTCTGCTTGAAATGGCTGAACGTCCCTAAAACTGTCATTCCTATAGCAGAACTATACATGATAAAGATACTATTTTCGATGGAGTGTTTCATATTGTAATTCTCAACAACCTATATCACTTTTGATTTGTTTGAAATAGTCTAATACCTCTAAAACACGCTTTCATGAATGGTATGCATTAAGCTCTATGTATTACGCCCATAGAGCTTTATACATAGAAAAGCTTTTGTGTGGCCTGGCCCTGTACATGAACTATCCAGTCGATTGGGACCGAAAGGAGCGCTGCAGAACTAGATGTTACAACAGTTCTTAATATGAAATTTTAACATTCTACGTGAAGTAGTTTTTGAGATGTACGAGTATCCGCTCGGGAGGGGGGGGGGCGAGGGATTGGACTCAATGTGGACAGTTCCTTACAAAGTGGCAGGAGGTCAGAAAGGTGGGGTCAATGCATAGATGGTTGTTTTCTATTTCTCAAACCTAGAAGAGCAGATTGTAGAATGATGAGTGTAGGTGATACACACAACGGGTGCAGACGAAAGGGTCCAGAGTGTCGAGTCCCTAGTATATTCTGGCTCATCACGTCAGAATGACTCGTTCCCATAAAGAGAAAGGATCGTTCGATACACTCATGCACTAGAATGACCGTTTGTGAGTCTACCCGCTAGCGTGCGCAACGATGGACAGATATTTACACCTGGATACAAGCACCCGACAATAGAGGAGAGATCTAAAACTTGGATAAGTGTGTTTAGAAGTGCCTCGTTCTAGGATCTGGAGCATTTATAGGAGAGTCCATAGTCTCATCCATTCTAGTTCCATTCATTATTTTCTTCTTTTCTGGTGTTTTCCTCCCGATGTGAACGTGAGTACGCTTTTATAAAAGTCCTCCGCCCAAGGCAGTGCCGTCCTGGTCCAGGCTCGATATTTTCGGGCCCGTGCCTATTCACCACCCAATGGATAAAGAAGGCCCGAGAACAGAATCTTTTACGTCATCACTAGGTCTTCTAAGATGACGTCATCATATTTTTACTTTCACAAAGTAAAGCTATTTCAAATTTCTGGTGAATGATACAAATTTCACAAATTATCTCAAGTGAAATATAAAAAATAAAATACCTTTCTGAGAAAAAAATATTTATTATGATCTATTTCTATACCATATTATATAATTAGTGATAGTTAAATTTTCTATCTTAAATCATTAAAATGTTTTATACGGGAGTCCATTCACCACAAACTTTGAATAGTTTTACTTTTTGAAAATAAATGTGTGATGACGTCATTTTAGTGGATCTAGTGATGACGTAAAAGTTTCTGTTCTCAGGCCTTCTTTATCCAGGAGGTGGTGGCCTATTCCTACACCGAGATCCCGAAACTTTCTCGGAGGGGAAAACGGCTCGGAAGCCCCTGCGACGTTTTAATACACTTTTTTTTTTTTTTCTGGAACTATAAACGGCATCTCTCCCCGCGGTGCGCCCATGCGGAACGAATCTCTTTTCGGCTCTCAGCGCACGAACGAATCCACTTTTCCCCCTTTTGTGAACACACATAATCCCCCCTTCCTCTTTCGTGCTTATTAATAAAGGATAGGATGTTGTTGTGTGGGCAAAATTGCTTTTAAGTGCGTGCGTTTTTCCTTTCTTTCGCCGATTTCTGAAATGAAAATCATGATACGGGAAAAGGAACACGGAAATCCCCACGTTCTGAGTCGAAAGCTACGTTTAACCGTTCATTATTGATTTGGGCAACGTTATTTTTTCCTCTCCCTTTTTTCCCCCGGCTTCCTTCACCCACCCCTCTCTTACAGTCCCGAAATTTATGTCTGGTGGATGTCGATAGGCCGCGCGAAATGTGCGCCACGCTCTATCCGGCGCGGCGCACAGTGTGAGGTTTTCCGTGATCTAGAGGGACAAAACTTATTTATCCCAAAGTGTGTGGGTTAAAAATGCCATCAAGCGTTTGGATGAAATAAAAACGAGCTGCTAAGGTTCAAGAGAGATATTTTTAATATAATCTATATAAATAAAATTAGACTTTTGTCTGTACATTTCTATGAATTCAAAATTTTTGCGATTTCTATCCGTTTCAAGCACCCGGGAATCCGATGCGACCCTCAAAAAAAAGTTTGTCTGTCTGTCATTCTGTGGTTCTGTCGTTCTGTCATTCTGTCCGTGACGCTTTTTGTGTTTAAGCATCACGTAAAAACGACTGAAGCGAATGATATGAAATTGGGTGTCATGATAGGTGGTCACTCAACTTAAAACATAGGCGTCCAATTTTTAAAAAATCTTGATTGGATTTTGAGATTTTGCGAAAATCCTTTCAAACTGCGTAAATTTGTGTTCGCACATCACGTAATAACTGCAAAGGTGAAAAAATGATATTGGGTGAAATGATAGGTGGTCACTCACCTTAAACTATAAGCATCTAATTAAAAAAAGTCGATCCGATTTCGAGATTTTGCGAAAATCGTTTAAAACTGAGTGAATCTTTGTTCCCGCATTACGTAATAACGACTCAAGCGAATGATATGAAATTGGGTCACAGGATAGAGGGTTGCTCAACATAAACTATAGTAGTCCAATTTTCTAAACATTTTTATTAGATTTTGAGATTTTGTGAAAATTCTCTCAAAATACGTTTATATTTCTTCAAACATCACGTAATAACGACTCATACGAATGATACGAAATTGAGTGATAGGATAGGTAGTTGCTAATCTTAATTTATAGGCGTTGAATTTTTAAAATATTTTGATTACATTTTGAGATTTTGCGAAAATCGTTTTAAAATGCTGAAATTTTGTTCCAGCATCACGAAATAAAGACTGCAGGGAATGAAACGAAATTGGGTGACAGGATAGGTTGTCACTCAACTTAAATTCTAGGCTTCCAATTTTTCAAAAATGTTGATTAGATTTTGAGATTTTGCGAAAATTATTTCAATATGCTTCAATATTCGTTCGCACATCCCATAATGACGACTAAAGCGAATGAAATGATATTACTGAGTGACTCTCTAACCTGTTATATTTTAACAATACATAAAAATTATAACTTCGCTTTCTTTACTTTGGCAACAGACTCCATCCATTCTGTGTACTCCTACAATGCTGCCGAAAGTTCTTGCTTTTTGGAAATTTGCATTCACTAACCCGTCAAGGACGGAAACTTCAGCTAGTATAACTATATAAATAAAAACGTTACAAAATGATAGAGTAAACCTCTATAAATTTGTAACCCTTTCAATAAAATGAAGTAAACCATAAGAAATAGTACGTATTCGTTTACTTAGCAGTAAAAAGCAAGAAAGAAGAACTGTAATATAGAATAATATTAAGCTTACAAAATGTTATTTACATAACTATTCCGAATCAACACCAGATTCTTCTGTAGCACAAAAACTTGACGGGGTTTCATTCTGGTGATTTGAAGGTGGAGCTGTGATATTCAATAGCTCATACGCTTCCTTACTCATTTTTCCACGTTTCGTTTTTGAAGGAGCACGTAAGCTTGTTGTAAATGGGTCAGACGTTAATAATCCTTCTAATATTATAAATGTTAATGTTTATATGTATGTTTGTTACACTTTCAAGCTGAAACGGTTTGACGGATTTGGATGAAATTTGTAATAAAGGCAGTTAACGTCCTGTATTAACTAACAGGCTACTTTTTATCGAACGAAAAAAACACTGTTCCTATAATATACGAAAAAAACCTATCTTTTATATAAAAAAAAATATATATATATCTATATACAGTTGAACTCTTTTTTTACAAAGCTGTCGACAGATGGCGCAAACTTATAGAATACGCAGTTTTTAATAAATAAAATCACCTGAATAAGTTTTTCCTTCTGACGTGGATTTATAAGCGGCCAAGCACACAAATCCGAAATACATGTTACACAAACAAACAAACAAAAAAATAAGTTTTTGAAACTTTCATTCAGTTCGAATGATGCATTTTTCTGCACGTCTTTTCCCCCTTCTATTTCTAATGTATTACATCCAGAAAAAGGATGTTAGAAATATCCATTTTAATTTTGTTTAATCACACTCATGATGAATGATACACTTTTCAACTTAATGGAATAAGGAAAGAAAATAGGAAGACGCATGAAGACGCATGGATAGGATACGCTTTTAATATATAGACATTTAGTGCGTATTTAAACTCTGAAAGTGTTTCAGATTTTCTTGAATTTCTTTTTTTTTCCTTTCCGTTTTCTGATAACGGCCGATCTATCTAGAAGCTCTTCGGAAATAATATAGGACGAAAATAATTTGTATCTTTTTGTAGGTTTTTATCACTAAACCATCTTATTTTTGTAAACAGGCGCGGACCGACACGGTAAGTAAGGTAATCATCGTATCGGGTAGCCGGCTTCGAAGGGGCGTCCTGTCTAACTCAAAAACTAAGTAGAGCATAAAATAGGCGTCTTTTTTACGTTAGCAGGGGGCGCGACTTACCCTAGGGCCGCCCCTGTTTGTAACCATCTTAATTTTAAATTCCATTCAGAATCTGAGGTATTTCAATGCCAGGGAAGCCGGTGAGAAACACAAGATTTATTAAGATGGCTAGTAATCCATAAACTAAATCTTTATTCGTGTCGATTCTTGATGTTTCCCAGGTGAATAGGTTTCAAAATTTTTTGTGTTCATTTATGTACTGTTTTGCTTCTTTTGAAAGTTGACCCATTGGAAGAATACAGGAATCAATAATATGCCTTGAAATGGAATTTTCAGAGCACGCTGACGAGCATTACACACCCAGCGAATTTTTGCTAAATTATAATTATCAGGTTTCATTTAGGAATTCTTTAAATCTCTCTTCGTTAACCCTTTGAGGCGCAACCCTTTCCCAATGCTGAAAAAAGGGGCAGCCGTTGCCATCGCTCGGCTTATCGACCCGCAAGAGGGCGGACGATCGAAACGTTCGTCGCGTGCCACAGATCTAGAGACCCTTTTTTGACGCGCACTGCCAGCTGCGTCAAAAAAGGGCCTCTCGATCTGTGGCACGCGATGAACGTTTCGATCGTCCGCCCTCTTGCCGGTCGTTCAGTCGAGCGATGGCAACGGCTGCCCTTTTCTCAGAATTGGGCCATCTATCCAGCTGTTCTCGCATTCTTCCATTTTTCAGCAGATGTCAGTGCTGTTCAAAAGAATAGTGACCTTTTTGGACGGGAAAGGACGTGCTAAAAAGTAAAGGATTCTCGTGGAGCTAGGTCACCCGCCACTATTTTTATGGAAATCCAATCGATTCTTCGTGACTGGCAACAGTCCAAAGGTCAGAGTTGGGTGTTCCCAGAGCGGGAACACTGCGTGTTAAAGGGTTAATTGCGAATCCACTATTTATGCACTCCAATAGGACATAGAAGCGTTTAATAAGTTTAACATCGACACTTGTTATTTCGGCTGACTTGTTAGCATTGCAAAAAAAAAAAAAAAAACCCTTACAATCTGTGTTACCACCATTGGCATTTCAGTTTACCCATGCTTCGAGTTTAGCATTGGCACTCCCAGCTTGTTTAGTAGAGCATGTCTACTAACAAGCCTAACTCATTCTTGAACATTTCTCGGATTTTCTTTTCAGTTACTTTCTTTTGTATGTAACTGAACTGATGCCAGTTGAGAGAGGACCTTATGAGTTACAGTTTATATTTTGAAGATCCGATTCAGGCAAAAATATTGTGTATTGTAAGAATATCGCAAGTATGCACTTGGAAATTTAATTGCACCAACTGTAGGTTATAGGACTTGTTTTCATGAAAACACAATTACACAGTTGCGCGTCTGTGTCTATTGAGATCTATGTAAATAAAGCAATGTGTAAACTAGTTAGTTAGTTTGTTTGTCTGTGTCTCGCGTAGCTCGCAGACGGGTGATCGTAGACCTACCAAACTTTGTACGGAAATTCTCCATGACAGGTCCCGACACACCTCGAAGCGATTTTTTCAAAATTCGAATTATTTTAGGAGATATCGATAAAAAACGTTTCGCAAAAGGCTAATTTTTGCTTTCCGCTATTTCGTAATTGTAACACCATAGTGGAAAAAGCGACGATTAAGCTTATCTAGGTTGCCACATTCGGCAAGTTTATTAAATGATTCAGACTCTTGAAGTAAAAATAAAAGAATAACGATTTTTTTTTGTCTAGATTATTTGTAAGGTTGTTTTTAAATTAAAATATCGTGTGCATGGGAAATCAGTAGCGGAATGGAATGCTTTATACTCAAAGAAAAATATTATTTAGAAATCTTCTGAGACTAAACATGTGCAAGCTTTTTAATTTGGCGAAAAATTAAACGGCTGATGTGCACATTTGGAGAGATGATTCCGACGCTTGGCGCAAATTTCTCGTCTCGCTGAATACACCTAGAAATAAGGTATTGAAATTTTCATTCAGTGGAATTGTGCATTTATTCTGTGAAGCTTTTCTCATCTATTAATGACTATGTCATTTTATCTCACACCCCTTTTTGAAAATTGTATGAAAAATGTCCAAACATGCGACATAAATGTATGCCACATAATTTTACATATATTTAAATACTATTAGTTCACAACAGCTTTAATCTATTGTTACACTATTTCGTAAGCTGTAGAATAGGCTTCACATGTATTTTTTACATATATTTAAATACTGTTAGTTCACAACAGCTTTAATCTATTGTTACACTATTTCGTAAGCTGTAGAATAGGCATCACATGTATTTTTCTATAAATAGGTTACAATAATAAAAATTTCAACTAGGGTTACCAGGCGAAATACTCGAAAGATGCCAGATAAAATGACATAGTCAATTAATATCGTTTTAATATGGCAATAATGAAACTAAAAAATTAAGGGGTTCAGGGGGGGGTGTCTCCCCCTGACGAGGCTCGAACAACTGAGGTTTTTCTAATGCATTACATCCAGAAAAAGGATGTTAGAAATACCCATTTTAATTTTGTTGAATCACCCTCATGAATAATGATATACTTTTCGATTTAGTGAAATAAGGAACGATAATAGGGAAGACCCAGGGATTATAATACGCTTTTAATATATAGCACTTCAGTAGGTACTTAAAATCTGAAAGTGTTCCAGATTTTCTTACTCTTTTTTTTTTTCCCCTTTCCGTTTTTTGATAAAAGCCAATCTATCCAGAAGATCCTCAGAATGAATATAGGAAAATAATTTGCTCCTTTTTGCAGGTTTTTATGATTGAACCCTCTTATTTTTGTAATCAGGGGCGGCCCGACACAGTCAGCATCGTATCGGGGCGCCGGCTTCGAAGGGGCGTCCTTTCGAACTCAAAAACTAAGTAGAGCATAAAAGGGGGCATCTTTTTTATATTAGCAGGGGGCGACACTTACCGTAAGGCCGCTGCTGTTTGTAACCCTCTTCATTTTAAATTCCATTCAGAATCTGAGAGATTTCAGTGCCAAGGAAGCCGGTGAGGAACAGGATTCTCTCCGAACAAGATTTATTAAGATGGCGAACCAACGGGTCGCCGGAGGCGGCTAATATAATATATACTAAAACTCAAATTTAAAAGGACGTAAGTTTTTTTTTCGTACGGAAAATTGTTTTACGTTACCACGTGATTAAATAAAACACTTACGAAAGTAAAATATTATCACAGGCAAATGATACAGGGATAGCAATACTTTTAGACGCGGTTAAAGCTAAGAGGTATAGATCATCCCGCAAATTTGTATCAAATAGCGCCAATATGAGCGAAGAAATTTACCTCAGTTCAGTTACGAGTGCCTCTTTCAGGAAAACACCACTACATACCGGTGTAATGCGATATTCAACACTGAAACTCCAGTTAGATTTGACTTACATGTTTTTCTCGAGCAGGTAAAACTACAATCACTTCTTTTGGTACTTGTGACTCAATTAAAAAAAAAAAAAAATACTTATTGTTGCGAATTTTCTAGGCAACCCGCTGTTCTGGGGCTAAAAATAGTTTAAAATTCGTATTCTACATTTGAAATAGTTAAATTTTGCTTTTTGTTGCATCCAAATGGCTCCACTAGAACCGGAGATACGGAGGTTTCGGTTTCCCACTGTTTTTCTATGGTGTTTCTAGAAATCTCGAGAAATACGGGTCGTAGGATTTCGATCACTTCACTTTTGGGGACCTATTTTTGGCTCACGATGGGGCGACGTTTCTCCAAAAGTCGCCACGCTTGGCGACATTTGGGTCACTGGGCGCGATTTTCCCAATGGGGCCTTTAAAGTTGTTTTTTCTGCATGACCACGCATACTAGCCTAACATTTCTCTTCTATGACGTCATCAAAATTCACGTTTTATACAGAATATTCGAGAAATACATTCTTCTGGAAGCTTCCTGTAGCTCCTGCGCCACCTATAAATACAAGCATGTCCGAGGCCCCAGTTCAGTGTGAATGGAGCTCCCGTCGAGTGAGTTTACTGTGTTACGCTTTGTGTCGACGCTAGAGAAGCGGTATTTCCGCTTGCTTTTCGAAGCTGATTTTAAAGTGCTGTGTGTCAATTCTTCATTGCTGAGTCTTGAGGGATTGTTAGTGATATCTCTCGTCTATTTACACTGAATTTTTGCCTGTGAAAGTGCTTTATTTTGTGTGAGAAATACAGCCTTTGTGAGAGCTTCTGATCTAAGCGGACTGTTAAAAGCACATGACTGTTTCATTGTGCTTGTGAATCTTGTACAGCGGATGGTTCGACGAAGTTCTAGAAGCCATAAAGTTCGTGTTCCATCCTGACAAGTGGACTCTTTACTAGAACTTTCTACACCCACTGGACTTTAGAACGACGAATCCCAGGAAACAAGCAGAGTATTCTGCAACATTATTAAAAATAAATCCCACGTAAACTAACTTTGATACGTCTACAAAAATAAAAAAAATCTGGAGTGACTCCACTCGACTTTCCGAACACTTACGATTCAGATCATGACCAAGCACTTAACTAAATTTTAATCGATGAATCATTCAAACATATATACCGAATTGAAACTCAATCGAATGCACCGTTTAAACGCTTGCGCACTTTCAAGAATGTCTCCCCATAGGCCATTATGCCATAACATAAAAGAAAGTTTTGTCGTAGCCCTTTAGGAGAACTATAAGTCCTATACACACCAAAATCAATACCGGTCTTAGGATGGTGGTTTATAACATGTATACCGAATTTGAGCTCCATCGAATGGATCGTTTAAACGCTAGCGCACTTTCAAGAAATTCCCCCCATAGGCCATAATGTAAAAGAAATCTTTGTCGTAGCCCTGTAGAAAAACTATAAGTCCTATACACACCCAAATCAATACCGGTCTTGCGACGGTGGTTTATGACCTATATATCCAATTGGAGCTCCATCGAATGCTCCGTTCAGGAGCTATCGTGTTCACTCACATACACACAAACACACATACACACACACACACACACACACACATACATACATACATCTCGTAAAAATAGCATAAATGGATTCAGAAGCCCTCAAAACGTGTCAAAACACCAAAATCTCGAAGTCGAATTTTTTCAGGATGACAATACTTTCCTTACAGGGTACATGTTCGGAAAGTAATGAGCGTATAATCACCATCAGCGCACAGAAACACAGCGTATACCCTACTAGCAATTTTGCTCGGGCCGTCATCGGCTGGCTGCGTGGCCAGTGGTAGCCCGAGCAAAGTTGCTAGTAGGGTAGCTATCGAGCAATAAATGGTGGGATCTCTCAGGACAAGGGAAAAGAAGAATGCATAAAGTCGGTCTTTGAGACCGCTTTCTGTTTATAATCATGATCAGGCTTTTTGAAGCATGAACTTTAATTTCATAAAATAGGATTTGAAATGTAAAAATCTGGAGTGACTCCACTCGACTTTCCGAACACTTACAATTAAGATCATGACCCAGCATTTAAATCAATTTGAATCGATGAATCATTCAAATATATAGACCAAAATGAAGCTCAATCGAATGTATCGTTTAAAAGCTAGCGCACTTTCAAGAATGTCTCCCCATAGGCAGTAAAAGGAATTTTTGGCGTAGCCCTGTAGAAAAACTATAAGTCCTATACACATCGAAATCGATACCGGTCTTACGATGGTTGTTTATAACATGTACACCCAATTTGAGCTCAATCGAATGGACCGTTTAAACGCGAGCGCACTTTCCAGAATTTTCCCCCATAGGCCATCATGTAAAAGAAATCTTTGTCGTAGCCCTGTAGAAAAACTATAAGTCCTATACACACCCAAATCAATACAGGTCTTGCGACGGTGGTTTATAACATATATACCCAATTTGAGCTCAATCGAATGGACCGTTTAAACGCTAGCGCACTTTCAAGAATGTCCCCCCATAGGCCATCCTGTAAAAGAAATCTTTGTCGTAGCCCTGTAGAAAAACTATAAGTCCTATACACACCCAAATCAATACCGGTCTTGCGACGGTGGTTTATAACATATATACCCAATTGGAGCTCCATCGAATGCCCCGTTTAGGAGCTATCGTGTTCACTCACATACACACACACACACATACATACATCTCGTAAAAATAGCATCAATGAATTCAGAAGACCTCAAAACGTGTCCATACACCCAAATCTCGAAGTCGAATTTTTTCAGGATGACAATACTTTCCTTACAGGGTACATGTTCGGTACAGGGTACATTTTCGGTACATGTTACGTAAAAATCGGACCTTTGGAAGCAGGTACGAAAACTGACTTTTGTCCAGCTAAGATCTCGGAAATCTCACGCTGTGCGGCGTATCGAAATATACGCAAGGATGAGAGTATCGCAATGGCGAAAAAGTTTTTGTTTCATTTTTGTCTACGTGACTTTGTAGACAGGATATGCAGACATCACGGTGAAGATCTTTTCAGATAATGCAGAGGTGGGAGAGAGTAAAATGTTGAAAGTCGCACAAGGTTATGGATTTCAATTCCAAAGATGTGTTTCATGGAACAAGAAAGACAAACACGGAACGCTTGCGGATTAGGATGCCCCTTCCAAAAAGTATTGAAAGTGCTGAAGTACAGTTGGAATAGGATTGGCCGAAGATTGTAAAACAGTTTCAGTTGTCGATTTGAAGATAGATTTCGATTCCAAAGTGCGTATTTAAAATCTGAAAGTGTATCAGATTTTCTTTTCTTTTTTTTTTTTTTTTAAGCATTTACGAAGGGATTGTAAGGAAATCTTCCAAGGTTGTCCAAAAGCTTCTCCCGGTTGCCCTTCTGACGCAGAGCTATAGCTACAAAATGAGAAATGTATCACTTCTAAAATGAATTGGATCGTCCAACTTGAAAATAAAAAGGGGCTGGTGGGGCGCTGTTCTCCCGCGTCCACCCTCGACTGCACCACTGTGATTATGTGCAAAACAAACGCCCTTGCGAAAAATGAAAAAGTGAAACCCATTGCATTTTCCACGGTCTTTGCGGATTTCGATCTGCTTAAAATACATTCTGTGGCCTCACCCTGACCTGGGTTTATAAAGGAAAGGTGAGCAGGGTAGGACATGGGAAGGTCCCGGATTCAGTCCCATCACGCGGCCATCGATCTAAGGGTCGGGAGTTTCGGAAGGTTTTCTCCAGATGCTTCGAGGCACCCCTTGCCTCGCTGTAAGGCACCCTGGGGTGCCGCGGCGCACACTCTGGGAACCCCTGCAGTAGACTGTTATTTCGTTCGTTCCGGACTTTTCTGTTGCCGTACTTTGTGGGCCATGACTAATTATTTTCAAGAGAACGGTCGTAAAAATGCCTGGGTTTTTTTTATTCCAGAAAATTGTATAAAAATAAGTACACGTACAGCATATGGATTCATTTTAAGGTCTTGGACATTTTGTTAGCGTGAAAGGGGGGGAAAAATCGGTTAAACTTCTAGGAAAAGAGCCAACATTCAGGGTTAGGGTGACTGAATGTGTTTTGTAGTATAAGCAGGGAATCATTACAAATCTGTGTTTTAAACACTCAGAATTTTATGAAACTGACTTCGTAAAATAAATCAATGTGTGTGAAGTTTTCTTGGAACATAAGTCAAAAATGTATTCTAAGATGACACAATTCATTTCCCAATAATAGACGAATTGGAGTAGTGCGATCCTCTATTTCACAAGTAATACTTAAAAAAAAATTCAATTCAATTCCTACTTAGGTCAACAAGGAAAATTTTTATTTTAGTTACTTCTTACCGAATTTAATAAATTAATGAGTTAATGAATGAATTATTAATTTATTAATGAATGCAGGGCCCTTTGTGAAGCAAGGGTCGATACCGTTCATCCGCAGTTTGTTTGTTTAGTTTATTGTTTTCATTCCTTTTTAATCCCACAGACCACGATCTAAAATGAATGAATTAATATTTGAAAAAAACTATATTAAAATCAAGATTGTCATCCACTACAAATTTAAAAAAATGCATTGGATTTTGAGTGGATGAATAAAATGTATTTGATGAACGATTGAAAATTGGAACAAGATATATAAATATATGTAGGGAGAGTGTGAACTAATAGTAGGAATTGAATGAATGAAGAAATAAACTCTCTCCGAATGAAGTTAAAAATAGTCTGTTACGTTCATCTATTGTGTAAAATGAGATATAAAAAGAAATCCACTCATAAGAATTGAAATGGTCTTATCTCTTTCTGGTGCATCCCATTTGAACATTCTAGCCCGGCAGTGCCACGGGCACGAGAAATGAGAGGCAGGAAGCTGAGGAAGGGGAAGAGGCCTAACACTCATTATGGAACGCTGCCATAATGTTTAAGGATTGAATGCTTTAATGACAGAATACCCAACGATTGAATTCTGATGACAGCAGAGCCTGAATCAATCTCTCTAGGAGGAGGGGGCATTGAGCCATAGGCGTAGAGTTATATGGGTCCGTGCCCCCCGATAAATTGTGAATAGGGGCTGAGCCCACCCAATAATTTACCACTCAATACAGAAAACTAATTTATACTAACATAAATAAAAGTATTCACGCCATTTACAAATGTTTAAAAAAAACCCTTTACTTGTATACTTTTAAAAATTTCCTTCTTTTGATTTCAATCATGACTTAGTATTCATTGTGACGCCCTGTAACACACAATGTTACTATAAGCTGCCCTCGCCAGGCTCTGGTTCATTAAAATCAGATTATGCAATGTAAAGCATGAAATGAAGAAAAGTTCAGATGTGTCTAAAATGCACTATCTCATCGAAAATGTTTTTTTTTCCCCTTTGGATTTTTTACTTTGCTTTTATTTTTAACTTATAACATGGTAGGAAGATACTAACATGGATACTTACCTTACATTGGTGTAGAATTCTATGGACCCATAGCGCTCGAGCGCCTCCAATAATTGACACTTATATATAGTAAGTCATAGCTGCCAACTACTACGGAATATAACTAACCACTTTTTGTAAACAGTCTATTTTTTAATTATTTTTTTCAAAATAGTAACCAGCTCGCGCGAGCATCACAAAAATTTTGCTATATTTTAAGCCGAAAAATCATGTAGAAAAAGGGGTTAATTATATTCCGTAGTAGTTGGCAACTATGAGTAAGTTATATGTACGTGAATCAGTGGCGTAGCCAGACATTTTTCATGTAGGGGGGGGGGTTACGACTTTTGCAACTCACATATATGTATATACGCCACTGACGTGAATATATGTGGTTGTGGGGCCCGCCCCCCCCCAATAATTTTGAAAACTTTACGCTTATGCATTGAGCAGAGAACATTTTAAAGCACATAAGGCCAACCTCCTGCGCCCGCAGGCCGGATGTGGCCCTCCTCGGATTTTGATGCGGCCCGAGGAATCTATCAAAACCGAGTATAAAATCCATACAAACCTTTCAAAAATCCCAGTTATGCGGCCCGTGACTTCGCTACCATCCTAAAGTTTGGCCCGCAGCTTTTCAAAGGATGCCCATACCTGTTTTAAAGGGTTCTTACGCTTATGTAATAGTAATTTTGTAATAAATTGTACAGATTTAAATTATCATAGTAATACACGTGCTAGTTAAAGTACGACAACTACAGAAAGGTCACTTCGCTAAACTCTTAGTGGTGGATCGCGCCGAACTTTAATCTGTGGAACCGACCCTCTCTCTGTTTTCCATCTGCCTCCAATCGCTCAATATCGCAAACCAGCCTCTTCGTCCGTTTGCGAAACTGAAAATATCCTTTGAAAGCAATCGGCTCGCATGTTTGCTCACAGTACTTCTTCTTTTACGTTAAATAAATAAATACTCGCTTCTTTTTCCGTGAGCAGACGATATTTCGATTAAAAGAGGGTCACGCGGATGATGAAACAAAGGGGGGAGGGGATTCAGGATCGTATGTTCTTTCATTTCCATGATGGACATTTTTGTCTGTTGCTTAGGTTAACCCTCTGAGGCGCAACCCTTTCCTTATGCTGAAAAAAAGGGCAGCCGTAACCATCGCTCGACTTCACTACCAGCAAGAGGGTGTGCCCGCAGCTGGCTGTGCCCGCGCACAGCCAGCTGCATCAAAAAAGGGGTTCCTGTAAAGTTGTAATGAAATGAATAGTATGATAATTATTTAGCTTATTAAAAGATGGCAAATATAGTAAGAGACATGCATGCATACGTTACAATGTAGGGGATTTCATTTAATACTGTAAAAATAACAATTTTTCTGACATTTTTAGGTATGAACATTTTATAGGGCGTCTCAAAAGGTCGTTGCCAAAATAACATACTGATCTGTCATATCATGACAAACAATATTTACACAGGAACTTGCTTCCGGAAATGCAAGCGGTAATGTGCCGGCACAGCCAGCTGCGTCCAAAAAGGGTCTCTGGATCTGTGGCACGCGACGAACGTTTCGGTCGTCCGCCCTCTTGCGGGTCCTTCCGTCTAGCGATGGCCACGGCTGCCCTTTTTTCAGCATTGCGCAATTATCCAACTGTTCTCGCATTCTTCCATTTTTCGGCAGATGTCAGTGCTGTTCAAAAGAATCGTGACCCTTTTTTGACGGGAAAGGACGTGCTCAAAAATAAAGGATTCTCGTGGAGCTCTGTCACCCGCCACTCTTTTTATAGAAATCCAATCTATTCTTCGTGACTTGCAAAAGTCAAAACGTCCGAGTTGGGGTTCCCAGAGCGGGAACACTGCGAGTTAAAAGATTAAAGAACTTGAATCCTTTTGTACGGCCTAAAATTTCAAAATATTGCACCCACGATGGTTATTTTAAATTTTTCTTTATATTAATATCGTCTGGAATAGGGATATCGATAAAAACTTTGTTTAAAAACACACATGAAAAAAGGTACTGATCGCTGGGGACGATCGTTTCGACCGAAAGTATCTTCGGTCTTCGTCAGCCGTCTGCACTCAAACGGCCGTCTCGAAGAATAGCAACTGTTTTGTGAGACTGGCTGCTCACGGCTGAAGAAGACCGAAGATTTTTCTAGGTCGAAACGATCGTCCCAAGCTATAAGTACCTTTTTATGCGCGTTTTTTAACCAAAGCTTTTATTGATATCCTCTTTTAACACCCGTTTTCTGAGTGTTTTTCGTTATCTTCCGAAATGACTCGAATTTCAAATAAGTGTGTTTTTATGTTAGCCATTTATAACACATAAATACGCATGCTGAAATCTTTTTTTTTTTTAATGAGATTTATGCATTTATTTATTTCAGATCAGTGGAGCGTATTAGGTTTTTGTTTGTGGGGGGGCATTCCAGTATTTAGCTCTGGTGCGAGGGGTCTAGGGGCACATTATCTGGACAAAAATTGTTTGGAAACCATTCATGAAATGAGAAACTCTATTTTTACTTTCCGAACATGTACCCTGTAAAGAAAGTAGTGTCATCCTGAAACAATTCGACTTCGAGATTGGGGTGTATGGACACGTTTGGAGGTCTTCTGAATTCATGGATGCTATTTTTACGAGATGTATGTATGTATGTATGTGTGTGTGTGTATGTGAGTGAACACGACAGCTCCTAAACGGTACATTCGATGGAGCTCTAATTGGGTACATGTGTTATAAACCACCGTCGTAAGACCGGTATGGATTGGGATGTGTATAGGACTTTTAGTTTTTCTACAGGGCTACGACAAAGATTTCTTTTACATAACGGCCTATGGGGAGACATTCTTGAAAGTGCGCTCGCGTTGAAACGGCGCATTCGATGCAGCTTCCATTGGGTCTATATGTTTGAATGATTCATCGATTCAAATGGATTTAAATGCTGGGTCATGATCTTAATCTTAAATGTTCGGAAAATCGAGTGGAGTCACTCCAGATTTTTAAGTTAATAGAAATATTCAAGATGTCCCAAAAAGGGGTGGTAAAGGGCTTCAATTCTTTATCTGTTAGAGATAAGTGCACAGTGTAAATAGGAAAAAAGTTCAAAATAAGGTTGTAAATAACGTTAAGAAAAAATTCTTCTAGTCCATTTTCAAAAGTTTACACTTTTTAAATTTGGATACGATCCATATTTACACAACTTACCATATTTACAATTGTGTATGCATAAACATACACAATTAGTAAAAAAATTCCCAATTATTGTACACTAATGAGGTGATGTACGAAATTTCAGCCGTTCATCCTACAAAGACTCAAAAATATCTTTAAAGAAAGAGGATCGGGGTCTTTGCAAGATTTTGAATATAAACGTTTATTGCTAGAGCGGGGAATTTTTTTTTTTTTCGTAATTTTTGTACGAACTCTGAAATCGGATCATTCGACGTGACTTTTTCCCCCCGACAGCCATTGAAAAGGGGTTCGAGTCAGCATTATATTTATCTACATATCTCTGACGCTTTTCTGAATATAATCAAATTTTGTATGTCACCTGATTAGTCTATGGGGCACATGTTACTAACCGAGAATTTTTTGTACGGGGTCGTATACAAATTCAAAATTTAACAAGAGGAGTTTTTTTGGTAGCGTAATCTTTTTTACCTTGTTTTGAACATTGTTTTTCAATTGACATTGCCCACTTATCTGCAATACATGAAGAATTAAAACCATTACCACCTTTTTGGAACGCCCTGTATATAGATTAAAGTTCAACAATGGAATGAAAAATTACTTTTACTGGAGTCATCACTACGTGTCTTAACGACGCGTCTGAAAGTATATTCTGACAAAGCATCATACTAATGCTTATAACGTTCTAAAGTTGGTTTATTTTAAATCCTATTCTTACTAGTGTTAATAAAAATGTTTTAAAATACGTTTTTAAATAATTGTTTTATATTTTCGGAGGGGGCCCGGGCCCCCTCGGCTCCTCCCCTTAAATACGCCAATGTTTCAAATGGAAGTTTATGTAACTTTATTTAATTTGGAATATGAATAGGATGTCTTTTGTGTGATTTTAAAAAAGTCACGTGAACACTGCTCATGAATTAAAAACCAAATAAAAGTTTTTTTGGCAGACGATTTATTATTTCGCTCGCTGCTTGCTCTCACCTCAACCCAAAAGGGGTTCTAGAATAAATCGTGAAGGTTTTCATGTTCCAGGCGGGAAGTATAGTGAATATATGCATCTATATTTTTCTAAATGATTGAGGTAAAGTTTCTTTATTTTATAATTTTCTGTGCACGTCGCTTTTAGAAAGATTTTTGTATGCATGAAATGTTGTTTATCTGCGACCATTTATAAATATGGGTTTGTTAATGGGTGGTTAAGTTTGTTCGGAAACTCGAATGGCGGGGCTGGGTTCGTTCTTTCGAAAATCACAAACGGCAGCAATTAAAAATGACTTAAATAATTTACAGAACAATTTTGTAATTCTGTAAGAGTTTTCATAATTTATGGATTCATTGACTGAGATAGGTTTTTTCTATTTCGGCGGTACTAGTTAGTATTTCATTTGCAAATTAGCTTTGCACTCCGTGGAACAGAATAAACCTAGGCACAATTTATTTATTTTATTTTGATGTAATAAGTAGGCTCAAGAGATGTTTAAAATGAATCAGCGTTGAAATGTGACTGTTAATAGTATGTGAAATGCTCTCTCAGATGTGGTTTATTATTCGATGTTCATTTAAATTTAGAATTATGAACAAAATTAAAATGGCGGCGCGGGGTTTGTTCATTTTAGAATGAATGCCGTGGTGATGCAAGAATTTACTTAGATAAATTTTATGTCTTTGCAACAGTTTTAATAATTTAAATATTATTTACTCAGCATAAATGAGATGCAGTATAACCTCAGTATATCGAATTCGAAAAGACGCCGAAAAAATTTGAGTTTTCTTGATGAAATAAAAGGGGGATTTGTTTGTAAGGGATAACAAATTTATTCAAGATATCAAGATTTTCGACATACCGAGGTTACACATTATTTTATGAATTATTTTATCGAAATCTCTGCAGAATTTCTAGATGCATTCTTATACCTTATTTTGTAAGGAATCTTTCAATAAATCATCTTATTTATTTAATATAAAATAAGGTCTGTGACTTTTTGATTAAAAATTTTTTTAACGCAAATTTTCTTTTACTTAAATCTGATTTTGTAGTTAAATTATGTCCTAAAAATTCTAGATGTGAATTAATTTACATTTTATAAAAATAATGTGCTATATAAAACAATTTACAGAACAATATTTTAAAGTTGTAATTTTGTAAATCAGTTCCTGTCTGTTTTATGAATGACGGCCAAATAAAAAGCAAGTGGGCGCTTCTTTTTAAGCTGTTCATAGATAAACCCGCTTTAATATGAAAACAATGGCAAATGATTCAAATTAAATTTAATATTTAAGACAACAGAAGTAATAATTTGTACTTTGAATGAAAAAGACCCTCAGAACAAGAAAAAAAAAATGATACTGTAATTGTAAATTCTCTCGCCCATTTACAAATTCAGACAATTCTGTTACGTTAAATAAACATATACTTTTAAACTAAGTTGTGTTATTTAATATTTTTTCTATTTTATAAATATAATAAACTATATTTTGTAGCAAAACCGTTTAGTAAAATCACTGTTCGCTTCATCACCAGGGATCGTAAATATCACGACATTTTCAAAAATATCAAAAATACCCGATACTTTGATATATATCAGATATTTTCAATAAAAAGCTAATTGTGCTGTCGATAAGTATTTTCATTCGTGATATAAATATTATAACATAAAATTTTTCATTTTATATAATTTTTTTTCCTTGCATTTCATAAAAAATTTTTATCCAATAAAATAGCAAGCAGAAACAACTTTCTCAAAAATTAAATATGTTCTATGTACTCGTCAAAATGCAAAATGTATGATTCAATCTTAACGTGAAGTCAATTTATTTATTTTTTATTACAAGCTCAAAAACTGTAATTCTTTCCTTATTAGTATTATTTTGAATCCAAAATTCATAATTCAAAAATCATAAACACTCTACAACATTGTTGAAAAGTGTCGATAATTTTGATTTGTCTGTCTATGTGATCTAACATTGATCTATGCATTGATTACTAAGAAATTTTTATGTACTGTACAATATATCCTATTGAAAGGCGTGTTTGTAGCATTTATACTCCGCTTACAGGAGCACCCAATAAAATTGCAATACATTACATTTTACAGGCAGTGATTGTTTAAAGTGCATTCTGCAAATATGCATCTAAGAAAATACAACTGATATAAGTTATTAAAGATTACAAAATAATGCTTTCCATTGAAAATAACGTATTCAGCATTTAGGATTTTTCTACAGGAACACTCAAAAGAATTTCAATACATTATGGTCTATACCAAATGTCCAAATTTACATACACTTGTCCAAATTTACATACACTATGCAATTGTGCGTTGCTTTGGAATCCATCTAGTTCACTTGCAATGGGTCCTAAAATATCTACAAACACGCCTTTTATTTAATATAAAATAAGGTCTGTGACTTTTTGATTTAAAAAAATATTAACTCAAATTTTCTTTTATTTAAATCTGATTTTGTAGTTAAAAAATGTCCTAAAAATTCTAGGTGTGAATTAATTTACATTTTATAAAAATAATTTGAACAGTTAACTATTATATTTATGTCATTCACTAAATCAGAAATGCATTTATCAGTTTTACACGTTTTGAAAATATCAAAAATATCATGAAATTTATTTTATAATAAATATCGGATATATATTGTGATATATATCATGATATATATTCATTGATATATATCAACGAACCCTGTTCATCCCTAAAAGCTGAAACTTTTAGGGCGCGACCTTTAAAAACGGAACCTTTTAATTATATATCTCTCTTTATTCAAAATTTTAAAGTATTGAAAAATTACAGTTTTTCTACAAATTATTAAGTTTGCCAAAAATCCATTTTATCGGAATTCTAAACCATTCATTTACATTCCATCTACTTTAATATTCTGTGGCTCTCGCACACACTCAAAAAAGAGAAAAAAAAGTGAGAAAGAGAGAGAGGGAAGTTAGAATTCTTTTTCTTTTTTTTAAGGTATTGGGAGGTGCACATTTTTACAAATTAAACTTTATCATTTTCTGAACAAAAATATAAATTTCAGGGATGCGAAGCCCCTTCCCAACAGTTCCATCTCTGCCGTAGACAATTGCATGTTACAAATCCGAGAAAAGTCCCTAAATTTTTGAAAATTTCATGAAAAACTCCCTTTTTGACGTTGTTTTTTTCACCCAAACGTCCCTGGTAGATGTGTAGTTTACCTCAGTCTGATTATTGTGATAGAGTATTTCCTAGGCTACTACACTACTCAGGCGGCACAGAAAAATCTATCAGGCAATCGAGAAAATTATGGGAAAAAGACGAAATGAATTAAAAATTATCCTAAGTTCGATGGATATGGAAATTTATATAGAAAAATCAAAAGAGATTTAGGTTAATTTTCATGGATTATTAAACTTTGGATAGTTTCCCTAAATATTTTTAAGATTCAGAAATACGTTGTAATATTAAGATGTGGCTTTGAAGGCTCTGTTTTAATCCTTTGGGACGCAACCCTTTTCCAATTCTGAAAAAAAGGGCAGCCGTTGCCATCTCTCGACTTAACTACCAGCAAGAGGGCGGACGATCGAAACGTTCATCGCGTGCCACAGATCTAGAGACCATTTCTTGATACACCTGGCTGTGCGACCCTTTTTGACACTGCCATCACTTGTAACCTACGAGACCCTTTTCGACACAGCCAGCTGTGTCAAAAAGGGTCTCACAGGTCAAAAGGGTCGCAATTCGATCGGCCGCTCTGTAGCTGGTAGTTGAACCGAGCGATGGCATCCTTTTTCGGCATTGGGAAAGGGTTGCGCTTCAAAGGGTTAAGAGTTCAGTATTTTCTTGATCATGTATGTTTTGGTGTAAAAGCCTTTGAATAATTAACTTTGTTTCTAGATGTGTGGTTTGAATTATGGTTTTGAATTTCTTTTTGTAATTGCAGTGCAGCGCCTTCTGTTTGAAGTGTCACCAGCAGGAATCTGTCACTTAAGAGTGTGGTGTGACTGTGCGAAGACGGCTCAAGGTAGGACACAGTTCTCAAACTATTTTTCATTCATTTCCTTTTGCAGTCAATGAGTTCGATTATAAAAAGGGGCTGTACGCGGCCTCCAGACTCATACACTGGAACCTCCCAAGTTGGGCACCCCCATAACACGGACACCTCTCTCTAAGATGGACACTTTTCCGGGGGAACGGTACGTGTCCATAGTGCAGAAATATACCTTCTACAAGTTGGATACTGTTCGATGGAGCTGCTGGTTTCTCTGTATTCGAGTTCAAAATCCCTATTTTGGCCAGATGTTCGGCCAGGCAGTCGTGTCCAGTCCTCCATCTGAAATTGGCCCCTTTTGCGAGTTTTTGCACGAAATTGCTTCCAGTCATCCCTGGTTGTGTGAATCCTTAGCCCTTTAATGAAAAACCACTCGGGCCACACGCACGAGGACCCAACCTTCTTGCAACGTGCAGTGGTATAATTTTGTAACCTCTAACTGTTCTGTAGTCAGAGGTCGATAAAGCAATTTTTTCTAGGGTCCCATTTTTGTGAAAATTGCTTATTTTTGTGAATTTCAACACTTATTATTGTGAATTTTCTCACCAATTTTTAATAAAAGTAATTTTTACTTTCCGAACATGTACCCTGTAGGGAAAGTATTGTCATCCTGAAAAAATTCGACTTCGAGATTTGGGTGTATGGACACGTTTGGAGGTCTTCTGAATTCATGGATGCTGTTTTTACGAGATGTGTGTATGTGTGTGTGTGTGTGCTTGTGTGTGAACACGATAGCTCCTAAACGGGGAATTCGATTGTGCTTAAATTGGGTATATAGGTTATAAACCACCGTCGCAAGGCCGGTCTTGATTTGGGTGTGTATGGGACTTATAGTTTTTCTACAAGGCTACAACAAAGATTTCTTTGACAGGATGGCCTATGGGAGGACATTCTTGAAAGTGCGCTCGCGTTTAAACGGTACATTCGATCGAGCTTCCGTTTGGTCTATATGCTTGAATGATTCATCGATTCAAATTTATTGAAATGCTGGGTCATGATCTTAATCGTAAGTGATCGGAAAGTCGAGTGGAGTCACTCCAGATTTTTTTTTTTTAAATAACTGATAAAACAGATCAAAATGAAGGATAAAATGACAATGAAGATACTTTTTAATCGATTGTAGTTTCTGAAGGGGCTGTTTTGATGCATTGTCATTTTGTGAAGGGGGCTGCAAAACGGACCCCATTTTCTTCTTCATCGACCCCTGCTAAGTTTCGAAAGAGTTAGGACTCTGTCCAAAAAAATTCTGTTCCATTTTATTTTTACCAAAAAGTTCCAAGCTCTTTCGTCTCCATCCATTCCGACATGTGAGGATCTAATGCAGGATGAAGTATTACAGAACTACCTGCCCATATTATCCCACGGGCATTCGGGGCACGTGCCCTGGGCACACATGCAGAAATACATCGATTATGAATGCGGAAATGTATTATCTGCATGAAAATGAAGTTTGGAACAATAAGTAGGGGCACGAAAATTGAGCCACCTATATGTATGCTGGCATAAAATTTGAAAAGTGCCCTGGGCACTAAAGTGTTATAGTCAGTATAACCCTTCTTCCCTTTGTATAATAGTACGGACCGACACTATCTCGCCAGGTGATTCAAAATAGATGTTAAGGCGATTATTTTGTAAACCGTAACGGATCGAAACATAGTACTTCCCATTAGAAAAGTTCGTCCAGTTATGAGTCGCTTTCAGATAGGGCCTATTCTTTACTGGGGGTTGTATACCTATTAAAATACGAAATTTAATTTTTAGACGGTCCCTCCTTTCCTACCTTTTCTATTCAGAAGAATGCCACTCTTTGCCTAAGAAAATGAATAAAACAAAATCCCGTGTCTCTACGTGGAATAGTTTCCGACATAGATCCATTTGAAAATTCTGGCATTTGTCGCCGAGCAATAAAGGAATGTCTCCAAAGTGAGAAAAATGCTACTACTTTTCAAATGCCGTTCATTCACGTTGATAGTCACTCGATAGACCTAGTTCGCTGCTCAAAGTCTAATGTAGATAGAATTTTCCGGTTACGTATGTTTGGCAATTTCTATTGAAAGTGACCCACACCACCATAGTAACGTACACCCTTATTTTGCCACCCTCTTTTACACTTTAAAATTCCTTCTCTGGAAGAGTGATGTCATGAGTGGATGACCCCTTAAAAGACTCAATGAACGCTCATTTCATAAAGCAGTACCGATCCTTTTAGGTAAAATTGCACCCATTGATATCACACATTTCAACGCATTGAATTGCTTTACCCAACAATCGGATCTTTATTTATTTTTTATCAATTCATAGTCAGTCCCCTAAAGTATAGATTTTTTCTCCCGAAAACGGACGCCAACACAGCAGGTAAAGTGGCGTAAGTCATCCTTTTCAAAATGAATTTTCTCGCTAACTATTTCACTTAGAGACACGGGATTTGTTTTATTTTCTTAGGCATATTAAAATTTCGTATTTTAATATGTATACAACCCCCAGTAAATAATATGCCACATCGGAAAGCGACTCATAATTGGACGAACTTTTCTAATGGGAAGTACTATGTTTCGATCCCTTACGGTTTAAAAAATAATCGACTTAATATCTATTTTGAATCACGTGGTATAGTCAAGCTGGGTTCAGTTTGGGAGTCTATTTTTTTGGTACCAAACTTGGCGATCCATCGACCAAAAGTGGCCAATCTTGGTGAATTTACACTTACGAGAATGGCTACCTACATTTTGGGCAACCCTTTATACATGGTTTTATTTTCAGTTTTTTGAATGCAAATATCACCAGAATTTTAAAAATTAATAAGGTATTTCACATGAAAGGGCTGCCTCATTTTGAATAAAAGAAAAGAATAATCGAAATCGGTCAACGTGATACAAAATTATCCTTGGACATACATACAAAAAAAAATAGTTAAATTAAATTAAAGTAAGACAAGAAGTATTCGTACGAATGAATGACCTCTTTCTTTATGTTTATTTGACAAAATGAAGATAGAAAAAAATGTTTTACGCCATTATTTTTACACTGCGTTATTTAGAAACCCTGTAAAGAGAGCATCCAGTGTATATTGCAAAAGTTCTTGATCGCATTTCCTGCGTCCTGTATATCTTGAGGGTGCTAGCCATGGGTGCTAACGGAATTCGAACCCGACATCATCAAATTGTCAAAACTCCATCATTCCGCTCGTTTCACTGGTTTATTATTCACGAGTGTTCCACTACTTTCTTTAATTGTTATTGACTTTGTGTTTATTTTTGAAATGTTATGTTAATAAAAAAAACTTTTGTTGTACATTGTCGTTTTATTACTTTGCCATAATGATTTTTGAAATATAAATAAACAGATAAATTAAGTGCATATAATATGCAGCAATATTGTAATATTCTCTTCCGCACAGAAGATCCCCCTCCCACAGTCGATGATGACTATCAAGGATTAGGGAAGGTCAGTTTATTGATCAAATGTGTTTGCTGAAGAGTTAAATAAACCACGGTTAATTTTTATTTTTCTATTACTACAAAATCCGCTTGTTTCTACACCGATTTACTTTTAAACTGTAAGGGATAGAAACATACTTTCAACTAGAAAGTTAGACAAATAACTAGTAGATTTCAGATACGGACTTTTTTTACTGGGGGCTGTATATATTAAAATACGAAATTTAATTTTTAGACGGTCCCTCCTTTCCTATCACTTATATTTAGAAAAATGATGCTCTTCGTCTAAGAAAATGAATAAAAGAAAATCCCATGTCTCTAAGTGAAATAGTTAGCGAAAAAATTAATTTTGAAAAGGATGACTTACACCACTTTACCTACATTGTTGGTCTCAGTTTTCAGGCAAAAAATAATCTTTACTTTAGGGGACTATGAGTTGATAAAGGATAAATAAAGATCCCATTGTTCGGTAAAGCAATTAAACGCGTTGAAATGTGTGAAATGAACAGGTACAGTTTTACCTAAAATAATCGGTACTGCTTTATGAAATGAGCGATCATTGAGTCTTTTAGGGGAGTCATCCACTCATGACATCACGCTTCTAGAGAAAGAATTTCAAAGTGTAAAAGAGAATGGCAGATCAATGGCGTAAGTTACTAGGATGTGGTCACTTTCACTAAAAACTGCCAACCATGCTTAACAGGAAAATTATAGCTCAATTAGGATTTGAGGAGTCAAAAGAATCTATCGAGTGACTATTAACATAAATTAACGTCAGTCGAAAAGTAATTATATTTTTCTCACTTTGAAGACATCCCTTTAGTGCTTTGGCGACCCAAATTTACAAAATGCAATATCTGGCTAACTATTTCACTTAGAAACACGGAATTTTTTAAATTAATTTTCTTTGACAAAGAGCAAAACTTTTCTAAAAGTATGTGATAGGAAAAAAAGCACCGTATAAAAATTAAATTTCGTATTTTAATACGTGTACAGTCCCTAGTAAAAAAAAAATTGCCGTATATGAAAGCTACTCTTAATTTGACTAATTTTCTCGTTCAAAGTATGTTTCTATCACTTACTGTTCAAAAGATGAACGCTGTAACATCTATTTTGAAAGACCCCCGCAGTATACCATAATGTTACAGAAGTGTTTGTGATGGTTTTAAACAGAAGACATTCTTGTTCGACTAACCTTTCGGAAAACACTGCAAGTGCTGCAGTTACTAATAGAGCGACTGTGAAAGGACAACATAATGTTTCGTGTAACAATATTCATTAAATATCACACACTTTTCAGGATTTTAAAAGAGAACATTTTGTCATTCTAGGAAAGAACAGTCATTCAAAATACTTTTTAATACACTACAAAGAATTTATGCAGCTTAAATGGATACATTCCAGTTCTAAAACACAGTAGTATAAAGTATTAATGAACAGTTCTGTAAAAAGAGAAAATAAATTATTTTTGTCGTCTATAATTAAGTTCTAATATTTCTAGAAATTTTCTGAACTCATTCCTATGAAAACTTTTAGGACTACATTGGGCGACCTGAGATATTGTTAAAAGTTACCATCGATTTAGTACATTCCATCGAAAATACGCATGGTAGCATTTATTAATTCTTCTACAAGAGTACTAAACGAAGTTCCAGTACAGTATGGCAGGGGTGGCCAAATCGTGGCGCATGCGCAAAACTTGGTGCATTGGATGATTTTAGTGACTTATTGCACCCTTTTACCTATTCATCGCTTTAAGACTTGAAGACTGGAGGTATTTTTCATTAAAAAAAATTGACATGACAAAAATTATGGAAATAGTTTATTTCTTATACTGTACGATGTCTCTTCAAAAGGAAGTCTCAGTATATTTCAAAATACGTAATTATGCAAAAAACGAACCTATCCTAACCAAAAATGCAAAATATTTATTATATGAAGAATACTTTTATATTAGAAGAATACTTCATGTACCCACATTCACTACACCTTGGGGATACTTTTATTTACGCCAATAGAATTTGTAAATCGTCAGTTGACATTATTTTTCTTAGTATTTTGTTGATTGGACACTCAGCAAAGGGCAGCATCCTGACACGGGGTTTCAACAACAACAACTAACGGCTGAGATTCTTGAGAGCGAAAATGAACATTAAAATCGCCAGTAAGAATCATCAGTAATTCATGATAATTACTCAGAATCCAGGAAGTGTCCATGCTGTAGTATTATTCTTTAGCTGTTTTCTTATACCATTGTTCCGTCTGGAGGTAGGGTTTGAATGGGGGGAATGTCCACAGTCTAGAATTATACTTTAACTGTGTTCTTTAACGGATGTTTTCCTCTGTTTGTTGGGTTCGAATGCAGGTAGTGTAATTATTTTTGTGTTTTTCTATCACAGTGTTTTTAAGCGTATATTTCGTCTGCTGGTAGGTTTCGAATTATTATTCTGTATCCGTGTTTTTAAACTGCAGGTTCTGTCTATTGTTCCGGTTCTTTTGCAGGCAGATATTCCATTTCTTTGTGCTTTTCCAAAACCATGGTATATTATTCATCTAAAATTAAGGATTATCGAGTACCACCTGTGAGGTTGGGATTACATGTAAAATATTATGTTGGCTGTACCTTCAAAACATATATAAAATAAAGATTGATGGGTCAAAGATACGGCTCTTGACTTTTTCTCTCGCCGTTTCTTTCCCTAACAGGTTCTGCATATTTTTACAGGATGAAGTCGGCGAAAGCAGCGGTGCGGTCGAAAAGGTAGGTTTTTCTGTGGTTCTTCTTTTTTAGGGTCACCGTGGAGTATATGACATATACATCACTTCCTTTACTGGGCGTTACTTCCGTCAGAAAAAAAAAATCTGAGTTACTCCCTAGTCGGGACTAAAGAAGTTTTCCTTCAAAAAAGGAAAAAAATCTGAAACGCTTTCAGATTTTAAATACGCATTAAAGTGCTATATATTAAAAGCGTATCGCAATTTATGCGTCATCCCTATTGTTCTTCCTTATTCCATTAAGTTGGAAAGTGTATCATTATTCTAGAGTGTGCCGTATTTTTCTTCCTTGTTTCATAAAACACATCTTTGGAATCGAAATCCATCTTAAAAACGCCTACTGAAACTATTTTACAATCTTCGCCGAGTATATTACAACTACACTTCACCGTTTTAAATAGTGTTTCGAATGTGCATCCTAATCCATGAGTGTGCAGTGTTTCTCTTTCTTGGGCAGATTCCTACTTGAACGCCCCGACTCCCGCCTAGCTAGCGATAAATAAATATATGCAGTTACCGTACCATGACATGTTTTGTATGTATGAGGGACCGTAGTAATTTAGAAATAAAATGGCGATTTGGGAAAACATGTAAGCACAAAATTCCATAACTTATTTATTTATTTTGGGTTGGTAATTAGTATAGATTTCATAATAAAGTGTCTTCCAATTCCTGAACTGGTGCGATTATCCCTCATTTGTTCACTTTCGTTTTTATCTGATTCTTTCGGGAGCGTTGACACTAGTGCATAACTCCTAGAGCACCATCATCACAAAGATAGCGAAAGGGCGGCGATTTTTTAGGTTACACCGGAAGTGGGGGCATTAAAATAGAAATTAACTCTCTCTTCTGCCATAAATCACAGCTTTGGAATCGAAATCTATCTTAAAATCGCCTCCCTTTTGCCCTACCTTACTGAAACTATTTTACAATCTTCGTTAAGTATACTCTAAAAATAGTGCACCATTTGAAATACTGCTTGGAATGGGAATCATAAACAGTAATTGTACAGAGTTTTCCTTCCTTGTTCAATAAAACACTTCTTTGGAATAGAAATCTATGTTAAAATCGCCTACGAAAATTCTTAAACAATTTTCAACAGGCATAGTTAAACTATCCTTCATCTTTATGATTACCATTTGGAAAGTGTATCGTAATCTATGAGTGTACCGTATTTGCCTTCACTATTCTATAAAACACTTTTTCGCAATTAAATCCTATCTTAAAATCGCCTACTAAAACTATTTAACAATCTTGAATAGGAATTTTCTAATCACACTCTTAATATATGACTTATAATAAATTGTCGAGTTTTGGCAACAAATTTAGCAATCAGTTATCATAAATTGTAAACCTTATGCGACTTTTAAAATTTTATTAACGCCCCCGCCCCCTTCCATGTTATCTGGCAAACACATTTGGAAAGTTATTCATTGTAACAATTCATATCTACAAAACTTAACTTCAGAGGGCACTCAAGTGGCACTCGATTCTATTTTTCTTAGTTGTTAGTTGATGGGACTCTCACCCTTGTATACGCAAAGGGCAGCTCATCGACACTAGGTCAGGGTTGCCAGATCAAAATTCTTGAAAATAGCCAAATGGCTTCTTAAAATTAGCCAAAAATAGCCACTTTGATTGCAGAGCCATCTTTTGGATTTTCGAGAAAACCTTTAAAAAGTCTAGAATATAACATAGATCTGATTCACAAGCGTATTTTTGTGATTAAATTAATAACAATAATAATAGTTTGAAGATTAGTAGATCGCAGAAATAAAGAGTTATTACTTAGAAATTTTGCGGAATAATAAATCGAATTGAATGCATTGGTTAGGAAACACTTTCTAACGTTTGAGAGGGCGCAAGCGATTACTATTTGAGGAAAAAAATCTTACACACAGGCATAAATGCTTTGTTGCGGAAAAAAATGTCGGTAGATTCATCAATATATAAAGAAAACTTAGCCTTTCTTAACTCTTGAATCATCTCTTCGAATAACGATAGGCTTATGAAATTCTTAATGAGGCATGCACTCTTTATTTGGAGTTTCAGATCCTCTAGTGCACTACCTTTTGAATACGTTTTCACTATTTCACCTAGGTGATCAACGGATTTAATACTGCAGTGGCACTCAATAGCTACACTAAATTTTATATCAAATTCTTTCAATGATTTATTTACAGCTGACTTTTTTTTTTATAAACAGTGAGCAGTGCAATTAATTTAGAGGATTTCAAGTCTTTCTCTTTATTCTTATTTTGGATAATTTTTCGTGAGTCACTAAATTATGCTTTTTAAGCTGGGATATTGAGCAAAGACACAACTTGCAAAAACACGCACTGTCTTTCAGCATTAACCATGGATGCTCCCATTCTTTATTATATTTTCTACTCATTATAGGCTAGCGCTTAATAACTGTAACTTAATAATTACTCAAGCTTAACGTAACCACGGCAACATATTCAATGCTTAGTACAACCGCACAACAAGGGCCGACCGAGTTGAATGGTGGGTAAAGCACCGTACTCCAGTTTCGGGTTCAACTCCCGGCAGTCAGGGTTCGATCCCCGACTGCGCGTGGCTGTCATTGTGTCCGTCCCTTCATAGGGGGCGACGTTGGTCCACGCACTAGGTGTCCCCATAATAAAGTGACCAACAATTCCGGCCTGTTGTGGCCAAAGACTTAAAGACAGAGGCCGGCCATTAGAAAAAAAAAACCGCACTACAAATAAATGTGCCCTAGTCAGCTCGGCTACTCCGTAAAACCCTCTTTCGTTAAGAATCAAAATCGAACAAAAAACCCGTCGAAATTCGAACTAAAACCAAAACATAGCCACACCATTTGTTCGGAAAGAGGACAAAATGCCGGGTGATAGACACTGCTACAAATTGTGACGTCCCCCGCAGACTAGACAAGAAGCAAGTAGCTATACATATATATATTGTTTGTTTGTTTTCATATTCGCCACACAATTACAGAATTAAGACAAAATTGGCTAAAAGACGAGTGGCTAAAATTTTGTTTTTCTTTTTAGCCAGCAGCCTCAAAATTTAGCCATAATTAGCCAAAAAACGAGTGGCTAAAAAAAAATTTTTCTTTTTAGCCAGCAGCTTCTGAAATTAGCCAAAATGGCTAAAATTAGCCACATCTGGCAACCCTGCACTAGGTTTCAACATAAAAAAAAAAATCCTCACCCATTCCGCTTATCTTCCCTCACCTCGCGAACTCAGTGGGTCGGGCAGTGGTTGCAGACATTGCGCTTCCGTGGCAATCCTCCTTTGCCGGGAGCCGTCCCGTGGATGTTCTCAGAGTACAGGTCAGAGCATGGTGGCTCACTTACGGGCATGCACCGAGAAATAGAGATGGGCACTCCAGTAACACTCGGTTCGATATTTCTCACTCGTTAGTTGATGGGACTCTCAGCGTTGTACTCGCAAAGTTCAGCTTGGCGAATCTAGGTTTCGACAAAAAAAAAATCACCCATTCAACTCATCTTCCCTCACCTCGCGTACTCAGTGGGTCGGGCAGTGGTGGCAGAGATTTCCCTTCCGTGGCCATCCTCCTTTGCCGGGAGCCGTCCCGTGGGTGTTCTCAGCTATGTGAGTAGAAGTGTGCGTGAGCATAAGCCAGAGCATGGCGGCTCACTTACGGGCATGCACCGAGAAAGAAAGATGGGCACTCCAGTAACACTCGGTTCGATATTTCTCACTCGTTAGTTGATGGGACTCTCAGCGTTGTAGACGCAAATTTCAGCTTGGCGACACTAGGTTCGACAAAATAAAAATCACCCATTCCGCTCATCTTCCCTCACCTCGCGTACTCAGTGGGTCGGGCAGTGGTGGCAGAGATTTCCCTTCCGTGGCCAACCTCTTTTGACGGGAACCGTCCCGTAGGTGTTCTCAGAGCACAGGTCAGAGAATCGTGGCTCACTTACGGGCATGCACCGAGAAATAAAGATGGGCACGCTAGGCGACACTAGGTTTCGACAAAAAAAAATCACCCATTCCGCTCATCTTCCCTCACCTCGCGTACTCAGTGGGTCGGGCAGTGGTGGCAGAGATTTCAATTCCGTGGCCATCCTCCTTTGCCGGGAGCCGTCCCGTGGGTGTTCTCAGCTATGTGTGTCGCAGTGTGCGCCAGCACAAGCCAGAGCATGGCGGCTCACTTACGGGCATGCACCGAGAAAGAAAGATGGGCACTCCAGTAACACACGGTTCGATGTTTCTCACTCGTTAGTTGATGGGACTCTCAGCGTTGTAGACGCAAAGTTCAGCTTGGCGACACTAGGTTTCGACAAAAAAAAATCACCCATTCCGCTCATCTTCCCTCACCTCGCGTACTCAGTGGGTCGGGCAGTGGTGGCAGGGATTTCCCTTCCGTGGCCAACCTCTTTGTGACGCCGGGATGTTATGTGTCGCAGTGTGCGCCAGCACAAGCCAGAGCATGGCGACTCACTTACGGGCATGCACCGAGAAAGAAAGATGGGCACTCCAGTAACACTCGGTTCGATATTTCTCACTGGTTAGTTGATGGGACTCTCAGCGTTGTAGACGCAAAGTTCAGCTTGGCGACACTAGGTTCGACAAAATAAAAATCACCCATTCCGCTCATCTTCCCTCACCTCGCGTACTCAGTGGGTCGGGCAGTGGTGGCAGAGATTTCCCTTCCGTGGCCAACCTCTTTTGACGGGAATCGTCTCGCAGTGTGCTCCAGCACAGGTCAGAGCATCGTGGCTCACTTACGGGCATGCACCGAGAGATAAAGATGGGCACTCCAGTAACACTCGGTTCGACATTCCTCACTGGTTAGTTGATGGGACTCTCAGCGTTGTAGACGCAAAGTTCAGCTTGGCGACACTAGGTTCGACAAAATAAAAATCACCCATTCCGCTCATCTTCCCTCACCTCGCGTACTCAGTGGGTCGGGCAGTGGTGGCAGAGATTTCCCTTCCGTGGCCAACCTCTTTTGACGGGAACCGTCCCGTAGGTGTTCTCAGAGCACAGGTCAGAGAATCGTGGCTCACTTACGGGCATGCACCGAGAAATAAAGATGGGCACGCTAGGCGACACTAGGTTTCGACAAAAAAAAATCACCCATGTCGCTCATCTTCCCTCCCCTCGCGTTCTCAGTGGGTCGGGCAGTGGTGGCAGAGATTTCAATTCCGTGGCCATCCTCCTTTGCCGGGAGCCGTCCCGTGGGTGTTCTCAGCTATGTGTGTCGCAGTGTGCGCCAGCACAAGCCAGAGCATGGCGGCTCACTTACGGGCATGCACCGAGAAAGAAAGATGGGCACTCCAGTAACACTCGGTTCGATGTTTCTCACTCGTTAGTTGATGGGACTCTCAGCGTTGTAGACGCAAAGTTCAGCTTGTCGACACTAGGTTCGACAAAATAAAAATCACCCATTCCGCTCATCTTCCCTCACCTCGCGTACTCAGTGGGTCGGGCAGTGGTGGCAGAGATTTCCCTTCCGTGGCCAACCTCTTTTGACGGGAACCGTCCCGTAGGTGTTCTCAGAGCACAGGTTACAGAATCGTGGCTCACTTACGATGCATGCACCGAGAAATAAAGATGGGCACGCTAGGCGACACTAGGATTCGACAAAAAAAATCACCCATGTCGCTCATCTTCCCTCCCCTCGCGTTCTCAGTGGGTCGGGCAGTGGTGGCAGAGATTTCAATTCCGTGGCCATCCTCCTTTGCCGGGAGCCGTCCCGTTGGTGTTCTCAGCTATGTGTGTCGCAGTGTGCGCCAGCACAAGCCAGAGCATGGCGGCTCACTTACGGGCATGCACCGAGAAAGAAAGATGGGCACTCCAGTAACACTCGGTTCGACATTCCTCACTGGTTAGTTGATGGACTCTCAGCGTTGTAGACGCAAAGTTCAGCTTGGCGACACTAGGTTCGACAAAATAAAAATCACCCATTCCGCTCATCTTCCCTCACCTCGCGTACTCAGTGGGTCGGGCAGTGGTGGCAGAGATTTCAATTCCGTGGCCATCCTCCTTTGCCGGGAGCCGTCCGTGGGTGTTCTCAGCTATGTGTGTCGCAGTGTGCGCCAGCACAAGCCAGAGCATGGCGGCTCACTTACGGGCATGCACCGAGAAAGAAAGATGGGCACTCCAGTAACACTCGGTTCGATGTTTCTCACTCGTTAGTTGATGGGACTCTCAGCGTTGTAGACGCAAAGTTCAGCTTGGCGACACTAGGTTCGACAAAATAAAAATCACCCATTCCGCTCATCTTCCCTCACCTCGCGTACTCAGTGGGTCGGGCAGTGGTGGCAGAGATTTCCCTTCCGTGGCCAACCTCTTTTGACGGGAACCGTCCCGTAGGTGTTCTCAGAGCACAGGTCAGAGAATCGTGGCTCACTTACGGGCATGCACCGAGAAATAAAGATGGGCACGCTAGGCGACACTAGGTTTCGACAAAAAAAAATCACCCATTCCGCTCATCTTCCCTCACCTCGCGTACTCAGTGGGTCGGGCAGTGGTGGCAGAGATTTCAATTCCGTGGCCATCCTCCTTTGCCGGGAGCCGTCCCGTGGGTGTTCTCAGCTATGTGTGTCGCAGTGTGCGCCAGCACAAGCCAGAGCATGGCGGCTCACTTACGGGCATGCACCGAGAAAGAAAGATGGGCACTCCAGTAACACACGGTTCGATGTTTCTCACTCGTTAGTTGATGGGACTCTCAGCGTTGTAGACGCAAAGTTCAGTTTGGCGACACTAGGTTTCGACAAAAAAAAATCACCCATTCCGCTCATCTTCCCTCACCTCGCGTACTCAGTGGGTCGGGCAGTGGTGGCAGAGATTTCCCTTCCGTGGCCAACCTCTTTTGACGGGAACCGTCCCGTAGGTGTTCTCAGAGCACAGGTTACAGAATCGTGGCTCACTTACGGGCATGCACCGAGAAATAAAGATGGGCACGCTAGGCGACACTAGGTTTCGACAAAAAAAAATCACCCATGTCGCTCATCTTCCCTCCCCTCGCGTTCTCAGTGGGTCGGGCAGTGGTGGCAGAGATTTCAATTCCGTGGCCATCCTCCTTTGCCGGGAGCCGTCCCGTGGGTGTTCTCAGCTATGTGTGTCGCAGTGTGCGCCAGCACAAGCCAGAGCATGGCGGCTCACTTACGGGCATGCACCGAGAAAGAAAGATGGGCACTCCAGTAACACACGGTTCGATGTTTCTCACTCGTTAGTTGATGGGACTCTCAGCGTTGTAGACGCAAAGTTCAGCTTGGCGACACTAGGTTTCGACAAAAAAAAATCACCCATTCCGCTCATCTTCCCTCACCTCGCGTACTCAGTGGGTCGGGCAGTGGTGGCAGAGATTTCCATTCCGTGGCCATCCTCCTTTGCGGAGCCGTCCGTGGGTGTTCTCAGCATGTGTCGCAGTGTGCGCCAGCACAAGCCAGAGCATGGCGGCTCACTTACGGGCATGCACCGAGAAAGAAAGATGGGCACTCCAGTAACACTCGGTTCGACATTCCTCACTGGTTAGTTGATGGGACTCTCAGCGTTGTAGACGCAAAGTTCAGCTTGGCGACACTAGGTTCGACAAAATAAAAATCACCCATTCCGCTCATCTTCCCTCACCTCGCGTACTCAGTGGGTCGGGCAGTGGTGGCAGAGATTTCCCTTCCGTGGCCAACCTCTTTTGACGGGAACCGTCCCGTAGGTGTTCTCAGAGCACAGGTCAGAGAATCGTGGCTCACTTACGGGCATGCACCGAGAAATAAAGATGGGCACGCTAGGCGACACTAGGTTTCGACAAAAAAAAATCACCCATTCCGCTCATCTTCCCTCACCTCGCGTACTCAGTGGGTCGGGCAGTGGTGGCAGAGATTTCAATTCCGTGGCCATCCTCCTTTGCCGGGAGCCGTCCCGTGGGTGTTCTCAGCTATGTGTGTCGCAGTGTGCGCCAGCACAAGCCAGAGCATGGCGGCTCACTTACGGGCATGCACCGAGAAAGAAAGATGGGCACTCCAGTAACACACGGTTCGATGTTTCTCACTCGTTAGTTGATGGGACTCTCAGCGTTGTAGACGCAAAGTTCAGCTTGGCGACACTAGGTTCGACAAAATAAAAATCACCCATTCCGCTCATCTTCCCTCACCTCGCGTACTCAGTGGGTCGGGCAGTGGTGGCAGAGATTTCCCTTCCGTGGCCAACCTCTTTTGACGGGGATGTTATTCGCAGTGTGCGCCAGCACAAGCCAGAGCATGGCGGCTCACTTATTGGCATGCACCGAGAAAGAAAGATGGGCACTCCAGTAACACACGGTTCGATGTTTCTCACTCGTTAGTTGATGGGACTCTCAGCGTTGTAGACGCAAACTTCAGCTTGGCGACACTAGGTTTCGACAAAAAAAAATCACCCATTCCGCTCATCTTCCCTCACCTCGCGTACTCAGTGGGTCGGGCAGTGGTGGCAGAGATTTCCCTTCCGTGGCCAACCTCTTTTGACGGGAACCGTCCCGTAGGTGTTCTCAGAGCACAGGTCAGAGAATCGTGGCTCACTTACGGGCATGCACCGAGAAATAAAGATGGGCACGCTAGGCGACACTAGGTTTCGACAAAAAAAAATCACCCATGTCGCTCATCTTCCCTCCCCTCGCGTTCTCAGTGGGTCGGGCAGTGGTGGCAGAGATTTCAATTCCGTGGCCATCCTCCTTTGCCGGGAGCCGTCCCGTGGGTGTTCTCAGCTATGTGTGTCGCAGTGTGCGCCAGCACAAGCCAGAGCATGGCGGCTCACTTACGGGCATGCACCGAGAAAGAAAGATGGGCACTCCAGTAACACACGGTTCGATGTTTCTCACTCGTTAGTTGATGGGACTCTCAGCGTTGTAGACGCAAAGTTCAGTTTGGCGACACTAGGTTTCGACAAAAAAAAATCACCCATTCCGCTCATCTTCCCTCACCTCGCGTACTCAGTGGGTCGGGCAGTGGTGGCAGAGATTTCAATTCCGTGGCCATCCTCCTTTGCCGGGAGCCGTCCCGTGGGTGTTCTCAGCTATGTGTGTCGCAGTGTGCGCCAGCACAAGCCAGAGCATGGCGGCTCACTTACGGGCATGCACCGAGAAAGAAAGATGGGCACTCCAGTAACACTCGGTTCGACATTTCTCACTGGTTAGTTGATGGGACTCTCAGCGTTGTAGACGCAAAGTTCAGCTTGGCGACACTAGGTTCGACAAAATAAAAATCACCCATTCCGCTCATCTTCCCTCACCTCGCGTACTCAGTGGGTCGGGCAGTGGTGGCAGAGATTTCCCTTCCGTGGCCAACCTCTTTTGACGGGGATGTTATTCGCAGTGTGCGCCAGCACAAGCCAGAGCATGGCGGCTCACTTACGGGCATGCACCGAGAAAGAAAGATGGGCACTCCAGTAACACTCGGTTCGACATTCCTCACTGGTTAGTTGATGGGACTCTCAGCGTTGTAGACGCAAAGTTCAGCTTGGCGACACTAGGTTCGACAAAATAAAAATCACCCATTCCGCTCATCTTCCCTCACCTCGCGTACTCAGTGGGTCGGGCAGTGGTGGCAGAGATTTCCCTTCCGTGGCCAACCTCTTTTGACGGGAACCGTCCCGTAGGTGTTCTCAGAGCACAGGTCAGAGAATCGTGGCTCACTTACGGGCATGCACCGAGAAATAAAGATGGGCACGCTAGGCGACACTAGGTTTCGACAAAAAAAAATCACCCATGTCGCTCATCTTCCCTCACCTCGCGTACTCAGTGGGTCGGGCAGTGGTGGCAGAGATTTCAATTCCGTGGCCATCCTCCTTTGCCGGGAGCCGTCCCGTGGGTGTTCTCAGCTATGTGTGTCGCAGTGTGCGCCAGCACAAGCCAGAGCATGGCGGCTCACTTACGGGCATGCACCGAGAAAGAAAGATGGGCACTCCAGTAACACACGGTTCGATGTTTCTCACTCGTTAGTTGATGGGACTCTCAGCGTTGTAGACGCAAAGTTCAGCTTGGCGACACTAGGTTCGACAAAATAAAAATCACCCATTCCGCTCATCTTCCCTCACCTCGCGTACTCAGTGGGTCGGGCAGTGGTGGCAGAGATTTCAATTCCGTGGCCATCCTCCTTTGCGGAGCCGTCCGGGATGTTCACTATGTGTCGCAGTGTGCGCCAGCACAAGCCAGAGCATGGCGGCTCACTTACGGGCATGCACCGAGAAAGAAAGATGGGCACTCCAGTAACACTCGGTTCGACATTTCTCACTGGTTAGTTGATGGGACTCTCAGCGTTGTAGACGCAAAGTTCAGCTTGGCGACACTAGGTTCGACAAAATAAAAATCACCCATTCCGCTCATCTTCCCTCACCTCGCGTACTCAGTGGGTCGGGCAGTGGTGGCAGAGATTTCCCTTCCGTGGCCAACCTCTTTTGACGGGAGACCGTGTGTCCGCTAGGTGTGCTCCGAGCACAAGCCAGAGCATGGCGGCTCACTTACGGGCATGCACCGAGAAAGAAAGATGGGCATTCCAGTAATACTCGGTTCGATATTTCTCACTCGTTAGTTGATGGGACTCTCAGCGTTGTAGACGCAAAGTTCAGCTTGGCGACACTAGGTTCGACAAAAAAAAATCACCCATGTCGCTCTTCTTCCCTCCCCTCGCGTACTCAGTGGGTCGGGCAGTGGTGGCAGAGATTTCAATTCCGTGGCCATCCTCCTTTGCCGGGAGCCGTCCCGTGGGTGTTCTCAGCTATGTGTGTCGCAGTGTGCGCCAGCACAAGCCAGAGCATGGCGGCTCACTTACGGGCATGCACCGAGAAAGAAAGATGGGCACTCCAGTAACACTCGGTTCGACATTCCTCACTGGTTAGTTGATGGGACTCTCAGCGTTGTAGACGCAAAGTTCAGCTTGGCGACACTAGGTTTCGACAAAAAAAAATCACCCATTCCGCTCATCTTCCCTCACCTCGCGTACTCAGTGGGTCGGGCAGTGGTGGCAGAGATTTCAATTCCGTGGCCATCCTCCTTTGCCGGGAGCCGTCCCGTGGGTGTTCTCAGCTATGTGTGTCGCAGTGTGCGCCAGCACAAGCCAGAGCATGGCGGCTCACTTACGGGCATGCACCGAGAAAGAAAGATGGGCACTCCAGTAACACTCGGTTCGATATTTCTCACTGGTTAGTTGATGGGACTCTCAGCGTTGTAGACGCAAAGTTCAGCTTGGCGACACTAGGTTCGACAAAATAAAAATCACCCATTCCGCTCATCTTCCCTCACCTCGCGTACTCAGTGGGTCGGGCAGTGGTGGCAGAGATTTCCCTTCCGTGGCCAACCTCTTTTGACGGGGATGTGTGTCGCAGTGTGCGCCAGCACAAGCCAGAGCATGGCGGCTCACTTACTGGCATGCACCGAGAAAGAAAGATGGGCACTCCAGTAACACTCGGTTCGACATTCCTCACTGGTTAGTTGATGGGACTCTCAGCGTTGTAGACGCAAAGTTCAGCTTGGCGACACTAGGTTCGACAAAATAAAAATCACCCATTCCGCTCATCTTCCCTCACCTCGCGTACTCAGTGGGTCGGGCAGTGGTGGCAGAGATTTCCCTTCCGTGGCCAACCTCTTTTGACGGGAACCGTCCCGTAGGTGTTCTCAGAGCACAGGTCAGAGAATCGTGGCTCACTTACGGGCATGCACCGAGAAATAAAGATGGGCACGCTAGGCGACACTAGGTTTCGACAAAAAAAAATCACCCATGTCGCTCATCTTCCCTCACCTCGCGTACTCAGTGGGTCGGGCAGTGGTGGCAGAGATTTCAATTCCGTGGCCATCCTCCTTTGCCGGGAGCCGTCCCGTGGGTGTTCTCAGCTATGTGTGTCGCAGTGTGCGCCAGCACAAGCCAGAGCATGGCGGCTCACTTACGGGCATGCACCGAGAAAGAAAGATGGGCACTCCAGTAACACACGGTTCGATATTTCTCACTCGTTAGTTGATGGGACTCTCAGCGTTGTAGACGCAAAGTTCAGCTTGGCGACACTAGGTTTCGACAAAAAAAAATCACCCATTCCGCTCATCTTCCCTCACCTCGCGTACTCAGTGGGTCGGGCAGTGGTGGCAGAGATTTCCCTTCCGTGGCCATCCTCCTTTGCCGGGAGCCGTCCCGTGGGTGTTCTCAGCTATGTGTGTCGCAGTGTGCGCCAGCACAAGCCAGAGCATGGCGGCTCACTTACGGGCATGCACCGAGAAAGAAAGATGGGCACTCCAGTAACACTCGGTTCGACATTCCTCACTGGTTAGTTGATGGGACTCTCAGCGTTGTAGACGCAAAGTTCAGCTTGGCGACACTAGGTTCGACAAAAAAAAATCACCCATTCCGCTCATCTTCCCTCACCTCGCGTACTCAGTGGGTCGGGCAGTGGTGGCAGAGATTTCCATTCCGTGGCCATCCTCCTTTGCCGGAGCCGTCCCGTGGTGTTCTCAGCTATGTGTCGCAGTGTGCGCCAGCACAAGCCAGAGCATGGCGGCTCACTTACGGGCATGCACCGAGAAAGAAAGATGGGCACTCCAGTAACACTCGGTTCGACATTTCTCACTGGTTAGTTGATGGGACTCTCAGCGTTGTAGACGCAAAGTTCAGCTTGGCGACACTAGGTTCGACAAAATAAAAATCACCCATTCCGCTCATCTTCCCTCACCTCGCGTACTCAGTGGGTCGGGCAGTGGTGGCAGAGATTTCCCTTCCGTGGCCAACCTCTTTTGACGGGAACCGTCCCGTAGGTGTTCTCAGAGCACAGGTCAGAGAATCGTGGCTCACTTACGGGCATGCACCGAGAAATAAAGATGGGCACACTAGGCGACACTAGGTTTCGACAAAAAAAAATCACCCATTCCGCTCATCTTCCCTCACCTCGCGTACTCAGTGGGTCGGGCAGTGGTGGCAGAGATTTCAATTCCGTGGCCATCCTCCTTTGCCGGGAGCCGTCCCGTGGGTGTTCTCAGCTATGTGTGTCGCAGTGTGCGCCAGCACAAGCCAGAGCATGGCGGCTCACTTACGGGCATGCACCGAGAAAGAAAGATGGGCACTCCAGTAACACTCGGTTCGATATTTCTCACTGGTTAGTTGATGGGACTCTCAGCGTTGTAGACGCAAAGTTCAGCTTGGCGACACTAGGTTCGACAAAATAAAAATCACCCATTCCGCTCATCTTCCCTCACCTCGCGTACTCAGTGGGTCGGGCAGTGGTGGCAGAGATTTCCCTTCCGTGGCCAACCTCTTTTGACGGGGATGTTATTCGCAGTGTGCGCAAGCACAAGCCAGAGCATGGCGGCTCACTTACGGACATGCACCGAGAAAGAAAGATGGGCACTCCAGTAACACTCGGTTCGACATTCCTCACTGGTTAGTTGATGGGACTCTCAGCGTTGTAGACGCAAAGTTCAGCTTGGCGACACTAGGTTCGACAAAATAAAAATCACCCATTCCGCTCATCTTCCCTCACCTCGCGTACTCAGTGGGTCGGGCAGTGGTGGCAGAGATTTCAATTCCGTGGCCATCCTCCTTTGCCGGGAGCCGTCCCGTGGTGTTCTCAAGTGTCGCAGTGTGCGCCAGCACAAGCCAGAGCATGGCGGCTCACTTACGGGCATGCACCGAGAAAGAAAGATGGGCACTCCAGTAACACTCGGTTCGACGTTTCTCACTGGTTAGTTGATGGGACTCTCAGCGTTGTAGACGCAAAGTTCAGCTTGGCGACACTAGGTTCGACAAAATAAAAATCACCCATTCCGCTCATCTAACCTCACCTCACGTACTCAGTGGGTCGGGCAGTGGTGGCAGAGATTTCCCTTCCGTGGCCAACCTCTTTTGACGGGGATGTGTGTCGCAGTGTGCGCCAGCACAAGCCAGAGCATGGCGGCTCACTTATTGGCATGCACCGAGAAAGAAAGATGGGCACTCCAGTAACACTCGGTTCGACATTCCTCACTGGTTAGTTGATGGGACTCTCAGCGTTGTAGACGCAAAGTTCAGCTTGGCGACACTAGGTTCGACAAAATAAAAATCACCCATTCCGCTCATCTTCCCTCACCTCGCGTACTCAGTGGGTCGGGCAGTGGTGGCAGAGATTTCCCTTCCGTGGCCAACCTCTTTTGACGGGAACCGTCCCGTAGGTGTTCTCAGAGCACAGGTCAGAGAATCGTGGCTCACTTACGGGCATGCACCGAGAAATAAAGATGGACTGCACTAGTTCCAGTAAATCACTCGTTCGATCATTTCCTCACTCGCGTTCAGTTGATGGGACTCTCAGAGTTGTCATTACGGCAAACTTTCAGCTTGGCGACACTAGGTTTCGACAAAAAAAAAGTCCCAATGCTATTCTCATAGCACAGGTCAGAGCATGGCGGCTCACTTGCGGGCATGCACCGAGAAATAAAGGTGGGCACTCGAGTAACACTCGGTTCGATATTTCTCACACCTTAGTTGATGGGACTCTCAGCGTTGTATACGCAAAATTCAGCTTGGCAACTTTAGGTTTCGCCAAAAAGAATCACTCATTCCGCTCATCTTCCCTCACCTCGCGTACTCAGTGGGTCGGGCAGTGGTGGCAGAGATTCCCCTTCCGTGGCCATCCTCCTTTGCCGGGAGCCGTCCCGTGGGTGTTCTCAGCTATGTGTGTCGCAGTGTGCGCCAGCACAAGCCAGAGCATGGCGGCTCTTTTACGGGCATGCACCGAGAAAGAAAGATGGGAACTCCAGTCCCTAGTAGCACAACTAGATCAAAAAACGTTCAAATTACGTTGGAAACACGTTTTCTGACGTTAAAAACGTGTTTTAAACTTCTTTTGGACTAATTGTGCTACTAGGGGTAACTCTCGGTTCGATATTTTTCACTCGTTTTCACTCGTCTGATGGGACTCTCAGCGTTGTATACGCAAAGCTCAGCTTGGCGACACTAGGTTTCGACAAAAGAAGAAAAATATCGTCACCCATTCCGCTCATCTTCCCTCACCTTGCGTACTCTGTGGGTCGGGCAGTGGTGGCAGAGATTCCCCTTCCGTGGCCATCCTCCTTTGCCGGGAGACGTCCCGTGGGTTTTGTCAGCTATGTATGGCGTAATATACCATTAAGTTAGACGAAGATTTAAAAAATGAAGGATGTTAAGTTAAATGCAGGTTTAGCTTCGTTATTCCCGTCGTGGATGCTGGATCAGATGGTACAGCCTGGATCCTTTTTTTATTTGAGTCTCGGATCGGTTAAGATACCGTTACACTTTGGATGGAATTTTAAATTATAATTGTATATTTATAAAAAAAATGATTCATTTTTTCGAGGGATTTCTTTAAGTGTAAAATATGCGAAGTTTATCCGCATGAAAGAGTCTTTTTCGGTGGACCTTTCAGGACAGTACCGCGTATTTGCGTCCCATTTTGAGAAGAATGCCGTAAACTCAGTTTTTAAGTGTGTGGACAAATGTTAAAGGTATTGGGAAGCTGGGTTGGTTGTTGGAGACTTATTTATTAACTTCGAACTTGGCAATATATCATTAGAAATCGCCAATCTATGAAATTTTCAACATTTTATTCCACTTCCCCCACCCCCATCGCTGCATTTCCCAACCCTGTTTAAAAATGCAACGGAATCGTTTCGAATCAAACTTGTTAAGAAACATCTGTCGGCAGGAAATACCTGTGTGAACGAAGTAGCTCTGCGGTTGTGAAAAGCAGCAGTATCTTTGAAATATAATGAGGCTCAAGACTACGCTAAAACTTAAAATAGGTTTTGGTGCAAAAGCACGGGTCCTTTCTAAAATCTATTTCTAAGGGTCTGAAAATGAATTTAAAGCGAATTGAATGAATGCAGTTCAGTCTTAGGAGATAATTTAACTCAGTTTACTTATCAAGTCTTTTTGTTTTCTTTTTCAAACTGCAAATGTTATGGAGCTCTCCGCTGGACCTGGTGGGATGATGAAAGACAACCTGTTGGATGTTTTTGTAATAGGTAAGTATGTGTCTGGTATTTTTGTGAATTTTCGACAAAAAACAGTAATTCAACTATACATGTATATATCACTCTGACAGATTGTCACTTGCAATTTAATTCTTAAATGAAACCGTGATTCCACGGTGAGTTGATTCCACGGTGAATCATGGTACATTTTTTTTTTTTAATCCCGCTTTTAAACTGACGTACTGAATTAACTGAGTAACTCATGCACAGTGTAGATATCTGACTTTGAGTTGTTTCCATTTCTGTAAAAAGAAACTTTTATACTGTAAAATAAACTGTTGGCAAAATAAACTGTTGCCAACACAGCTGCAACAACTGGGAATAATTTCTCACACAGCTCTTTGAAAAATAAAAATGCTTTTTTTCATGTTATGTCTATGATGTGTGATGGAATTGCCCTGCCATTGTTTATTTAAATAGTGTCATGGTGTGCAGATCCTGTTTAGAACAGGCAGGGCTTTTTTTTATTGTTGTTGTTCGTTGCTGGTTTCATGCAACATTTTTGTGTTACTTTATACACTGCATTCAACCTCTTCACACCTATTAGTTTTAATTGCAAAAAAAAAAAAATATTAGTCTTTATTCAGAGCTGACGAGACGAGACTTCTCGCAATCAAGCGAGACGAGATCGGTCTCGCATAGTGTTTGACGTGAAAATGTCTTCAACTTAACTGTACGAAGTGAAGGAGGCGGTCTCCTCTCTTAACACCCCGACATTATTTCATTTTTAGTTCCATGTTTTATCTTGCGAATACAGAGGAGCAAATTAACACAATTTATTCCTTATATGCAGGGAGATGGACCCCCTGGTGGCAGGTGTTTTCGCGTGATTTTACCAGAGGCTACCAAGCATCGTTGCCAGCCGATGACTTTTTCCAGCAGATGACAAAAATTCTCGCTTGTTCCGTCTCCCTAATAATTTTAATCCTTCTTGACTGAAATCCTAAAAGTTATGAAATTATTTTGCCCGTGACGAGGATTTTACAGCAGAGATTATTAATTAATCTAACATTTAATGCAAAACAATACTCTCTCGGATATTGCAGTAAACTTTCTGCAGCCGAAAATTGACGAAAATCACTAAAAGTTATTCTTTGATCTGAAACGTTTCTCAGAAAAATTAATACAAAATTAAGATAAAATCGAGTTTAATCCTTTGAAGCGCAACCATTTCCCGATGCTGCAAAAAAGGGGCAAGTCGAAAACGGTCTCTAGATCTGTGAGAGTTCAATCGCGCGATGGCAACGGCTGCCCTTTTTTTCATCGTTGAGAAGTCTGTATCCAGTTGTTTTTCTACGTCCATGGATTTCCATTGTTCTTCCAGTTTTCAGGGAGATGCCGGTGCTCTGTTAAAAATAATAACCTGACCATTTTACAAATAATCTACCCTTTTTAAACTTTTTTCGTAACCATTTTTTGACGGGAAAGGATGTGCTTAAAAGGTAAAGGATTCTCGTGCAACCATGTCACCCTCGAGTATTTTTGTAGAAATCAAAGGGATTCTTCGTGAATGGCAACAGTCAAAACGTCCGAGTTTTGTGTCCACACGGCGAGGATACCGCGCATTAACCCTTTGAGGCGCAACCCTTTCCCAACGCTGAAAAAAGGGCAGCCGTTGCCATCGCTCGACTTAACTACCAGCAAGAGGGCGGACGATCGAAACGTTCATCGCTTGCCATAGATCGCCGCACAGCCAGCTGTCGTCAAAAAAGGGTCTCTCGATTTGTGGCACGTGATGAACGTTTCGATCGTCCGCCCTCTTGCGGGTCGTTAAGTCGAGCGATGTCAACGACTGCCCTTTTTTCAGCATAGGGCAATCTATCCAGCTGTTCTCGCATTCTTCCATTTTTCAGCAGATGTCAGTGCTGTTAAAAAGAATCGTGACCCTTTTTTCACGGGAAAGGACGTGCTAAAATGTAAAGGATTCTCGTGGAGCTCTGTCACCCGCCACTATTTTTATAGAAATACAATCTATTCTTCGTGACTGGCAACAGTCAAAATGTCAGAGTTGGGTGTTCCCAGAGCGAGAACACTGCGCGTTAAAGGGTTAAAGGTTCAGGCAATTTTCACACCCTACCGTGACAGGACAGGTGAATTTTTCCTCAGAGTGGTATTTTTGCTTTGTAAATTGTAACACATTAAAAAAATAATCAAATGAATACACCTTATTCTTTTTTATTTATTTCCTGCCAAGACTTAGAAATGATTCAAATTTAAAAATAGTGCAGCCAGGTCTCTCAGACGTAGGCTCTAGATGAAGATTTTGTTCCGCAACCTAGTTTTTGCGGAATGTAAAATGAGTAGGCATTTCTTCTGATAAAAATTACGAATAGTTTCTTTTAAAATGATTTTTTAGCATTATATTTTCAGCAGGCATTAGCAGGCAACGTTTGCACTCAAATAAAATGTTTTGCGTGCATAAAACTGCGAATCATAGAATTCACGAACCCTAACTCTGTTTCGTTTTACTACACCACACTGAAACATAAAAATATTTTGAAATATTTAAAAAAATTCTTACTTTAGAAAATATTTTTTAAAATATTTTTTTAAGTTCTTACTTTTTCTGTTAATAAGCTTATATAAATTGAAAGTAATAACAGAACTTCTGAAATTTTTAGGAATGCATTAGTTTCTTGGAAGTTTATTGGAGGCACAAGGAAAGAACCTAGATTCAATGAGAAGGTAAAAACTATAGTATTTTATTTAAATACACTTAATAAACTTTTTAATGAGCACAAATCTTGCCAACTAATGTCTGAATATATAACCTAAACTAGAAATATCATTTAAAAACAACTTATTTGTGTTTTTGATAGGAAAATGCCTACGGATTTTACCCCTTTCATCTCACCATACCCTATCTGACAAGGGTATGGAATTTTTATAAAGTAAACATGACGCGATCCTGTTTGGAATACGATATCGTCCACCCTAAGACTCCCTGTGCCCTATACCTTCACCCTTATAGTCCAACTTGTAAGGAAGTCTCTACACAAGGTCATTCTCAAAAAATAATACGAAAATCATGTGCCTTGTGCTTCTAATGAAATACTCCTTTTTCTTCTTTTGTTATAAATGCATCCATAAGCATGGATTGGGTACACAGCATACATAGGATCAGAAAAACACTAAGCTAGCGTTTGTAAAATAATTATCCCTTGTTTTTTAATCTAGCCAAAATGTAATTTCTGGTAAATGAGTGGACGTTTACTTATGCGTTACCTAATACGCTACTATGTTACGAGCTGATTCAGTAAAAAGTTGTATTCGTTTAATTGTTATAGTACATGAGTTACATAGTTTACATACATGAGACATATTTTTCCCCCCTAATGGCGAGCCATTACCGTTTATACTCATTGGCCACTACTAAGCCGGAAGTATTGGCCCATTTATTACGGAGGCTCCTAATAGGTGGACCCGCGTTGCCTCCTACACGCTTAAACCAAACGAGCGAAATTCGATCAGTCGGAGCGATTTTGGGGACAGTTTTCAAAAGTGCGCTTCTCCTTTAGGAGCGTTTTTCGATCACAAGAGCCGAGCGAAATATAATAATAAGCGAGTAGGGGAATTCTCCGAAAAAAGACGACGCGAGAAGGGGAAGTCTCAGAAAAAAGACTACTTGAAGAGCACTTTTGCTGAAATACCTTTGGTTTCCATGGAAACGGATCGCTCCGGGATCCGAACCTGGACCGTGGCGTGGTAGAATGTACGCGGAACGTAGTTTATGATATTATTTCTTCATTGGATTTATCATGAACGGTCCACTTCTGCTGAGTGTAGCATTTTACGCCAAAAAGACCTCAAACCCAATGCTTCCTCGTTCCATTGAATTGGGTCGCCCAGTTTGTTTTTAAAGTCCGACAAGCCCTTTGTGCAACCCATTCTTAACCCTTTAGTGTGGATGACTCCTAGAGTAGTGTAACAAACGAAGCCAAGGACATCCCACTCATAAAGGATGGGACGTGCCGCTTTTTCGTTTTTGAAGCATTTCTGCATACAGGGTCTTGTAGAAAAAGGTTTCATTGCACGAAGACGCTTTCTGAAATAACAGTGAAGCCCACATTTATACTTGTTATATGCCGAATAATATGTGAAAGAAAAATAAACTGAAATGTTTATTGTGACTTCAGTTTTTCTTTTAACTAAATTTAACATCTGGTAATTAAGTAAACGCCTATCCTCTTCTTTAAGATAAAAAATCAATTGTGTCGTTCGCAGTGTGGACATTTTATGAATTTTGTTCAATTTTGCCTAGTTCAATATTTTTTGCCGGACACTGGTCGCTAAAAGTTTTTAAAAAACAAATTTTCTTAACACATGTTTAGAACTGTAAGGTCCTTTGAAAATGTCGGGTTGGGTTTCCATTACCAGTTCAGGAATCGTTACCAAAAAGTTACTGAAATCAAAGTTAAAAATGGCTAGAAATGGCTAATAATGTTCTCAAGATGAGAAAAAAAATAAATTATTCATTGGTGTTTTGCTTTAAAGTGCTTGTGCGGCTGAAATATGCTTACCTGCAAGTGTGTTTTGAGTCACTTGGCCAAGACCTACCCACAAACTGGTTTAATTGTCAGATCTAGCCACAAAAATGGCCATATCTAGCCACAAAGTGAATAAATTGAGAAGTCAGGTGGAAGAGAGAGGGGGGGCACCTCCTTGCGCGCGACGAAATCCGAAGGTCGTCTGCCTGACCAGAGTCCGACGGGATGGTTCATCTATTCCAGGTACGGGCAACCTTTGAAAAGTCGCAGGCCGTACAATTGGGATTTATATGGGATTTCGAATGGTTTATACGGATTTTATACAGGGTTTTGATAGGTTCCGCGGGCCGGATCAGACGCTGTGGAGGGCCACATCCGGCCGGCGGTTGCCCATATGTGATCTATACAATCTCGCATCTACATTCAAATAAAATATTTTCACTGCAGGATGAAGTAATGGTGGTAATGAAGAAGATTATAATTTATAACATGGAAGTTTAGAAAATAAGTAAATACTAGCTGCGTGCCCGTTCTCCGCACGGCAGGGAACGAAAATATTTCTTACATGTATAATTCGAATGGATTCCAGAGATTTGGAATCTAAAAATAAGCAAAATGACTTGACTCTTGGCGTAAAATGACTCATTAGTTATTTGTAAAGTTAGTATAAGTACTGACCTGTGACCCTTGTTAATATCATGATGGAAAAAAGTATGTCGGTGTCATTCACGATCAGGAAAGAAAAAAGCGTTACGGTTTGCAGTGAAAATTCCTAATTTTCAAAATGTCTCATTTCTGCATCATACTCTTTTTTAGATTTAAGTTATGCCATTAATACCTTAGATACTACATGATGTGGAAAACCGTTTTATTTTGTAATTAAATAGTTGTGTACCCGCTCTTTCCAAGGCAAGAGGAGAAAATTTTCCTAAAATGTGACCATAACTACTTGTGACAAAACAGAATCTCCAAGAAAAAAAAAGTTCAGGTACTGTCTTTTCTGTGGAAACTACCGCGGGATATATTAACGCGACTTAAAATTATTTAATGTTTAGTTAGCTGTGATGTAAGATGGCCGTTGAAAAACGAATAGAAACGAACAGTTTCACGAAGTAAATAAAAAACTTTGTAAAAAACACACATAAGATGTTATAGGTAAGAGGATACGCACGTTTCAACCAAAAATTGTTTTGGCCTTCGTCAGTCCAAGCCCTTCGTTGCAAGCAACACAGGGAACTGAAAAGAGAAAAACAAGCAAGATGTTGCCACAAGGGGCAAAGAAAAGTCGAACAAAACCACGGAGAGGGGAGAAAAAAATATATAAATAAATAAAAAAAAAGGGGGGGGAAAGGAAAGAAGCACAAAAAATGTGTGTGTGTTTGTATTCGTGTGTTCCTTTTTTATTATTTATTTATTCCTTTTTTATTTCTGTATTTTTGTGCTTCTTTCCTTTCCCCCCCTTTTTTTTTATTTATTTATATTTTTTTTTCTCCCCTCTCCGTGGTTTTGTTCGACTTTTCTTTGCCCCTTGTGGCAACATCTTGCTTGTTTTTCTCTTTTCAGTTCCCTGTGTTGCTTGCAACGAAGGGCTTGGACTGACGAAGGCCAAAACAATTTTTGGTTGAAACGTGCGTATCCTCTTACCTATAACATCTTATGTGTGTTTTTTACAAAGTTTTTTATTTACTTTATTGTTTAACACCAGTATTTTGAGTGTTTTTTCCAGTTTCACGAAGTATTTATTAATGCAGTATATTGTGCTTTGATCAATATTGCCCTAGCATATATACTAACTATTACTTATACTTTCTTTTACTGATACCAATATATTTTCGTTTTTCCATCTTTAATGCTTAATTTAAAGAAACGGTTTAGATATTTGCTACAAATGTAGTCTTTTATTGTTTGGCGGTTCTTTGCAATTTACGCATTAGCAAAAACGATAATCGTTTCACTTTATCGTTGCCATTAAAACAGCTTTCCATACATTTTTATGCACAATTCTTGTTAGATTGACGTATTCAGCTCCGCAAAATATTTCTTACGATTCGAAAACGTGTCCCGTTTAAAAACTCAATCGAAAATAATGCTTCATTGTTTAAAAAAACAGCATTCATTTCTTTTTCTGGCAACGTAATATAAAACATGGAATTATTTCGTAGGTGCCGTATGTTTTGCTGGTTTTGCTTGTGACTCCGTTATTCTGATTGAGTTTCGAAAGGGGTTTTAAACTCGTTACATGAAAATGACGTAGATTTCGCATACGAAAATTGAGTTATTTTAAAGTAATTTTATTTATATTTTGCAACTGGCAATTTTATTCATTGTTACTGTTTCCAAGACAACCATAGCGGAAGATATCATACCGAAATCTTGAAGCAGCTTTTTTTGAATTCAAAATCCTTCTTCACATAAAAATTCGTAAAAAATCTCCTAACTTATATTTTTCCTCCGCTCTTCTTTTAAAAGTGGGCGAATTGTATGCTCCGTCTTTTGCCGCAATATAAAAAAGTTATGACGGATAGAATTAAAGATGCAACAGTTTTAAAATTATTTTACGCAAACTTCGTCAAAAGAGAAGTTCTTTTTAAAAATTCCCCAAAAATCGGCAAAATATGTTAAATAGTCAAAACAAACTGTTTTCGAAAGAAAATTTTCTCCTCTACCCGATGATGCAAACATCGTTTTACTGCGAGTGCAACTACCGGCGTTATTACGTATTATGCAAGAAAAATCGCTAAAAATCAGACAAAACATAAAATAAAACATTTTATAATTCGAATTTCGAAAAAATCGCTCCGGTGCGTGTTAGGATCTGTCCTAGTGAAGCCGTATGTAAAATTCGGTAGGTCTGCGACCCACCGTCTCTGCGAAATGCGATCGAGAGACGGGTGCAAAAAGATCGGTGGTCACAAACTTGCCTGCCTACCTACCTACATATAGCTACATAAAATGTTTACTCTCGGATTTTATTATATACTAGCTGAGTACCCGCTCTCCGCACGATGGGAAACGCATATTTTCCTTAAACATATATAATTCGAATTAAACCCAGTAATTCGGAATCAAAACGTGAAAAAATACTTGAATCGTGACTAAAAGTTGACGCCATGAGTGAAATTTTAGACGATTGCAACATGACACAAAAACTACGTCAATGTGACTGGCGATAAAAAAAAAGAACTTTATGGTATGCAGACAAAACTTTTCTCTTTCGAAAAATTCCCGATTTCTGCATCATATAATTCTCTTTGTGAGGTTTAATTTATAGCATTAACATATAGTATATACCACATAAATAACATTACATGATGTTGACAATAATTTTATCTTGCATTTTTCAAAGCGTAGACAATGCATTAGCGCAGTTATGTTACACACGACTTTATTCAATTTTACCTAAATTAAAAAACCTACGTGAAACAATGGATGCATCATTTACGTTTAAAAGCCAAAAATGCACCCTGCTCCGGTGAAAATCCTGTCGCTTTTGTAAATGAAAACGTTCATGATGTAACTTCTGAGAAACAGCTTATTGCCCTTATTGAACTCTTAATGCAGTATCACACTTGTTACATAAAACTGACGTTGATCTCACTGTCAATTCATTAAATTAATAACTAATTTCATTTTTCATTTTTTACAGATTACAGTTGACCCCTTTATAACATGGGTCTACAACACGAATTCTTAGAACACGACGAAAATGTTACGATCGTTTTCGTGTAACACGTTAAAAGAGACTCTTACAGCACGGTAAAATGAGACATATGTTCTGATATTATGACGCCGTAGCTCCTGTAACAAACATTCCTTTTGAATGGCAACACCACACATCATTGCATTTTTACGGAGCGCGAATAAGTTTTGCCGCGATTATACCGCGCAGTCCGCACTCCAGGTGGAGTATAGCGCAGGACCCGTACAACACGAATTCCTATAACACAGAACGTATCTACCGTGTTATAGGGAATCTACTGTAGTTGCATAGTGTCAAATTCAATAGTTGAGAAAATTCTGGGTTACCGTATTTAGTAATATTTCATCTCACCTTGGTGGCCGAAATGTATTAAAACCAAATATTCGAACTGTATCAAAAGTAAAATTTACTAAAAGTAAAATTTTTAATTTTGTATAACCCTCAGAACAACTTCGGAGTTTGCCATCTACGACGGTTTTTCATGACGTGACAACTGATGCTTACGAACAGTGGCGTAGCCAAGGAGAGGATAGGGGGTCACAACCCCCCATGCGGAGTTTTTTGCCATACAAAATATATATTCTTCACTCCCGTAACATTCCAATGAAAAATTTTTGGCTACTCCTGCTTGCATATAATTGATCTTTTTTTTTTTCATATATCAGTGATCAATATACTTCAGGATCGGAATCTCCGCGGTAAAAAAAATGGTCTAAAAAATCTGACACCAGAAAATTCTGATTCACACAGTGGGGTTACACAAATACGCGCCGGACATACGCTCTTGCATATGTCCGGAAGAGCAAATACATTAGAGGTTATGTGCTGCTCCGGATAATCTGCCAGCAAAACAGCAAAAACGGCGTAAAAAATGACATCCACACGCGAAGGAAATAAAATTAAAGATATTTAGAATTGCATGAAAACGTCGATTATTTTTAAAGTGCAAGTCTGTTACAGTTAGTTCTATTTATTTCACGTTTGATGCGCTTTCACTTTTTCGAGTCTTAAAAGCTATAGAAATGAGTGGTTTCACTTAATTGTAAAATTTAATAACTTATGCGGCAACAATGGATTCCGTTGCTACGGAAACTATAGCAATGTTAAAAATAGAACACGAAATGAGTTATCTATGTTTCCTTTGCTAGAACTGCCATATTGGCGTAATTAACGCCATCAGTCGATGTTAAATAGCTCAAATCACAAATTAAACATCACACTAAAGCTAATTCGCAATACCATGTTTGGCGGAATTAAAAAGAAAAAAATATCTATGCATACGCTAGTGACATCGGCTCATCTCAATTGTGGAATGGGATTAATAATACATACAGAGCTGCACTACATTTGAATATTTTTCGCCAACTTTATTAAGAAATGTACTAAAGTAGGAATCAACATACATTTCAATTCGTAAAACAAAAAATGCATTAGACAGTATTAAATACGCCTTTCTAACAGCTTTTAGTAAAAGAAACTTCCGTAGCGCTGTTTTAACAAATAAGAATCAATTATTTATTACACAGTACTTCGATCGCCAAATGCCAATATATACCATTTTGCGAGATTTTTTTGTTTTCAGGGAATCATTCGAAGCATTGATTTAACAGCAATCAAAATGGGAAATAGTTATCTATCATTTATATGGTTCGATCGCCAAAATTTAACGCAGGCATATTATTGATAAGTAGCAGTTATTTAAACTATTATTAACTATAACGGTTTTTTAATCACCGTTAACTACCATGTACAAAATGCGAGAATTTAAATTTTCTGAAATTTGGCGGAATTCCTCTAACTTAAATCAGTTTACTTAATTTGGTAAAAATTCTATAGATCGTTTAAAATCGCTTAATAACTGCATTATTTCTATATGAAGAATCGGAGTATAGCGCCGTAAAACTTATACTTGTTATTAAAATTACTATTTCGTTATGCTCTCAGTAATTTGCGCCAAGCCCAAAACTGTGCAAATCGGTAGAACCTACTACTTTCTCAAAATCGCCAAATTATCCATTTTTTTTTCGCCAAACTAAAAAATATACATATTAGTCTCGGAAATCTCTCAATCCCTTATTCTTTTACACATAAAAAACATTGAATTCCTGCTCTGATTTCACATGAACGCAATATTTTAAATAAAAAGTAACTTTGTAAATAATCTAAACAGAAAAAAATCATTGTGCTTTTATTTTTACTGCAGGAGTCTAAATCTTCTTATAAATAAAAATGAAATTCTGTTTGTTTGTTTGTTTGTTTGTTTGTGGATTTGATTCGTATACAAATCCACAAAAATGGACCTATCGGCCTGAAATTTAGCACAGATATGTAAAATAATATAGAATAAATCATAGTCCACTCTAAAACTTTGAAAGTCCACCCGTTCCCGGAATTTAAGAGATTTTTTTATGCTCTTCACGCAAAAATCTTTCCGTAATTGTAACCCCTGTAGTGAAAAAAGTGTGAAATAAGGATCGTGGTTGCCATGTGTGGCGATTTTGCCGTATAAAATGTCGTTCGTATACAAATCCACAAAAATGGACCTATCGGCCTGAAATTTAGCACAGATATGTAAAATAATATAGAATAAATCGTAGTCCACTTTAAAACTTTGAAAGTCCACCCGTTCCCGGAATTTAAGAGATTTTTTATGCTCTTCACGCAAAAAGCTTTCCGTAATTGTAACCCCTGTAGTGAAAAAGTGTGAAATAAGGATCGTGGTTGCCATGTGGGGCGATTTTGCCGAATAAAATGTTTAAATTCTCAAAGTAAAAATAAAAGAATAATAATGATTTTTTTTGTTGTTAGTTTATATTCGTAAGGTTATTTTTTTTAAATTATAATATCGTGTGCATGGGAAATCAGAGCAGGAATGTAATGCTTTACACGCAAAACAATAAGAATTGAAGATTTCCGAGGCTAATGTGTAAATTTTTTTAGTTTGGCGAAAAAATAAAATGGCTGAAATATGGATTTTGAGTAAGTGAGTTCTAGCGGTTTGCACAGTTTTCGGCTTGGCGCAATTTATTGAGAGCTTAAGGAAATAGATTTTTGAAAACAAGTGCAAAGGTTTTATTAGAATACAGCGTTAAATTTTAATGATCCGTGAAGAAATAGTGCAGTTATTAAGGGATTTCAAGCGATCTAACTTCAGAATTCTCGCCAATTGAGTACATTGATTTAAGTTGGGGGAATTCCGCCAAATTTTAGAAAATTGAAATCTTCTCATTTAGTACATCGGAGTAACGATGAATAAAACACATTATAGCTGATAATTTAAAAAAAAAATCGGCTGTATTAAGGAATTCCAATTTTCAAATAAATGCGTGCTACTCTTTGGCGGTCGAACCATTTCCCATATTGATTGCTGCTAAGTCAATGCTTCGAATGATTCCCTGAAAAAACTCTTGCAAAATGGCGTATGTTGGCACTTTGGCGAAGCTTAGATTTGAAACTGGATTTTATTTGAGACTGGTATATATAATAACACTGGTTATAGATAAAAATGAATGTTGGTATGTGTTTATGAGGTTGAAAAACTCCAGCACCGTTGAGCACCGTTGCACGATGAAATTTGGTTCACCTAAGTCTTTTATGATGGAGAAGGTTTTTATGCTATCCGTTTTCCTTAACTTGCCACTTGGTGCCGCAGCACAACGTTCAATTCTATTCCGTTTAGCCGTTTGCTATGCGAATATCGTCCAACCGATTTCGATGAAATTTGGTACACGCGAATATTAGAACACGGAGAATATTTTTCACAATCCATTTTGCTGTAACTTGCCGCTAAATGGCGCTGCAAAGCATCAACTTCTATACCGTTCGAACGATCGGCATAAAATTTTTTATACTTACACATTTGAGCACGAAGAATATACTCTAACTGCGTTCCTTTTGAGGTTACTCACCACTAGATGGCACTGCAATGAATTATTATTTTAACTCGCCACTAGATGACGCTGCAGCAGGCCAAATTCTTGACCATTCAAACGGTCGCTATGAAAATCAGTATACATAGCTATTTGAACAATGAGAATATTTTGGCGTTATCCATTTTGCTATAACTCGCCACTTGACGGCGCTGTAGCAAATCATTACTTTATTGAACCACTAGATGGCCCTGCAGTGTATCACTTCTTGACTGTGCAAATAATCGCTATGAAAATAGGTATACATAGATATTTGAACACGGGAAAGAGTTTGGCGCTATCCATTTTCCTATAACTTGCCACTAGATGTCGCGTCAACACATGACTTCAGGACTGTCCAGCCGATCGTCATGAAAATTCGTATACATCGATATCTGAATGCGAAAAATATTTTCGCCGTATCCGTTTTGCTAAAACTCGCCACTAGATTGCGCTACGCCGCATGGCCTTCTGCACCGTACAAACGATTGCCTTGCAATTCGGTATGCATGATTATTGGACACAATATAACGCGATATCCACTTTGCTATATCTGTTTATTACAATGAATAGTAATCACCACAAATCGTAATATCAAAAAGTCCATTCATTCCCGTGCGAAGAACGGGTACTTCAGCTAGTAATTTAATAAAATAGCCAAACATGGCAACCTCGATGCTTTTTTTTCACATTTTCACTACAGGGGTTACAATCGCGGAATTGCGGAGAGCAAAAATTAGCGTTTTTGACGGGGTTTTTTATCAATATCTCCTAAACTAATTTGAATTTCGAAATTTAAATTAGCGGAAGACCTTCCTCGGAATTTTTCGAATCCGAGAACATCTCGATCGAAACTCAACTCCCAGCCGTTTAGGAGAAGATGATGCTATACACAGACAGACGCGCACAGATTTTAATAGTATAGACTAGCCGCGTGCCCGTTCTTCGCACGGTAGGAAACGAATATTTTCCTAAAGTATAATCGTACCTGTGCAAAAACAAAATCTAAAAAAAAAAAGTTCAAATAGTCCCTTTGTTAGTAGGACTTAACAAAAAAAGTTCGAGTATATACTTAACAAAGTAATAAATTACATTATAATTTCTTGTCATGTGTAAAACACTTTTTAAAAAAATTAAAAAGTCGCGAAATTCCGTTTCGTGTTCTGCGGTGTAGACTCTAAAATAGAAAGACAGACATAGAAAGAAATAAACTCACACGTAACTGGGATAAATATTGACTGTTTATTGGTTTCTATATTTACAAATTCGCAGCTGTTGTACAGGGTTGAATTATGTGGTCATGGAAAACTGAATCCAGATTTAAAAAAAAATTCAGTTACTGAAGATAACTCAAAAGGCAGAAGACAAGAAGCTTTCTAAACGGAAGGCTTGAATAGTTTATGACAAAAAGTATCGTTATCCAGTGATTGAATATCTACGTTGAGATGGTAAGAGATGGCTCTTTCTGCAGACGCCTGTGAATTGTGAGTGAAGAAATGTCCTGCGTCTTCTTGTGATAAGTTCGTATCACTTATTCGGAAAATTATGATTCTAGAGTTTTGAAGAGCTTTGAATAGTTGCTTAGAACATACTTGAATTCGAGACGTGATGGCCAGAGAAATGCTCCAGGGACTAAGCTGAAAGTTCAATTCCTTCCGAGCAGATCATACGGCAGATGATATCGTTCTTGAAAAAACAAAAGGTTGAAAATTGAAAATATTTCCTCCCTGGATTTAGAGAACGATGCGATGGTAGGAGCTGGCTCTTCCTTCAGACGCCCGTGGGATTGTTCGGGGAAAGGTTTCAACGACTTGACTAGTTTATGACAAAAAATATCGTTATCCAGCGATTGAATATCTACAATGAGATGGTAAGAGATGGCTCTTTCTGCAGACGCCCCTTGTTAGTGAAGAAATGTGCAATGTGCAACTTGACGCTGCTCACAATGGACTCGCTATGGCACACAATTGGAAAACGATGATCCCCGACACTTTATAATCTTGACGTCACGGAAGATGGAGATATTTGTAGTAACGTAGTCACATTAAAGTGCAGTAACTGGAGAAATGTTCATGAATAAAGCTCCTGGTCTATCACTGAAGAAAAATCATTCGTTGAGACTGCAGCGCATAGACACTGAAGACTCTTTCTGAGGACTTTTAGAGCTTCCTCAGACTTCGATAGGTCTTAAAGTCGTTCATTTTTGATTGATTGAAACATAGTACATACAGCTGCTATTATATTTTAGTGGTGAACTATTACGACTATTGAGGAGTCCGAGATTAGTTGACGTGAGCTGCTGTTGGGGAGGAAGTCTACCGAGTAGATTTAGTTTGTACTGTGAGGCATGCTGTTGGGTGGTGCTGGGACTATTGAGCATTAAAATGTGTTTGCTAAATATTGAATGGTTTTAAATTGGAGGTGTGTGGGTGATTATGGGTTTTTTCGGATGCAGGAGAGGCGAGAGAAAAATTTACGGATACGTCTGAATTTCTTTTTACGGTATGTAATATTGGTAAAGTCGTTAAGTGGTGGAACAGGTGGTGGGAATCGTGGAGTAGGAGGTGACGGTGTGGTAGGTGGGAATGGATCTGGTGGATTGTCTGAGTAGTATGGCTGTGGTATGAGATGATAAGGCATGCGTGTGATTCTGAAATGCCTGGTGTATCTAGAAAAGTCTGGCATGGGTTTTAATCCTCTAATATATAGCATTGCCTCGGGTGTGGGTCTACTGAAAGAAGTATTGGCTGTTGTGTATGATGAGATGGAATGCGTGTCACTATTACATGTTGTGTAGGATGAGACGGAATGCGTGTCACTAGCTGTTGTATAGGATGAGGTGGAATCTGTGTCACTATTGTCTGTGGTGGGTGTTGTACTTACTACCGGGGACTCCTCCTCCTTCACCACTGGCACACCCGAGACGACAGCAGGGGGCCGAACAAAAACAAAACGAAACAAAAGTTTCCGTACGAATAAATGCAGTATAATAAAAGCTCCAAAGAACAGCAAAAAAGACGCCATACTTCGAACAAGGTCTGATATAGACTGAAGTCATTTGTTGAAGTTCCATAACTTTACATTGTTATGTGAACAATGCCAGAATTTGAAACATGCAGTTTGATTGTTACGTTCTTTTTTTCTCTATTATTAAGTAACAATACTGAAATAATGTTTAAAAAATGATGTTTTGCAAATGTTATGAATAAATATGTAAACAAATGCCTGTTTTTCCTCTTTTTCGGTGCAGTGTTTAAAAAAAGTGATATTCATATTTAAAAAAAAATCGTATTATAGTCGTATTCTCGCACCATCACGCTGTCATAAGTAACAAATTTAACAATGCTTTGATTTGGAATGCATGCTTAAAAAACCCGGAAACGCCCGAGAAATGTTTTTGCATGCTTTCCCCCACCAAACACGTTTCTTTTGTACCTGTGTAGATATATCTCTGTCAAAACAAGCGTGCAAAGAATCCGTGGTAGTGCCTCCCCCGAAGGATTTGAAAAGCACCCGTTCGTAAATGCAGCTGATCACCCAAAGGGGGAAGAGGATTACAATAGCAAACACGAGAAAGGGGTTTTTCACACTTGACACTTGTAAATGGATATTTCAAAGCGCGGGCGGGACGAAGCTTCGTCCTGGCGTAAGGCCGGATCTGGGAGCGTGCATTTTGAGCCTGCACGGGCGGATTGAGAGCGAAAGGGTTAAAGCGATACCTCTGTGGGTGCCGATTTCAGGTGCTAGGTCTCTACTCTGAATTGGGCCCAAAATGAGGAGAACCCGAGTGAAATCGAACTTCCTCTCACTGGGGCTCCTTACAAGGAAAGCCAGCTCCTTTTGTCCATCGCCGTCCTATAGGAAGGATCTGGCACCGTTAGCGGTTGCTAGAGGGCATAAGACACAGCAAACAACAGATCTCGATGTTGACAAAATGAATTCAAATTCCTCTTAATTAGCTCCTCTTAATTAGTGTTTTCGTGTAACACGTTAAAAGAGACTCGTACAGCACGGTAAAATGTGACATATCTTCTGATATTATGACGCTTTAGCTCCTGTAATTAGCATACCTTTTGGATGGCAACACCAAACATCATTGTATTTTTACGGAGCGCAAATAAATTTTGCCGCGATTATACCCCTCAGTCCGCACTCCAGGTGGAGTATAGCGCAGGACCCGTACAACACGGATTCCTATAACACGGAACGTATCTACCGTGTAATAGGGAATCTATTGTTGTGGCATAGTGTCAAATTCAATAGTTAAGAAAATTCTGAGTTGCCGTATTTAGTAATATTTCATCTCACTTTGGTGGCCGAAATGTATTTAAACCAAATATCCGAACTGTATCGAAAGAAAACTTTACTGAAAGTAAAATTTTTAATTCTGCATAACCCTCCAAACAACTTCGGTGTTTTCCATCTACGACGGTTTTTCATGACGTGACAACTTATGCTTGCGTAAAGTGGCGTAACCAAGGAGGGATGAGGGATCACATCCCGAATGTGGTGTTTTTGCCATACTAAATGTATATTCTTCACTCCCTTATCACACACACGTGTACATATATGTGAATTGCAGTAGCCGTAACATTCCCATGAAAAATTTCTGGCTATTCCTGCTTGCATATAATTGATCTTTTTCTTCATGTATCAGTGATCAATATACTTCAGGATCGAAATCTTCGCGGTAAAAAAAAAAATGGTCTAAAAAATCTGACACCAGAAAAATCTGATTAACACAGTGGGGTTACACAAATACGCGCCGGACATACGCTCTTGTTTATGTCCGGAGAAGCATGTACATTAGTCCTTATGCGCTGCTCCGGATAATCTGCCAGCAAGGCAGCAAAAATTGACATAAAAATGGCATCCACAAGCGAAGGAAATAAAATTAAAGGTATGTAGAATTGCATGAAAACTTCGATTATTTTTAAAGTACAAGTCTCTTACAGTTCTATTTGTTTCACGTTTGATATGTTTTCACTTTTTCGCGTCTTAAAAGCTGTAGAAATGGGTGGTTTCACTTAATTGTTAAATTTAACAACTTAAGTGGCAACAATGGATTCCGTTGCTACGGAAACTATAGCAATGTTAAAAATAGAACACGAAATGAGTTATCTATGTTTCCTTTGCTAGAACTGCCATATTGGCGTAATTAACGCCACCAGTCGATGTTAAATAGCTCAAATCACAAATTAAACTTGACACTAAAGCTAATTCGCAATACATTGTTTGGCGAAATTAAAAAAAATTATGTATGCATACGCTAGTGAAATCGGCTCATCTTAATTGTGGAATGGAATTAATAATACGTACAGAGTTGCACTACATTTGAATATTTTTCGCCAACTTTGCTAAGAAATGTACTAACATAGGAATCAACATTTCAATTTTCTGAAATTTGGCGGAATTCCTCTAACTTAAATCAGTTTACTTAATTTGGTGGAAATTCTGTAGATCGTTTAAAATCACTTTAGTAACTGATATTTTTGTATGAAAAATCGAAGTATATAGCGCCGAATAGGGATGGACGCGAGACGACTTTTTGCGAGACGAGACAGAGATTTACAGCTTTTTTGCGAGACAGACAAGCTTTTCGGCTGTTTTGCGAGACGCGAGACACCAATTTTTCGTCTCGCGTCCATCCCTAGCGCCGAATTCTAATAAAACTAAATTCTTGTTATTAAAAATACTATTTCCTTACGCTCTCAGTAATTTATGCCAAGCCCAAAACTGTGCAAATCGGTAGAACCTACTACTTTCTCAAAATCGCCAAATGAGCCTTTTTTTTCCGCCAAACTAAAAAATATACATATTAGTCTCGGAAATCTCTCAATCCCTTATTCTTTTACACATAAAAAACATTGAATTCCTGCTCGGATTTCACATGAACGCAATATTTTAATTAAAAAATAACTTTGTAAGTAATCTAAACAGAAAAAAAATCATTATTCTTTTATTTTTACTGCAGGAGTCTAAATAATTTAATAAAATAGCCAAACATGGCAACCTCGATGCTTTTTTCTCACTTTTTTGACTGCAGGGGTTACAATTGCGGAATTACGGAGATCAAAAATTTGCGTTTTTGACGGGTTTTTTATCAGTATCTTCTAAAATAATTCGAATTTTGAAATTTAAATTAGCTGAAGACCTTCCTCGGAATTTTCCGAATTTGTGGACACCTCGATCGAAACTCAACTCCCAGCCGTTTCGGAGGAGATGATGTTACACACAGACAGACAGACGTGTACAGATTTTAATAGTATAGAAGAAGACTAACTACTAAAACATACACGTACACTCACATATGAATAACACATTTCGAAAAGGACCTATCTCGAGGACTTTTCAAAATTGACATTTTTGCCTTTTTCCTTCCACGCACGCATGCAAATCTATATTTTCTGAGCGAGAAGGACTCCTATCTGGTTTCCATTCTATTGAAAACACAGAATGACTTGTCGTCCAAAAATTCCTACTATTGAAGCACTTCTACGCTACTCTTCTGAACTGTCGATCCATGATTTAGAGATTTCGATAGCTAGATAGTTATTGTGCAATAAAGTTCATTGGATAATTTTGAAGAGTGTTAATAATTACGTACTGTACATTATTTGATTTTTAATTTTTTATTTTTTTTTTTTTTTTTTTTACAGTGAATTGGAATTGGAATTAGAAATCCCTCATTCGTTACAAATAAATAGGAGAACTGTTCATTACAACGTGAGTACATAATTATTGTTAATTAATAAATTCACCTACATAATTATTAATTAAATCGAACGAAATCCAACACGTGGACAAAAGTGTGTATCGATTATGTATGCATACGTACACATAGACCAGCTGTGTCACGTTGCGGCCTTTGCACGCACTCCCTCTCTCTTTTTAAATTTAAAAATATTAAATGTGCACATAAATCGAGAGCGAAATTCGAAATGTCATAATTTAAAAAACAAAAATTTCCAATGCTAACCTAGTGAGAATTGCGTTAAAATGTGTACAAACGTACAAAAATATGTGAGATTATGATAAATAAATGTGCGATACCCTTACAGCTTAAAAAAAAACATTTTAAAATTTTTTACAACGAATTTCAAATGCATAAAAATGTGAATAAACGTACATAAATGTTTATTTTTTATTAATAAAAATACAATGGTGTCTGAAAACCTGTTTCACTGCATAAATATAAATTTGAGAAAGCTTGACAAGAAGTTTTCACTTCTGACTTTCAGTCCTACGACTGTTTCTTTTTTTATATTTTTTTTTAAGCCTGTTCATTTTTAATCTTGAAACCTAACCTGTTCATTCTCATTATTAGAAAGACGCAACGGAGAGGTCTCTTCTTCCCTGACTGATGTTGTTTCCCGGAATGATTCGTTGAACACACCGCCAGAACCCAGAGACTGTGACAGCACAATGAGGACTTTTCAGAGGTGCCTATGGATCGGACTTAACATTTAGGGACGATTATACTCGCCTCTATAGAGCGCGCCTCTGACGAATTCTTTGAATTGGAAGACATTGGGCCAATACCTTGGCCAGCAAAAGTCTCCTGATCTCAACCCGATAGAGAACTTTAGGGACTGCCTTCGAAGAGCCATCGCACGTAGGCGTACATCCTTCTTCTAGAGATGTAAATGCCTTGAACACGGCTTTGCAGAAGAGTGGAGTTTCGTTCTCCAGACAGTGGTCAACCATGCTTTTGCTAGCAGTACAGTACTTCGTGATAGGCCAGCTTATGTGAATACAAGTCACTAGAGATCATATTCCATATTCAATTCGTTTCGTTTATTATTATTATTATTTTAAATGAGCTATTACTTTTATTCTGAAGTATCAATCTTTGTCACATTTTACTACCCATTTTGTTTTGTTTTGTTTCATGCTACAATTGTACATCCTGTGCGATGCTATTGTTTTTTTCCCTTGTCAAAAATGTTACGCAACATTCCCGGAAAAATCAGAAAATTTTTAGTTCACAGTTTCTGAGAAATTCATGAACTCGCGGATGTCAAGGCCGTTTTGAACACGAGTGCACTGCGTGGATGTATAAGCTCGAACCTTACCCAATCCATCAATTGTATCGTGTGAACAATGTCTGCTTTACAAGGTTATGAAACATCTAAGCATGGATTTTGAATGGGGCCCTATAAAAATCGATTTATGTCCATTTCATACCGTAATATTTCTTAGATGTAACATAATCGCACGTTTTTTGGTAACCCTAAATACAATGCAAAGTCCTAAGGAACTAACTTGAAATAAATACGCTTACTTGCATATCCTCTAAATGATTCAAATATTTTCTCTTGTTTGCTTCCAGCCTATTGAGGATTATATGTCATTTAATTGCATTATTAGGGATACTGCTGAGATCTAATAGGGAACCGAGTAAGCCTTATCTCCGCCGTGCTAAATTCATCCATTTTATGCATCTTTTTCTCAGAAATGGTAGAAGGTAATCTTATAAATTTTTTAACGCAATTACGATAATATGATTAACATACTTCGACATGCCAATTTTTTCTGAGTAAAAATAAAAAGTTATTTCTTTTTCTTAATTAAAAATTACTTTTATATTTGCATTTTTATAGAATTTTCTGACTAAAAATAAATAATACTCGACACTCCGCCCAACCATCGGTGTAGTCCAAAGTGAGAAAGTGGGGAGACGCCTCTTTTTGACCAAGTTTAACCTAAAACGTGTCGGACTCATTCAATGTCATTATTCTTTAAACAACCCACAAAACTAACTGTACTATTACGTGTTTACTAGGTTTCTAATTTTGCCGAGTATAATAGAATTTTTCGAGTGTTGGAGGAGTGAGACTTCCCTCCCCCTACCCCACTTTAGCAAGGGCCCTGTGGACATTAAACGTACAATTAAAGAACTTCTGCATGATTTATTTTATTCTATTTCAACTCGAGAAAGAAAACGTTTCTTTCTCTTCTAAAAAAAAAAGTAACGTCCGCTGTCGCCACCACCGTCGTCAAGAGCTTGTGCGGCCCGAACCGGGTTCGGGCTTTCGGGCTCGGGCTGAGCCCGTCTCATCTCTACTATACACATCCAAATCAATACCGGTCTTACGATGGTGGTTTATGGCATATATACCCAATTCGAGCTCCATCGAATGCCCCGTTGAGGAGTTATCGTGTTCGCTCACATACACACAAACATACATACATCTCGTAAAAATATTCAGAAGACCTCAAAACGTGTCAATAAACCAACATCTCGAAATTGAATTTTTTCAGGATGACAATACTTTACATCCTTACATGTTACATGATCGGAAAGTAAAAAGTGAACATCGATTTTTTTTGACGTAAATTGACTTACCGGGTCCCCTTCTTAAACCTACATAAAATCCGCTCGTGGTTGTTAGTTTCATGGGCTCATTTGTATTTTATTTTTATGTTCTGCAATTGTTGATAAATTCAGATTCTTTACAACTAGAGGATAAAGCCCGTTGTGAAGGCAATAGCATCTGGCGCTGGAAAATATATTTGAGAAAAATAGATCTACACCCAACCTACTGAATCTTCGTCCACTTAAAATGAATAACTTCCCATTCGATTTTTATTCTATACCAAAATCGGAAGGGCATTTTCTTCTAAAACCGTGCGAAAACTTTTCGCATTCGAAAGATTTTGTTTCGCTGGAAACATCCCCTCTTATATCCATGTTTCATGGATATTATTTCTGAATAAAAGAACTGCATCGTCTAGAAAAACTATTTTAAACGAATTGGAACGGCCCTTTTCCCTTCAAAGCCCCATAACCGTGATTTCAGTAGGCTGTCAGGGTCCTTCGCGACAGCTCATTTTGTCGCGCGAATGAATCCCGTTTTTTCTGTTAACTCTCGAAGTTAAAACAGAGCTGAAAATAGTGAAAAATCTCTTAAAAAGGAAGGAGAAGGTGGATTTTTACATTTTTTAACCCTTTAACGCGCAGTGTTCCAGCTCTGGGAACACCCAACTCTGTCGTTTGGATTGTTGCCAGTCACGAAGAACAAATTGGATTTCTATAAAAATAGTGGCGGGTAACAGAGCTCCACGAGAATCCTTTACTTTCAAGCACGTCCTTTCCCGTCCAAAAAGGGTCACGATTCTTTTCAACAGCACTGACATCTGCAGAAAAATGCGAATACAGTTGGATAGACTGCCCCATGCTGAAAAAAGGGCAGCCGTAGCCATCGCTCGACTGAATGATCCGCAAGAGGGCGGACGATCGAAACGTTCATCGCGTGCCACAGATCTCGAGACCCTTTTTTGACGACAGCTGGCTGTGCTGCACACGTTTCGATCGTCCGCCCTCTTGCTGTTCGTTAAGCTGAGCGATGGCAGTGGCTGCCCTTTTTTCAGCATTGGGAAAGGGTTGCGCCTCACAGGGTTAAAACAGAGCTGAAAATAGTGAAAAATCTCTTAAACATGAAGGAGAGGGTGGATTTTTAGAATATTTAAAGGAGCGCAGATTGTTTTCTGTATTTTTATACATTATGATGAAAAACTTCAAAAGGATCGTACAAACGGCGCAGATGTTATTGCGTCTCACTTTTTAATCTTTTTGGAGTGGTTATCCGGCAGTGTTAGAGAATCAGCGAGTCAGGGATCGGCGTAGCTATGATGTAGGATTTTTTTTAATAACTGAGTTGGAAATGAAATTGAAAGAAACAGACTACTGACTCAGTCAAACAAAGAAAAAGAGGAAAATAAAGCTTTATTTTTGCAGCCTCTGTAAAAAAAAAAAGTCCTTCCTTCACATATATATATCTGTCTAAATTTATAAAAATATATAAAAAATCTATATACTATAGGAATGAATATGTACAGCCTTTGTTACAAGATGATGGGTGTGGATGGGGGCATCGATCATGAGAGGATGAGGTGGTGGCGGCGGATGATATCATCATCCTCATCATCCGTGGTGGCATCCGTGCTTGTGCTCCGAGAGCATCTTGGCGACGATCCCGGCGGCCAGCAGCTCCACGATGTTGGAGCCGCCCCCGTGCTTTCCGTGTCCGCCGCCGCCGCCCATGCCGAACATGCCGCCGCCCCCTTGCCCCGGGGCGGCCAGGCACAGGTCGCCCACTAGGGCGAACAGGACGACGAAGGCGAGGAGGGCACCGCGGTTGAAGCGCATCTCTCTCTCTCTGGGTTGTTTGAAAAAGAGGGTAGGGAGTACCTGAAAAAGAAAAAAAGAGAGGCGTCAGTAGGGGCGAGGGCTGGACGAAAAGCGAACAAGAAAAACGCGGGGAGAATTTTAACGGTGGTGTTCGAAAAAATCGTGGGATTTTGGTACATAAGTACCCATAAACTCATGATGCCAGGCACTTCAACATTTTGAAACGGACTCTTGACAAGCTGTACTACCAAGGGTGTAGCCAAGGAGGGGTTAGGGGGGTCATTACCCCCCCCCCATGAGGAATTTTTTGCCATACAAAATGTATATTCTTCACTGCATTATCACACACACGTATACATATATATATGAGTCGTAGTAGTCGTAACCCCCCCCATGAAAAAATTTCTGGCTACGCCCCTGTGTACTACAGACTGAAATAAACGATCCATTTGTATCCGTTTCAAAACGTTTAAAAAGAATTCTTAAATTCGGAAATTTTCGCAAAACGTGTCACTCCTCGAAACATCTTGCAGCGTCTAAGAATTTTTCCTGAAAATTTCGCAAAAGCCACAACTTTTTCGCTTACGGCAGTGTGTCAAGCAGCTGATGAAGAAGCATCTGGAGACCCTGGTGCTATTAGTTTATTTCAATGTGTGTACCAAGACTCAAAACAGAGTTATTTTTCTTCGATCGCGAACTCTGTTTGCGACCTCCGTATAAGGCTATGCTTTTGTCGTATCAGTAATGCGAGCATGAGCTTACAGCTATCCGATAAGATGAATGCACAAGGTTGGGAAGGGGGAATCCTGTCTCCTAAATTCGACTCGAAATGATAAAATATAAATGAAATTCTTTGAAACACATTTTCTGTTCGAATTCTTATGGAAAGCAGGAAAAGAACTGAACTACGGTTAATATACAGAATTCCGAGCATACCCTTGCCCATAAGCGTAAATTTTTCAAAATTATTGGGGGGGCCGGGCCCCACAACCACATATATTCACGTCAGTGGCGCAGAAAAGGGGGGTCATAACCACCCCCCATGAGGAATTTTTTGCCATACAAAATGTATATTTTTCACACCCTTATCATACACCCGTATACATACATGTGAGTTGCAGAAGTCGTAACCCCCCCCCCCCCTACATGAAAAATGTCTGGCTACGCCACCGATTCATACATTTAACTTACTCATAGCTGCCAACTACTACGGAATATAATTAACCACATTTTCTACATGATTTTTTGGCTTAAAATATAGCAAAATTTTTGTGCTGCACGCGCGAGCTGGTTACTATTTTGAAAAAAATAATTAAAAAATAGACTGTTTACAGAAAATGGTTAATTATATTCCGTAGTATTTGGCAGCTATGACTTACTATCTATAAGTGTCAATTATTGGAGGTGCTCGAGCTTTATGGGTCCATAGAATTCTACACCTATGTAAGGCAAGTTAGTATCTTCCTACCATGTTATAAGTTAAAAATAGAAGCAAAGTAAAAAATCCAAAGGAGGGAAAAAAAAACATTTTCGATGAGAGAGGGCATTTTAGACACATCTGAACATTTCTTCGTTTCATACTTTACATTGCATAATTTGATTTTAATGAACCTGAGCCTGGCGAGGGCAGCTTATAGTAACATTGTGTGTTACATGGCGTCACAATGAATACTAAGTCATGATTGAAATCAAAAGAAGAAAATTTTTAAAAGTACAAGTAAAGGTTTTTTAAACGTTTGTAAATGGCGTAAATACTTTTTTTTATGTTAGTATAAATTTGTTTTCTGTAGTGATAAATTATTGGGTGGGCTCGAGCCCCACGGGCCCATATAACTCTACGCCTATGCCCTTGCCTATTTTCTCCTCGAAACGAAAATTAAAATAGATTCCTTTTGAGACACGGCAAACTTTCAGAACTCCCTTCTCCTTCAAATGATAGTGCTGCCATCTGCCGGGGTTTTGTCACTCTAAACTTAGATACTGGAAGAATCTATCCGGAGCTATTACAATCATTATACTATTTTGCTTACAATATTTGCATCATCCTATTTTGCGTAGGGATGGATTCAGACGCACTTATATTTCGGTAACACTACTTGCCCTACGAAAGAGAATGCTGGCGTTTGCTTACTTTGGTGCTGCCATCTATCAATTTATACGTTATTTAAAAGCTTTATTTAATTTCCTACGGTATCTGCTAGGCTGGAACAGGGGTTTTCAACTGGCGGCCCGCAAAGCTCTCAGGGAAAACAATTTGCAACATCGCATTGAATGCACTTATTCAAAGAAAAAAAGTTTTTGTGAAAATCCATGTCGTTTCACTTTTCAGTTACGAATAAATTGGATTTTACTTGTTTCTCCATGAAATTGAGTGCGTGCACATGTGTTCTATTACATACCACCTCCCATGGGCGCCCATAAGGGGAGGCAAGGTAGGGCATTTGCCCCCCTCCCCCCTAGAGTTTTGGGTTAATGTCTGATGATGTAAACAAATGGCAAAAAAAGAACTAAATTTGTTAAAAGTTTGAAATTGCCCCCCTCTAGAAAAAAATTTTGAAGTTTGCCTCCCCCCCCCCTAGAAAAATTCCTAAGGGCACCCATACCACCTCCCCTCCCTTTAAACGTCCGTCATGGGTTTGGGTTCGATTCTTCCTACTTGGGTTTGGTTGTTAATTCGTCCGCCCCTTCATAGATGGTAACGTTCAAAATGATCCACTTTTCTTGAATCGTCATTTAACTTTTGGTTTTCTATAATTTGGTGAAAGTTAGCCAGTTTTTGGTCTATATCTTTAATCTCCCGAAACCCTCGAATAACTTGAACCTAATTACCCTGCGTCCCTTGAAGATCTTTATAACGATATTGAACTCAGATGGTTTGTTTAACCCTTTGGAGGGCAACCAGAATGCTCGACCCAATGCCGAAGATAGCCGCCGTTGCCATCGCTCGATTGAACGACCTGCGACCGTCATCTTGCTGGTAGCCATTCGGTCGCGCACAGCCAGTCTGTGTCAAAAAAGGGTCTCTCGATCTGTGGTACGCGATGAACGATTCGATCGACCGCCCTCTTGCGGGTCGTTCAATCGAGAGCGATGGCAACGGCTGATCTTTTTTCGGCATTGGGCATGGACAGTCTATCCCCTTTGTTTTTCTGTATCGATGTACTTCCAGTTTTCAGAGAGCTGTTCAAAATAATCCTGACCATTTGAGAAAGAATCGGGAAATGGTGTGCTAAAATGAAAAGGATTCTAGCGTCAACCTCGAGTATTTTTACAGAAATCCAAAGGTTGGATTCCTCGTAACTGAGAACAGTGAAAACGTTCGAGTTTTGCGTCCTGGACACCGTGCGTTGAAGGGTAAAACAGCATTTTATGAAAGGGGATCCCTCACAATGCAGAAAATATAGTAAAGATCCTGTAAAGTCGTCAACCTATTCCCTAAACATGACATTGTTAAAATAAAAAATTATATCGAGAGCATGGTGGGTTGGTTTTTTCTTGCTCGATACAATGATCCTAAACAATCTTTTGTCTTAGCTCATGGGCGGCTCTTTCCTAATATTTGGGATGTACGATCGTGCCCCACCATGGCCGAGTGAATAAGACACTGAAATCGGAAGGTCCAGCGTTCTGGCCAATCGAGCAGCCATCGATCCAGCAGCTAAAGTTTTGGACGGCTTTCTCCAGGCGTAACGTGAGTTCGCGTTGGAACTCCTTAAAAAGGTCCTCCGACCGAGGCACATTCTCCTCGTATTCCTACACCGTAATGCAAACACCGTAAAAAAGTTCGAAATGAGGATTTTCTGGGTTGTGTTGAAACAATAGGACTCGAGTGGACGATCTTTGGATTATTTCACACGTGTTTGTATGTATAATGATCACCATCTAAAAAATATATATATCTCTCGAATTTAAATTGTTTGTTTAAGATATTGCGATGCTTTTCTTAACTCCTCTATTCATTCTTCGTAAAGGTAGTTTACATTATCTTATAAGAAAAAAATGTTTGCCTCTAGTCAATGACTTCTGTTGATTACTTTTATATCTCGATAGAAGCCTTGATCATCACCATGAATACAATGATTGCCTGGATTTTTTTTTTTTTTCTAATGCAATGCAAGTAATAACGCGATCGCTTAAAAAGAAAGGCTGTGAAAACCAGTTTTTGTTTGCAACAAATGGAATGATGACACGGAAATTTTTTACCGATGGTAGTCGGTGGCGCGGGAAAGGGATTGGGGGGGGGGGGGATGAGATCGAGGTTTCACCTGCGTGTGCATCGCATACTTCCCATATATTTGAACAGGTAGAAAATAATTACGTTTTCCTTCCATTAAGGATTTTGTTTCGTTTTAGTTTTCGTCTCCTCTGTTGGCCAGCTGTTTCGCAGAAACCAACAGATCGCGATTCCATTTGGAACGGAAGAAGAGCATCTTGGAAGGCCGAGAACGAGTTCTTTTTTATGTGTTTTGCTTACAGGAAGAGCTAGGACAGATAAACAGATCGTCTCGAAATTTCTGCGCCCTACTGTCTGGGAACGTAAATATTGGATGTAATGGAACGTAAACTATTCCTTAGGGTGACCCCATTCCGCCATTTTGATGAAGTGGGTTCATTTTGAAGAGTCCCATTAAAACAGAACGACTGCAATACAGTATATCCTTTTTTTTCCCCTTCAAGCAATACTAATTCGTGTTTTCATTGCAACGACATCGAACAGTCACAGTGCGCTTAGTATCTAAATATTGGATTTTCAATTTTCAAAGCGTCCGCAAAAATGGAGGATAATGGAGGCATACATCTTTCATACATGCTCCGTTTGTATGTATGAAAGACTTCCACAACCTACTGATTGAACGGAATTTCTTTACTTTTAAACAGGCGCCCTATTTCGACAAGGGAGAGATTGCTCGTATTGAAATGGAAGAGAGTGAAAGTAGTGAAAGTGTAAGGGAGGCAAAGAATGCGATTTCAATGTTATTGGCCCCATGATGCCGTAATCCATTAAAATATCTTATATAATTATACTTTCGTAATTTTGTGTTTTGACTCTATTTGGTAAGGATGTCTATATTACAATTTGAAAAAGAAAAACAGCAAATATTTACTTTTTTTAGATCAAAAAAAAAAAAAACAACAGTGTTCTTCCACTATGCTTTAAATGATAAATAAAAAGATAATTTAAAAATAAAATCTCGTGCGTTTTTGGATATTGAAATAACCGGAACAAACAAAACTTTTGATACGACCTTCGTCTTTTTAGCAGGGCCTGGTTACTGAAAAGGCTCGTGAAGCTTGAGCTTCTCCTCAGAATTGGAAGGGGGGGGGCTGAAAATGACTGAAAAACTGCGATAAAAATTCAAAATTTTGTTTTTAAATGATCTTTTTAAGTTATTGTAAACATTTTTAATGAAGAGAAGGGGTGCTTTTCAGAAGTCTTGATACTTCATGTCGCAGCATTTCTAAATGGGCTGTTTGCGATTTCTTTGCCTGGGACATCTACTGTGGTTGATGGGGATGATTCTGTTATGGGGAATATTGGGCCGGCAGAAAGGGGTAGACTTTTAATATGTAATGTTAAACATCTTCTAAATGTCAAAATGAATTCTCAACTTCTGTGTTGTGATTTTTAGGATGTCATCCAGACAAACAAAGAATTCCCGAAAAAAGCCATGCCTAATGAAAAACAGGACTCAATTCATAAAGTTTAATGTTCCAGTAAGGTAATGAAATGTTTTCATTTATTTGTTAACGTTTAAAGTCATTTCAAAAATACTGTAAAATCTCGTTACAATGAACTAAACTATTATGAAGATGAATGAATAAAATATTTTTGTCAAAGGAAATTTTCAAATGAATGAATAAAATGCTTTTTTCAAAGGAAATCATTAGAACTCATTAAATCAATGAAATTTCTTTTTTACGAATAAAATATTTTTATGAAAGAAAATCATTAAAACTTTACTTTTCCCAAACAAAAAGGGGATGGGGGGCCCGAAATGAGACTGAGCTTCCCCTCACTTCAGAGGTTAATCGGGCCTTGCTTTTTAGCACTAAAATAAAAACCAAGACACGGAATGCGTAGGCGGCTGACAAAACAGAGATACAGAAAAGCATCTGGATAGACTGATTCTGCGAGTGGCAACACCCGACATACTGTTGGAAGGTCGGCGTGTATACATTATTAAGACAGTCGCTGCTTTTAAACAGAAATTTTCAAAGTGCTTTAAACTCTTCAGACCCGACAAAAATCTCTCATCTCAAATGAAAGAGAAATCTCATAATTGTTTTTAAAGAAACCTGTCACACTTGAAAACGACAAGTAGGGAGCGTATTTTCGAATAATATATCAAATAAATTTCGAATAAAATATTCAAATGATATTTCGAATAATATTTCAAATAAAATATTCAAATAATATTTCGAAAAAATTTCAAATTTGAAATAATTCAAATATTTCGAAAACAATTCGAATCAAATGTTTCGAATTTCAAATAATATTTCGATTTTCGAAAAATTCGAATGAAAATAAGCCTCATTCTCTGTTTCCAGAGTAAAAAGTTGTTATCACAAATAACCGAAGACTTTCGGGACACTTATAAAGGTATATGGTGTCTAACAATTTCTTTTCAGCTATATGAATTACGAAGATATATTTACAAATCGAACTTAAAAAATTTTAATAACATTCAAATATTCTATATAAATTAAGAATCATCTTTATAAATTAAGAATTATCCCGAAACCGAGGGTTTCGGACCGTAGATTGTGACATGATTCTGGCGGATTTATTTTGAAGAAGTCACTTTAAAACGCTAACCGCTTTTTTTAAACAAATTTCGAATCAAAAACAGGTTTTTAATGTCCAAAAATTGCCATTATGTTTTTGGATAACATTGAAATCTTGAGGATGACAAAAATTAAATAGTTGTTATTAGTTGTTATTAGTAGGGTCGTTTCACTTTCGATTTTTATCCCGTGGGAGCAGTCAGTATGAAAACTGAACAAGTATGCATTCGAAATTCCGTTTTCATAGAAATCGTAGCCCGTTACTTTATAATAATTATTGTTTATTTTCACTTCAATCCAGCACGAGGTATCGATGAAAGACACACGATCCCGTTCATTATCCAAGTTTTGTGGCTGCAGTTTTGGCAACGTATTCCGAGAGTCCATCCAGATGCTCTTCTGCGGCGACGTTCGCCGAGATGCAAAATAAATAGAAAGAATCAGAAGTAAGGCACGGTGACAGTAAAGTGCAAAATGTTTGTTTACCTGTGACGAACGAGAGACGTCAAGAATGATGATGATGGGTTTGGGGCCTCACGCCCTATATATACCGCGACGGTTCCGCACCAGCGCGCGACCACTCAACTCTGCCCAAAAGCTTTCACTTTTCTTGTTCTTTTTTCGGGGTGGTGGTTGTTATTGGTTATTTATTTATGTATTTAATTTTTCTTTCTTATTTCACTTTCCCCCTCTACCCCGCTACTTCCCGCAGGAAATTCCAAAACCCCGATTTAGAATAATATCGTCGAGGAAAATATTTTCCCGCCAAAACAATTAGAACGAGCCGAGTGGAGAGGTATTGGGAAAAGGATTACGTCTATCGCACCACAAAATCGGTCACGGCGTTTAGAGCGAGGTTCCGAGAACCCCTCCTAAAGAATGGGGGGAGGATCGTCTCTTATTGTTTTATTTTTGTTTCATAACCCTGAGGTGTTTCTGTCATTATCGTCTCGTTTGCGTCTTCATCATTGAATCAAGAACACACACAAAAAATTTCCCTTTGGTGCTACGTAATACGGGGAACTTAAAAGGAGGAATTTTGAGCAGGTGCGTTTTGGGAATTTTAGCTTCTGCAGCTTTGGATAATGGGTTTGGCCGAAAAAAAAAAAAAAAAAACACGCATAAGTTGATTATGTCAACATTCCTCATTATGTCATTACTGAAACCCGGATGGTGTTCTACCAAAATGCTTTTTAGTCTCTTTCTGCATTCTAACAAGCCTCATTTTCGCTGATTTTAGTTCCATTTTATTTTTAATGTTTCCATAAGTTTCCAGTCCCGTGGATTTTTTTTTTTGTTTGTGTGTGTACTGCAATAGTGAAACTCCTATAACGGCCACCTCCGCATACCGGCCACACATCCATCGTACCGAACACTGTCCATAGGACTAGCTTTAGAGCTAACCTCTGAACAGCGAATTCCGAACACCGTTGGCATCCTCCAAAAGTCTTAACAGCTGCCCAAATGCACTTTTCAATTTTTTATCAACCCAAAGTGTGAGCCATGTCCAGTTTATTGGCCCCACCACACTATAAACGCACTGCTCATTTCCTCCTCGGAACCATCGAGACGACAGCCTCCTGGCTAAGGGTCTCCATCTGCCAGTGCAACCACTAGAGTTCATGTCACCCGGGTCAAAACTTAATGTTGACGTCCACCTCAGTACGACACCTGGGGCAAACCTTCTTTTTGGAGCCTCTTCCTTTGGAACGATCCATGATTTTGCAGCCCTCGTCCACATGTCACCAGCCCCGAGGGTCCGTCGATAGCTGCGGCCCGGCCCTGCTCATATCGAAACATATCCCAATGTTCTTACAAATTTTCAGGCGACGTAGAATTTTACTTCAATCAAAAATGACGACGAAAAAACAACCAATAATATTATTTCTTTTGAAAAAGATATCAGCCTAAAAAAAAATGTTGTTTTAGCGAGGCTAAAATAACGTACCGTAATTTCCGGAAGAAACGCCGCATCAGCATAAACGCCGCACTCGAAGAAAACAGGCCTAGAAAAATTAAAACTGTACAGAAACGCCGCATTGGCGTAAACGCCGCACTAAATTAAATTGCATGCACATGACCTTGAACCTCACAGTTGGAAAATTTTGCTCTGTGTCATGATGTATGGCATTTCATTTAAGAAAAAAAAATGAAATAAAATCATACTATAAAAATAAATTATTAAGTAAGAAATATGAAAATGTACTTACGTTCATGAATTTTGATAATTATCCGTTAAAGAAGTCCATATATACGTAACACTGATACTATGTTACTGCGAAAAAGGATCCAACAAAGAAAAAAAATCTGATGTGTCCAACACATGACTTCCTTGCATGCAGCCACTCATGCATGATTGTTTCGTTCATCCATCCCTTCTCATTTGCACAAATAACTATGTTATTAGAAAAATCCCCCTTAGGAATTGTTTTCCTTTTAAATATTATCATTGGCTTTAGCTGGTCACCATTTGCGGCACAAGCTAGCACACATGTGAAAGATGTTTTCTCATGTCCCGTTGTAAGCACGGATACAGTTTTCGTACCAGTTTTATGAACAGTTCTGTTGGCAGGAGAGTCAAAAGCTAACTATCCATATTTATTATTTGTGATAGAAGAAGTTTTTTCTCTTGAATATTATTTCTTTCGTATTCCAAAAAGGATGATTTTTTTTCTTGCCAGTCCGTTGGTAGTTGTCCAGCCGTTGTTCTGGTACGCACAGAAATTTTCTTTCTTTTCATGAATCTGCTGCACCAGCAGGGTCCTCCTTTGAAGTCATTTATATCCAATTGTTGTGCCACAAGCTTCGCTTGTAAGCGAATTTTTACAGTCGAAATTGCCATTCCTTTTACTCTTTGCTCCTTTATCCACTTTTCAAGGTCGTCTTCAAGAATTGGCCATTTTACAGTACCACTCCGTTTAGCACGTTTATGCTGTGGCATATTTTGGAGTTCTGACTTTTCGGTCCTCCATCGTCGTATGCAGCGTTCATCCACTTCAAATTCTCGAGCTGCTGCTCTATTTCCAATTTCCACAGCACGAGAAATTACGTCAAGTTTAAAACTAGCTGTGTAAATTTTATGCCTTTTAGGAGCCATCCAGAAAAATTATGTTAAGCTTGTTTAACACTATATAATTCGACATGTACCACGAGATCTAAAGTGTTGCCAGTTGCCATGGCAGAAGAATTATAAATGAATTCCCTAAAAATTTCCTCCCAAGAAATAAAATTTCCCCCATTTCCAAATGCCTAATGCAGTTTCGACCAAATCTACTTCTTCCATGAACTGAGCTAGCAAGTTCTATTGGTCAGTTTTGGTTCACAAGCGCGCTGTAACATTACGCTGAACCGGCCGATTGGTTGCCTTTTACCACACAAACGGCACTGTGAAGGCTTTTCCTACCCTTTTCCACTATTCCTCATATATAGCTGAAAATATTCTCGATCTGGCAACACCGATGTTGAAACTGAAAGAAAAGAAACAGGGACAATCATATAGAACGATTATCGATGCATTGTACAAGAGCAAAATGAAATTTGCCTGTAAGATAGCGTTGTGAATCATAATCATTAATTTTTTATTTTTCGCATGCGTGCGCACGTGGCGAGGGAGCTGCTTACGCTTTGCTTCGTCAGAGGGCGCGAAAGCACTAATTATTATAACGGGGTGCAGTATTTTCCTTTGAGAGGCTGACATGATTTCGCCGCTCTGCCGCTTGCCGATGATCGTTCTATAAACTCTTAGTCCGTAGAAATAAAGAATGTAGTTGACGACTTGGCTATTGTATCCATTTGCAAGATACGTGGAGGCGTGACAGTTTTCCGAAAGAATCACTGTGGATTTACAAAATAAGGGGAAGGGGAGAGGATGGGTTCTGAAAAATTCATTTAAGGACAGAGTTCCTCGAAATCTGACGATTTTCTACGAACAGAACCAAAGTGATAAGCTAATATTTGTTCATGTGAATGGATATTTTTTTTTTTGGCACGTAAGCGCCGCATCGTTAGAAACGCCGCACCTGTTAAAATTTTACTTTTTAAACACGTAAACGCCGCGGCGTTTCTTCCGGAAATTACGGTATTTGTTTTCCTTATTATTAACTTTGCTGATTTTTAATTTTTTAAAAAATATTAAACCTCTAAACAACAACCACCTCTCAAGGACGGTCCCTCGCGGAGAGTCCCACGGATGGCCGTTATTCGGAGGCTTCACCGTACACGAGAGCTATCTTTTTAAGAAGGGACCTTGGCCGGAGGACTTTTCACGGGGTTCGACACGCTTAAACCCAAAGAGCGAAGAAAAAGAAACATTGCGGAGCGATCCGTTTCCATGGAAACCTACCGATATTTCCACAAAAGGGCTCTTTCAGTAGTCTTTTTCCTGAGAATTCCCCTCCTCGCTTCGTCTTTTTTCTGAGAATTCCCCTACTCGCTTATTGTTATAGTTCGCTCCGCTCTTGTGATCGAAAAACGCTCCTAAAGGAGAAGCGCACTTTTGAAAACGGGGCCCAAAATCGCTCCGCCGGATCGAATTTTGGGCTCGTTTGGTTTAAGCGTGTAACGCTCCCAGACGTTGAAGAAAACTTCTATTTCCTTTGGGTTTGTGTAGTTTTTTGGCACATCGTTTCGAAATCTCAAGTGTTTGTTTATTATGGACCTTATGGCAAGCCTACACGAGGGGCATTTGCCGCGGGGGGTGCCTTGGTCGGAGGGCTTTTTAAGGGGTTCTAACTCGTATTCACGTTGCATGTGGAGGAAACCGACCGTAACTCCACACCGACAGCCACGCGGGACCTTCAGTCTACGTCATTGTGACGGCACAAGTCCAAAAATGTTCGTGAAGCTGCGAGGCTCTAAGATTAAAATCACATCACAAACGAAACAAATCTGAAGTTCCGATTGGCCGAAACGGGTTTTTATTAGAATGTGCCAAAGTTTTCCAATGATATCGCGGTCTTTGTTGTTGTTGTTGTGGCTGTTCGGTGAATAGTCCGCTTCCATGATCCGATCTTGTTGGCTAAGTCATCCGAGTCATGAAGGTAAACAGGTCAAATCAGTTTTTAAGAACTTTTTCGTGAGTTTTTTTTTTTAATTTATTTGTCTTTAACATCAACTGTTTGAGGGTTTTTTTTTAAATTGAAACTTCGGTCCAGTGTTATGCTATGCTCCATAACAACTTCCCTTCTTAATAACGCAAGCGGACCGAATTTCTTCTTGATTGAACGGAAACAGCTCCCCCCCTCTTTCCCAGGCAACTCCAAGGGTTCATATTTTATTAAAGTATAGTTAAAACATGCCTGGCGATGATTGCAAAATAGAGTGTGAGTAGGCGATTTTAATATAGATTGCCATTCCTAATATGTGTTTTATGGAACAAGAAAGACAGACACGGCACACTCATGGATTAGGATGCCCATTCCAAACGGTATTTAAAAGGGTGAAGTATAGTTGGAATAGGCCTGGCGAAGATTGTAAAACTGTTTCAGTAGGCGATTTGAAGATAGATTTCGATTCCAAAGATGTGCTCTATGGAACAAGAAAGAATGGATTCCCATTTTAACGCCCCCTCACCCTCGCCCACCTAAAAAGATGCCGGTCTTCGGCGAGCTTTGCAGTCATGGGTCAATAGGAGGGATGCACACGTTTCAACGCTCCCAAAAGAATTCAATGAAAACTAAAGTGAACCCATGACCGATATACGCACCCGTTCAGGAATTGGAAGACGCCTCACTATTAAAACTACATTCATTGGCAATCCAAAATAAGTAATGGAATCTTATGTTGTTTCCAATCGCCATTTTTAATTCTAAACTAGGGTTGCCACATCAATAGAAAAAATCGTCGTGCTCACTGCATTCGTTTAATGATCGCCCCCTTGGCGGGAGTCGGGGCGTTCAAGTAGAGATCAACCCGAGAAAGACAAACACGGCGCACTCATGGATTAGGATGCCCATTGCAAATAGTACTTATAAAACGGTGACGTCCACTTGGAATAGGCTTAGCGGAAATCGTAAAGCAGTTTTAGTAGGAAATTTTAAGATGGATTTCGATTCCAAAGATGGGTTTTATGGAACAAGGGAGAGAAATACGGGACAATCATGAATACACTTTCCAACTGAATGGAATAAGTGAAGAAAATGGGGAAGACACGTGTATTAGGATACGCTTTAGCAGTTTAGTGCGTATTTAAAATCTGAAAGTGTTTCATATTTTCTTACTTCTTTTTTTTTTTTCTTCTTTTTTCTAACCAATGGCATTATTCGGATATTGATACTGAGAGAAGTTTACAAGGGCCGCCAAAAGTGGATGTCACGCAGGGCAGCAAAAAAGTCGAGGCACAGCACGGTCCTGCTCCCCTCCCCCACTGAAATACAGTTCGTTTGTCCCCAAAACCTCTTGCTTCATTTTTATCCAAAGGGCGGGGGGAGGATAGTTTTCTCAGTCAATCGGATTCTTTTTCCGATTTCGAGAAGTTCGGAAATTTGCTTTTGCAGGGCCGATCCTAGCGTGGGCCAAGATAGTGGGCGGCACTTAAGGGGCGGCGAAATGATTATCAAAAAAGTAGAAAAAATGAAAACCTTACATGAATGTTTAAAAAAAAACTTTGAGTGAACAATACTTTAAACCCTAATCAGCCTGCTCCAACTAAAATTTTGAAAATTTTTTTAATTAGAAATTTTAAATCATACCCAGCAAACACACACGGTTCTCTGAACGTCTATTAATGTCTAGAAAACGTCTTCTGAACGTTAATAGACGTTCAGAAGACGTTTTCTAGACGTTGTGTTCAAGAACTCTAGAACACAGTTCTAGAACCTGTGTGTGTTTGCTGGGTACATTATCTCAGGATTTAACAACACATTTTCCCAATTTACACGCTTAAATCTATTGAGTAAAATAATAATCAAACGGAGTCTATTTTTACTCAATTTTTGACTTCAAACAGCCATTCTCCCGATTGAGTCAAATTGGCTCCATTCTTCGACAAAAATCAATGGAGCGAAAAATTCTTAATTTTTGAGCATTATACAATAGCTCCATTTAGGCTAAATAATAATCAAAAATGAGAAGTGTCTGTCCGTTTTTTATTCATATAACTGTACTCCATTATGATTATTATTGAAGCTATAGAATGAGCGTTTTTGCAAAATCAGCCCTTTTTTAATTAACATATCTGTACTCAATTAAGATTTTTATTTTAAGCTAGAAAAAGGGTATTTTATTAAAATTGGCTGTTTTTGATTGATATATTGAATGATTCGTTTTCTTCATTTTTTATTATCAGAGCTGTCATCTATGATTATAAGCCCGAGAAAATAAATTTTAAATCAAGGCAAATACATTACATATATCTTAATACACTATAAAAAGTATTTTTTTAATAGATAGAATATAATTTCACTATAGTCTCTCGTTATAAAACGAATTCACAGTACAGTCAGAATACAGAAATGCAATCATGGTTAAACCAGCTGTGAGATTCAATTAAAGAAGCAACCCAATTTATTGACATGAAAAAGGTAAAATACTACTGACTCACTTTGGGTGGAGATATCCTAACTTCATTTGTTTTACAACAGCTTTTTATAATCCAATCGTAAGAAACTATGTTATTAAAGCGAAATCTTTACCTAAAGCATCTCCTCCCTATCTAGGCTGAATTTATTTCACAACTCTGAATATGAAAAATATGCATTTGGTATTCGGATATAATATAAAATTATCAACAGCCAATACACGCACAACTATGCCCGACTATGAACCGTTAGCCGTTGAACAGCGTGGGTCACGTGATAGTAATAGGATATGGGCTCGTGGGGGAGAAAGACAGAAATCTCTAGTTAGACAAGATTTTTGCGGAAAATGAGTTAAATAGAATATAGCGGATGGGGAGTGCTGCGGGGAATTGAGGCATTCACAAATTATTGTCTTGAATGAGTATTTTTTGGCGTAAAAGGATTTAAATCGGCCGATAAGAAATTGAATCAAAAAATGAGTGTTAGTTTTAATCAATAGATTTAAGCGTGTATCTAGAGCACTCACAATATTTTTGACTATACCAATCAGTGCTGCTTCAGGTGAAAGAAGCTTTTCAAAATTAATGAAGATCAACAATCTCACAAGAAAGGCTTATGAATTTGGCTGTTATTTCAATTGAAAGGGTTAGCTGTAAGGGGGTAGACATTTCAAGTATTATAGATAAACTAGCTGAAGTACCCGTCGTTGACGAGTTAGTACATAACACAAATTTTCAAAACGCTTGAATCTTCGTCAGCATTGTAGGTGTGGAAATAGTATGTTAGCAATAGTATAGAAATAAAAACTATATCTTCTGTGTATTAGTAAAAATTACAGGTTTGGGAGTAACAAAGTGATCAGTAAATTTGACTATTATAGAGAACTTCTTTCCATTAAAAAAATATATATATTCTGTTTGAATGAGTTTTTCAGTCAAGAGGTCATTTCTAACATGCAACTACATTTTGTTTGATTCACTGTAAATATTTTAACATTATTCCTCGAAAATATTTTGCGCAATTTTCACAAAAATCTAAAAAAGCAAATAAACATTTAAAAAAATTATATATAACTTTTTCAAGAAAATCCCATTTTTGTTGTTTTAGCCATTGCTGATGATGTTACTAAACTTCAGCGTATTCTCTTAATCCATTTTTAAGGAATATAAGAACAAATATTTATATGATTTTCACAAAATTCCAAAAATCTATGAAATATTTAAAACTGTTTCGGCATTTGGAGTTCAAATTCACTTGCATCTAACTTAATTCCAAATTTTATTCTATTCCATTCCCACTTTTTAGGAATAGCGCAAACATGCATTGAATTTTCTCAAAATTTCAAAGCCTATAAAAAATATTTAAAACACTTTGACGCAAAGAGTTCAAGTGACTACCAGTGACGATACTAAATTTTATTTCACTCTCTTCAGTGGTTTATACGTATCGATAAATATTTTCGCAAAATCTCAAAATTTAATCAAGATTTTTTAAAAGTTCGACACTTGTATTTTAAATTGAATGACCACCTATGATGTCACCCCATTTCATTTCATTCGCTTTAGTCGTTATTACGCGATGCTCGAACAAAAATTTACGGAGTTTGAAACGATTTTCGCAAAATCTCGAAATGTAATCCAGATTTTTTAAAAATTCGACGCCTATTTTTTAAGTTGAGTGACCACCTATCCTATCACCCAATTTCATTTCATTCGCTTCTGTCGTTTTTACATGATGCTCGAACAACAACAAAAAAAAAGTCACGGACAGAATGACAGTCAAACTTCTTTTTGAGGATCGTACTGGATTCTCAAGTGCCGTAAATGGATAGAAATCACAAAATTTTTGAATTTCAAGTAATGTACCGACAAACGTCTAATTTTATTTATAGATTCGCCTTTCAGAAAGCTCGAAAAATGTTGTTATAAGTTTTTTGAAAGATCAGAAATATTTATTGTAGTTGTAGATTGTATTTTTCTGAAAATAAATTGCGTACTTTAATATGTTTCTCTCTTTGATTTTCATCCATTCCATACTTATATTTAGACGATTATTTCAAGTGCTTAATAGTAATTTATTGAGGGGCAGCCAATTTTAATTTGCACGTGGGCGGCCGAAGGTCTAGGATCGGCACTGTGCTTTTGTGGATAAAAGACATCGAGGATCGTGAAGGATAAGTTAAAAGATTCTTGACCTTGTTTTCCCTCCCCCCACACACACACTTTTCCAGATCTCTTGTTCTCTGATCTCCGCGATGCTCTGGTCGGTTTGTGTTTGTGTGATTATAGCAACGCTACGCTAGGGCGATCATCCAGGGAGGGGGGCGGGTGCCTTGGCAGGAAGACTTTCTAATGGGTTCTAACGCGCATGCCCTCATTGGAGGCCCTTGTTCCAATGGCGATTGCCACGTAAGGTTTTAAGTTAACCCTTTAACGCGCAGTGTCCCCGCTCTGGGAATACCCAACTCGGACATTTGAACGGTTGCCAGTTCGGAGAATAGATTGGATTTCTATAAAAATAGTTCGGGTGACATAGCTCCACGAGAATCCTTTACTTTTAAGCACGTTCTTTCCCGTCAATAAAGTGTCACGATTCATTTTAACAGCTTTGACATCTGCTGAAAAATGGAAGAATGCGAGAACAGCTGGATAGAGGGCCCCATGCTGAAAAAAGGGCAGCCGTTGCTATCGCTCGACTGAACGACCCGCAAGAGGGCGGACGATCGAAACGTTCATCGCGTGCCACAGATCCCGAGACCCTTTTTGGACGCAGCTGGCTGTGCGGCACAGCCAGCAACGATAGCCGATGGCAACGGCTGCCCTTTTTTCAGCATTGGGAAAGGGTTGCTCCTCAAAGGGTTAAAAGGGTGTTCGGGTCATGGGAGTTAGGGTCATAAGTTCTCTAGGATGAATGCAATTTTGTGGAGGGGGGAGCGTGTTCGTTGGAAGATTCACCTGCAAATCCATTTCATCTAATTAAAATAAGATCTTTTACATCCATTTCTCTTTTTCTCGGGAGGGGCGGTCGCCCCCCCCCTCGCGTTTAATCCGTCCTTGTCTCTGTTGGTATAGGGCACATCTGAAAGGAAGTGGGTGGCTCCAGTAGGGTACTATCGAATCCACGGCCATACTGTTTGTCTTTTCCCAGACAGCACATCAAACTTGCAGCAAGCTTGATTTATCAAGTCAATAAGCTTGAATTAAACTTGAAAATTTCAAGCGTGTAAGCTTAATGCAAGCTTGAATCAAGTGTTCTAGTTTACACTTGCCCAGCTTGCATTAAGCTTGACATTTCAAGCTTAAAAAATTTTCCTAAAGAAAATTTCCTAAATACACGGGGCGCCGGTCGGCGAACTCGCCCCACATACGTTACTTTGCCACGCACTTCCCCCCCCCCTCTACGCTGGTATAGGGCACATCTGAAAGGAAGTGGGTGGCTCCAGTAGGGTACTATCGAATCCACGGCGATACTGTTTGTCTTTTCCCAGACAGCACATCAAACTTGCAGCAAGCTTGATTTATCAAGTCAATAAGCTTGAATTAAACTTGAAAATTTCAAGCGTGTAAGCTTAATGCAAGCTTGAATCAAGTGTTCTAGTTTACACTTGCCCAGCTTGCATTAAGCTTGACATTTCAAGCTTAAAAAATTTTCCTAAAGAAAATTTCCTAAATACACGGGGCGCCGGTCGGCGAACTCACCCCACATACGTTACTTTGCCACGCACTTTCCCCCCCCCCCCTCTACGCTGAAATTTCAATTTAATTTATTCTGTTTCCATCGAACGCTCGTGGCTGGAATAGAACCCGGGACCTTTGGGCTAGCAGTTGAGCACGCTATCCGTTCAGCCACTAAGCCTTGTGCACCTTTGACTAAAGTTTGAAGTGACTTATCACGCTGTTTTCTCGCCAGATTTATAAGTGGGCGATGTGTTATTTGTTTCTTTTATTTTTCCATGGGATGCATCAAAATTAAAATAATGTTATGTGTGATTTAGAGACTCTACTAATAGGGAAATAAACATAATATAAACTTAAGAGCAGCACACGTTTTAAAACTTTCAGTACTGCAACACTCGTGAGCAATACTGCTGGCCAAAATCGAGACAAACGACTGATTTTGAAATCAATTTCGTAGTATAATTGTATTTTATTTTGAAAATTTTCCATATTTGGAAATATAGAATGGGTTTACTTACTAAGCACAAATTTTGTGTTAAGTAATCTGAAATCAAAGAAACAAATAGTTAAACGTTACTTCGAAATGCTATATCACAGTTCCTAACATGTATGGAATACAAACACTTTAGTCATTTTTGTAAATATTTCTTAAAATAACAAATAATTGAAAAATTTTGCTATTTTTTAACGCTAAAAATTCTCTTTACAAATGCGGTTAGTTATTTTCCTACATATTGGTATGCTATATCGATATAGAGCATTTCGAAGAATTAAAAATAAGTTTAAATTAATTTATACAAATGTAAATTTGAATTATTTTCATGGTTCATACTTTATAATTAAAAAAATTATTTAACTTCTGAATTTTTTTTTATCCTTTGTAATTTTATTTTAAAACTACAAAAGTGTAAGATGTAAATTTTTAGGTCCTAAAATCTGTAGGCCCTGGGCAGTTGCCCCGTCACTGGTAATAAAATAAAACACATCTTTTACGAACTTTCGGCAAATTTGAGGACGCTAGACAATTAATGTCCATTCTCTTTCACAGATGGCGCCATCACTGCGCACTTTGAACGCTAAAATCAGGCTAGTATCACTTTTCAAGCTTAAATCAAGCTGTATTTAAGCTTGACAATATAACTTGACTCCTGCAAGCTTGCTGCCAGCTTAAAATGAGTTGAACTGTCAAGCTTGCATTAATACGTCAAATTCAAGGAAATGTCAAGCTTGATTTAAGCTTATGTGCTGTCTGGGTTCTCCCAACCGGATAAAACTTGCCTGGCCTTTTTCGTATGCCTAGGTGCATTTTGTCTCAGTACCCCTCGTATCTTTTGCTTTGAATCAGAGCCGGCTCGACCCTATAGGCACACTAGGCAGCCACCTATTACGCCAAACCGGGGGAGGTGGCCGCCCCCTCGTTTCGGCATCCCCTTTTTTGAGTCTTATCGGGGCCATCGTGACTCTCCTACCGGGCCTGCTTCTGCTCTCCGAAAGAGGCCTCCGGACGTTTCCTCATTGGCTAGATTCGGCCGCTACATGACGTATCTAAGTGTTGGAACCAATAAGTGAGCATCCGGAGGCCTCTTTGGATGACTCATCGGAGTCGAACTCCGATGCTCACTTTTTCGACGACAGCTGGCTGTGCGGCACAGCCAGCTGTCGTCGAGAAAGGGTCTCTAAGATCTGTGGCACGCGATGAACGTTTCGATCGTCCGCCCTCTTGCAGGTAGTTAAGTCGAGCGATGGCAACGGTTGCCCTTTTTTCAGCATTGGGAAAGGGTTGCGCCTCAAAGGGTTAAGAGGTTAACGTGGTACAGTCATTGTTACTATTTTCAGATTCCCAATAACTAATCGAGAGAAATGTGAAATACAGTCCACTCCGGTTATAGTCAACCTCTAGGGACCCTTCCAATTCGTCCACTCTATCCGAAGTTCACTAAAACCGAAGTGTCCCTTTGGTGAACAGAGATACATGTATGTGAATCGGGCAGGCCCGGACTGAGAGGGTAGGGGAACGCCCGTCTGAAGAGAAGGGGGGGGCCCGGGTTATTATGTAACCGATCCATAATAGGATGTGTTCACTTTCGGGTTATGGTGTTATTATTCATTAATTATGATGGATAATGAATGCATTCATAAAATATGGATCTATTCATTAATATGCGTCATTCCTGTTCATGAATCCCTTGCTCATTCCGGAACCCTCACTCAAAACATTTTGAGAAGTACATTGAAAAGGAAGTGTTTGGAAGCCTTCTGGGGCGCCATTGCAGCTGCAAAATATTTTGTATGTGTCAAACTTCATTCAAGTGCTATCAGTATAGCACTTTTTTTTTTTGTATTTTCTTTCTTTTTTCTGTTTGGGGGCCCGCCCTCAACAGGGAGGGAGTCGGACACCCTGGCCAGTCCCCGGGCCTCGAATCAGGACTCATGATTTGCGTTCAGTATAGCCGAAAGTTTTTTATATCCGGAGTTCACTGTATAAGGTTGTCTTCTCCCCTTTCACCATGTCGTCATTCGCAAATCAACGCGGATGTGCGATGCATGATTCTATCTTAACTTTACAAGCGGAAGTCCATGCATAAATGCATGAGGTTGTCGTTATCTCCAACCATCTTGCATACTTATGTATGTGTCCCCCCCCCCTCTCTCTCCGGGCTCCATTTATGCATGTAAAACACGGACTGTCCCCCTCATTACTCTGTTCGGGAAGTCGAGACAAGCTCTTCAAAATTCATTGAAAAATCGAAGAAAGATCGACCATGCCTGACGCATGGATTGCGGGGCATTTTCCGGCTTGGACTCCGCTCTCAACCGAAAACCGGAAAAATAAAAACTCACCGTTATTTGGGTCGGAACGAAAACCGGAACTGAACAAAGTATCGGTTTATTTCGGTTTGATATATCTTCAAGCATTTTGTTACTGCTTAACCAACTCTTCAAAAAATGTCTAATGAACGCCAGTAAAATCTTCTAAATTTGGATAGAATTACATTTTTTTTCATTCTTTATGACAGAATTATATTTTTAGTACAAATAAGAATACACATAAAATTATACATTTGGGAGCTGAGCTGACATACTTTTTTTTTTTTTTTTTTTTTTGGTGTTGCACCGGAACGAAAAAAAATTACGGTTCGAAGCCCTGGTTATTACGGCCAGCCTGAGCGAGGGGCCTGCGCGAGGGGGCTGGGGGTGACTCCACGGCCAGACGACATTTTAAGGAGTTCTAACGGCCATATACGTTCCACTAGGAGGAAACCAACCCAAACTCCAGAGAGTTGGATCGACAGCCGTGCGGTAGGTCCGAGCCCGTAACCTTCCACACGTCAGCCATCGTTCCCTGTTCAGTTCAGTTATCCACTCGCCCATGGTGGGGACTCTCATCGTTGCAAAGACGCGACGGTAGTCATTCCACCTTCCGTCTTTAAAAAAAAAAAAAAAAAAACGGACGTTCAGTTATGCATAAAAATATAGTGAAACCTCTGTGAGCGGCCACCCCACCGTGCCGAGAATAATTGGCCGCTCGGAGGGGATGACCGTTCTGAAAGGTTTTATTGACTATTATAAGATAACTGCTATAATGCGTAATATAAAAAAGTCTGACACATATTCCTTATTTAAAATGAAATTGAAGAGAAACTAGTACTTTATTGAATGCTTTCTTACATTTTTTGAAAAAAAAGATTCAATTTGTGTCTGTTTTAAGTTTTTACTTTTCCCTGAAAAAACTATTTTTTCAAGTTCGTTTTTTTACTTTAAACAGCAGATCTCATCCGTTTAACACCACGAAATTTGAAATCTTGACGACGTATTCTTTCAAAATCCAATCCTTTTCTTTAATGATTTTGTTGATTTGCGTTTTTCCGCAATTAAAATAATTCAGCTAACTTTCTTTCGGATTGGCAACTCAGATCACTGACCCACTCATAAAATGAAACTGGCGTGAACATGGACGGGAATGGTATTTTTGCTCCAATGGGCTTCGCAAGTTATTCCAGGGTCTCATATTCGACCCTAAACCTGACCTTGATTTTTCTCACTCAAAATGAAAGCATGGAGTAAGCAGAATTTCCCGAAAAATGAAATAGGCGATGACACTCGGTGGCCGTTTAGAGGGGGTTGGGTGGCCGCTGATAGAGGTTGCTTTAACATTAGGTCTATGAGCCGAAAAATCCGTGCCGAGAAAAATTGGCCGTTTAGAAGGGTGATCGCTATACAGGGGTGGCCGCTTGGAGAGGTTTCACTGTATATATATATATTGAGCTAGAAACATGCAAATGGGTCATTCCATGTCCAATCCAACACAAAATTGGAAAAAGTTCACCACGCTATTTCAGATTTTCCTCAAATATTGTGTAAATGATTTATATAATAGGATAACTCCATATCTCAATGTTGGAGGCTCTACGATAATTAATGACCGAGAAATTAACTATGCAAATTTTTAAGTTTTCTGCAAAATACGCCATTTTTTTTCTATGAACTTCTTAAATAACTCCTTACCTTACTGAAGCGAAAATCTGTTTCTAGGCGTAACTTTTTAAGCTGATTCCAAAGATCTCATCAAAAAATTTGCGTATCCTCTATAGCAGTGGTGCGCAAACTATTTTCATCTGCGACCCCCTAATTTCTGTAAAATTTTGTCGCGACCCCCTATTTTGAATAAAATTTTGTTGCGACCCCTGGATAGACAGTAGACATTTTGTTTCATTGAAAACGAAGTTCCATTGAAATTCTTTCTGTTAGTGGCTCTTACAGGGTGTTTTTAAGAGTGTCGTGATGCCATGTGTTGAAATATAGCGCGTTTTTAAAATAGCGTACCCAACTTATAAACCACCCTAAAAATGTTATAAAAGTTGTAACAGCATAAAAATCAGTTCATGAATCAACACATAATTTTAGGAAACAATGCTTTATTGATGCATATGGATATAAATATTTTTGAATGAAAATTACTTTAAAGAAACTTTACATCCTAAAAATCAATGTGAAATAGGTGCTTGCAAAGAGCTCATGATTGCTTGTATGATCGGATCGGTATTGGAAATCGTAAGTCGTCAGTCATCCTCTGGATCCAATCGAGATCGATGTTTTGTTTGAATGGAAAATAATTTTGAAGATCACTATGCATGATCACTATGCATGATCATTATGCATGATCCATTTGCAGATCACTATGCATGATAACGTGGTTTTGAAGCCCCGTGATAGCGATCGCGAATATCGCCCTCGTAAAATAATAATTGTCAGATTCTTCTCTCGTATTATTTCAGTTCTTTGAAATGAATAATTGTCGATTTTTCATAAATTTGGATCTCTTTGAATTGGGCGACCCCCCAAAATTTTCTCGCGACTCCCGGTTTGCGAACCACTGCTCTATAGTTCATGCATGAGCATTGCCTTTGCTAAAAAATATCGCGATTTTTTTTCCAGCATGTTTGATCAGAAGCGCATGTTTTAAATTTTTATAGGTTGTTATGATGGTATTACACTACATCCGAAAAAAATTTCATCTTGGCTCTCTGCTCCGAAGAGGAGCAAAAAAAAAAAAAAAATATTAAATTTTCATATGACTTTTCGTTTATTAATCTAGTAATAAATTTTAAAGAATGTGTCAAAGAAATAAATATCATTAGGAATTTTCGGGACAAATAGCTGTTCTGGGTTTTAAATTGTTTTAAATTAGTATTCTACGCGTCAAATCGTTAAATTTTGCTTTTTGTGGCATCAAATTCGGTAACTAGAACACGAGACATGGAATTTTGGGTTTACCTATTTCTTTGTACAGCAATTTCTAGAAATCTCGAGAAATAGGGGCCGTATTCCTTTGGTCACTTCACTTTTGGGGACTTATATTTGGCGATATTTTGCCAAAGTCGCTATTTAGTCGCTGAGCTTGGCGACATTTTGGTCATTGGGCACAATTTTCCCAATGGGGCTTGTAAAGTTAGTTTTTCTGCATTGACATGCATAATAGCCTAATATTCCTCTTCTATGACGTCATCAAAAGTCCCGCTTTATGTAGAATGTTCGAGAGATACATTCTTCTAGTATTTCTTGTAGCTTCTTCGTCACCTATAAATACAGGTATGACAGACAACCCAGTTCAGTGTGGATCGAGCTTCCGATGAGTACACTGCTTTGCTCTGTTCGATAGAAGCGGTATTTTTGCTTGCCTTTTTGTATGGTTGTTTTTAAGTGCTGTGTGTCAATTCTTTGTGAGTCTTGAGGGACTGTTTACGAAATCCCTCTTCTATTTCCACAGAATTTTCGCCTGTGGAAGTGTTTTATTTTGTGCGAGAAATACAGTATTTGTGAACGCTTTTGTACTAAGCGGACAGTTATCAGCACGTTACTGACTGATTGTGCTTGTAAATATTGTGCAGCGGATTGTTCGGAAGTTCTAGAAGCAATCTTGAACCTCTTATATAAAACATTTAATTTAATCTTATATAATAGATTTATATAAGATCTTGTATAATCTTATATAAGAGATTTAATTTAAAGATCTCGTTAAAGTATAAAGAGATTTAATTAACAACTCAACACTTATACAAGTCGAAAATTCGCAGTTAACTATATTTTTTAAGACTGCTTAAGTAGAAAAACTGTATATTTTGAACCAACTTCATTCCAAAAAACAAATATTGGAAGCTTTTTTTTCTAGTGACGTCTGTGTTGTTTTAATCAGGGGCGAAGCCAGTGGGGCCCCCCACCAAAATTTTTGGATTAGTGGTCACAAATTAATGCCGTCCGAAATTCCGTCTATTTATACACATATAAGTTCATATCTCCCTCCGAAAAATTTTCCTGGCTACGCGCCTGATTTTAATACGTATTTTGTTAGTACAGTGCACACGCTTAAACCAAACGAGCGAAATTCGATCCGTCGGAGCGATTTTTGGCCCAGTTTTCAAAAGTGCGTATCTCCTTTAGGAGCGTTTTTCGATCACAAGAGCGGAGCGAAATATAACAATAAACGAGTATGGGAATTCTCAGAAAAAAGGCGAAGCGAGGAGGGGAATTCTCAGAAAAAAGAGTACTTAAAGAGCACGCGGAAATACTGGTAGGTTTCCGTGGAAACGGATGGCTACGCAATGTATCTGTTTTCTTTTTTTTTTTTTCGCTCTTTGGGTTTAGGCGTGAGAAAATTTTAATCTTGAGATCAACCTTATTCCAAAGGCACAGTTTCGGAATTTTTTTTCAAGTGATGTCTGGGTTATTTTAAGCTGACTGTACCGGAGGTGTGGGTTCGATCAGCGTACCATAAGCCACTGTGTACTGTGTACGTGCATGTTAATCGTGTTCCGAAGTCTCTCGCGGTCGCTAGCATTTCCAAGGGTGCCATACTCAAGCCCCCACTTTATGAGGTCCAATTGTGGCGAGAATCCGGAAGGACGTATATGTAGCTCTAGCGACCATGAGTGACCGAGTCTTTCCTGCAATAAATTCTGTGTACATTCTTGTATATTTTTCCTGTCACAACCTTAACTGAGGCAAGTTTGGAAGATTCTCCTTCACATTTTTGTTATTTTGTGTTATTGTATTTGCATTGTGTTGGGTATTTTAATCTTGTCACTTTATTCCTGAATCCAGAGTTTTGGAAGATTTTCATCAAGCTATATCTTTCTTATTTAAATATTGTGTCTGCATTATTTACAATATTTTAAGTTTGTGAGCAACATTATGTTAAAATCAAGCGTTTCAAAAAATAAAAAGATAAATTAAAAAATCTAGTCAGGAATTTCTGAGTAAATTAGGTGTTACTGTATAAAACGGTACATTTTGACCTATTAATTGCTATAAGAAACTCAGATAGTACGGCCTATGCATTATAACTAAAGTTTTTTTTTTTAATTAGAGTGGCTGTTAATTTCTAATTTTAAAAATAATAATAGGTTTGTGGGTTTGTGTTTGCGTGTATTTCATTGTAAAATACAGGATGATTCAAAAATATCGTTTCAGAGCATCGTAAAATTTTATTGAATTAATTTATTTACACGAAATTTTCAATGTGGTTTCTTTTAGCATAGCACACTTTACGTAAACGTGATTGCTTTTTTAAGCCCTTGAAGTATTCTTACTTAATGTCTATTTAACTGTTTTTTTAAGCAACCAGATAAAAAATAATCGCAAGGACCATTCAGGGGATGATAGTAGCCATTTTGCAGTAGGATTTTTTTTTAATAATTCAGCCTTTTTACAGTTGATTTTGCAGTAGGACTTGGTGCAGAATCTTGGTGAAAAACAAAGTTCCCTTGAGGGTAAAGACGTTTACTTTCTTTGATCGTGCGCTTCAAAACTTTATTCTGATGGTATTTAGCATCCATTTTAGTCTTTGGTTCTACAAAAATGGTTTTGTTAAGCCTTCAGAGGACATTCCCATCCATACCATAACACCTCACCGCCCACTTGCCATTTGCAAAACAGCTTTGCGACGATGTTCGAATGAAATATCTTGTATCTTCGTTTTGCCAGTTGTGGATGACAGATGAAATAAGTGCTTCATCCAAAGTTTTCCATGCTTTGTATCTACCTTTGCGTAACATTAAGTACACAGGCCAAGAAAGTTTTCTTTTTTTTTTCCTACGGTCTTTGCAGATATCTGATAACAGACTAATTTCTTCAATTTTTATTGCCAATTTTCTTTATCTGACGACACATTGTCGATTGCGATACCTGTGGTTTCTTTTCCAAAGCTCTTTGAGGCAGAGGATTTTCTACAACGATAAGTCTTTTCAGCTTCCTTTTTTCTTTTTCACCAAAAACTTCCTTTCATCCACATTTTCCCCCTGGAGCTTTTGGTTGGCAGCCACATTTTATTTTTTTATTTTTTTCGTAGTTTAGTTATCCATTAGAAAAACGCCTCTTCTGAATTTTAAGTGCTTTGCTTATAACAGAATTCGAGCAACCGTCCATCAAAAGCTTTAAAATTTCGTTTCGGGTTTGAGGATCTAGTTTCGGAGCTATAATTTACTGCCACTCATAAAAATAGTTCCATTGGTAATTTAAATGTTTATTTTTTCAAAATAAAACTGGTGGTAGAACGACTAAAATTTACCAAAAATAATTATAAGCTTTTAAAATTGGTCACACTAATTTTGAATGAACCAGTATGTATTAGTTATATGCAGCTACATATGAGCTGATTGAAAATCCGGGATAGGTTGATATACCAGGTGCGCCAAAAGTTCGTGCAAATTTTAAAAATTCATTAAAGAAGAACAAATGATGGTTAAAATGTCCGGTTTGCACGAATGGCATCAGCCCAGACAGCACAGCAAGCTTCATTTATCAAGTCAATAAACTTGAAAATTTCAAGCGTGTAAGCTTAATGCAAGCTTGAATCAAGTGTTCTAGTTTATACTTGCCCAGCTTCCATTAAGCTTGACTTTCAAACTTGAATCAAGCTTGACATAGCAAGCTTAAAAAAAAATTTCCTAAATACACGGGGCGCCGAACTTACCCCACATATTTTATTTTGCCACGCATTTTCCCCTCTACGCTGAAATTTCAAGTTAATTTTATCTGTTTCCATCAAGTGTCCGCGGCTAGAATAGAACCCGGGACCTTTGGGTTGGGAGGCGAGCGTCCTATCCGTTGCGCCAATCTGAGTCGGGCTGATATGACTAAAGTTTGAAGTGACTGTTAGGGTTATTTCTGGCCAGATTGATAAGTGGCCGATGTGTTATTTATTTCTTTTATTTTTCCATGGGATGCATCAAAATTAAAATAATGTTATGTGTGATTTAGAGACTCTATTAATAGGGAAATAAACATAATATAAACTTAACAGCAGCACACGTTTTAAAACTTTCAATATCACGACACTCATGTTGGGCAATACTGGCCAAAATCGAGACAAACGACTGATTTTGAAACCAATTTCGTAGTATAATTGTATTTTATTTTGAAGAATTTCCATATTTGGAAATATAGAATCTTTTTTTTTAATTCTATGGTCAAGTACATTTATGACTGATGATAAATTATTTTGTAGCGGCCGGAAACCGCCTCATTCTACCACCCATAAAGTGAATATACTAAATCTAACTATAACTAACTAAATTGTGTTAATTATATTAAAATTTATTTTTAGGGCTAATTAATTAGTTAATGGAATTACTAATGTTAATTAGATGTAAATAAAACTAAAACTCCCCTCGTGTTACACTTCAGAGGGGCCTATCCCATTCATTCCTTCACCTTGCGTGTTCTAATGTCCAGGTTTTGTGCGATAATAAAATAAAACACAACTTTTATGATATAATATGAGCAATTTGAAAAACGCTAGACAATTAATGTCCATTCTCTTTCACAGATGGTGCCATCAGGCGCGTAGCCAGAAAAATTTTTCGGGGGGGGGATATGCGCCTGGAAATTTTTTCGGGGGGGGGGATATGAACTTATATGTGTATAAATAGACGTAATTTCATCACTAATCCAAAAATTTCGGGGGGGGGGATATATCCCGATATCCCTCCGAAATTTTTGGATTAGTGATGAAATTACGTCTATTTATACACATATAAGTTCATATCCCCTGGCTACGCCCCTGGGCGCCATCACTGCACGCTTTCGAAAGGGAAAATCAAGCTATTGAATTGAACTCTCAAGCTTGTATTACTACGTCAAATTCAAAGAAATATCAAGCTGGATTTAAGCTTATGTGCTGTCTGGGAGAAAGAGGGTAGATTTTTTTTTAAGAACAAAAAAAAAAAAAAAAATAGTTCAAAAATGACTGATAGGTGGCACTGATGTTGAATAGTGTTTTATTAACAACCAGATTTGAATACATCATCTTGGTGTATGCATAGCAGCGCCACCTATCGGTCATTTTTTGAACTTTTTTTTTTGTTCTTAAAAAATCCACCCTCTTTCTGATGCCATTCCTGCAAACCGGACATTTTTATCATCATTTGTTCTTTTTTAATGATTTTTTAAAGTTTGCATGAACTTTTGGAGCACCAGGTATTTCCTGTTTATAACAAGAAAAATTTACGTACAAATATTTTTTTACTAACGGCCGTTTATTGAAATATAAAAAGCATTTATTTAGTTTTCTTTTCAGTATCTTTCTTCGGATATATTTATTTTAGAATAAGATTATTGTAGTAGCAGATACGGACCTGGATTAAAAAAAAAAAAAAAAGTCTTATCTGGTTGAGATATTCGCCAGACTAAACTGGTACATAAACATCTGTATACAGAGATAATTATAGTGAAGAATTATTAATTAAATTGCGAAAACAATACTGAATAAGCATCTTTAAACATATATTTAAGGATATTTTTGTGAAAATAAATTAGAATTATTAATTAGAATCGCCTCACCATGGCACAGTGGTTATGCCACTGAAAATGGTAGACGGCCGAAGTGGGAAGGTCCCGGGTTCGGGTCCCATCGCGCGGCTGTCGATCAAACGGTCTGGAGTTTTGGTAGGTTTTCTCCAGATGTAACGTGAATACGCGTTAGAACCCCTGAGAAAGTCCTCCTACCAAGGCACCCCCCATCCTAGGCAGATACCCCGCGTGCAGGTTTGCCTTAACACACACAACAACATATTAATTAGAATCTTACTTTTAATTAATAATTAGAATATTATTTCTAATTGTAATTAATAATTATAATCTTGTTTCTAAATTTGAGATTCATTAATAATTAAAATATTTCTAATTATAATTGCTAATTATAATATTAATTAAATAATTATTCAGTTGAACAAAACTCTCCGTGTCCCTCCCGAAACGAACTCCTGGCTACGCCAGTGGGGAAGTGTACAGAAGACAAGACATTGTTCATCGACCAAAGTAGAGGATACTCCGAAGGGGCTATGTCCTGGATGTCCCAAAACTTCGCAGCCAAACTTTACTAACGTGTCCTTGACCGGTTTTCTCAATAGGTGGCCTTGCATTGTCTTGGAGCAAATTGACGGGCTGCAAACCTTGGATCGATTTATAAACAACAATTGCTGTGCGCGTCAGTCACAGCAATTGTTGTTTATAGCGTTCAGCAGTGACACTTTTCATCAGTCTCCAACAGTTTGCGATACAGCACGCCGTTCGTATCCCTCCCGACAATGGAAGGTCTCCTGTTGCAAAACCAGTACAAGGACACATTAGTAAAGTTTGGCTGAGAAGTTTTGGAAGATCCGGTGCATAGCAGACCCTTCGAACTACCATTCATTTCCGTCAATGAGCAATACCTTGGGCTCTAGCACCATGGTATCGTAGAATATCCGTGACGGATATTTCTCGCTTTCGGATAGTCCAATACTTCGGATCAATAGCCGCGACTCTCCTTTTGGTGCTAGCACGACGAGTGTCGAATAAAACGAGCGAGTATTTTTGTGCAGGCGAAGGTCTATCCGACACTCAGGCCGATCAACATATCCAAACACATGGATTTCTCCCCTTTTTCTTAAACGAAGGGATTGTCTTCAGAATTTTCGAAGACATCCATCCAGAGTGGAAGTCGGTTTTTGACGGACCCACCGTTCCAGAGAGAGGAATCCTTTTGTGGAAGTACTCGACACTCCATGATACACACAATAAAAACACATCCATCTTGTACTCTCCGATACCGGAATGCAAGTTTTCGCCTTCATCCGACGTGTCGGGAAAAAACGGCATTATTTCCGATAGTGGAGACGACAGCGAAACCATCACGATAGGATCGTGCTAGGGCACATCGGATATTTCTCGGAGGGTGACGTCATGAGAAGAGAAGGCTCGATCTATTCGCTACCGAAAGCTTTCCGATACTAGGGTGGTAGAGTCCCTTGCAAGGGCGGCTCCAGCGAGGGGGCCATAGGGGCCATAGCCCCCTCCGAACCTTTTTTTTTAACTTTAGATTCGTATACTTTAAGATTCCTCATGTTCAATTGGCATTTTAAACAGTTTATAGACTTTCTAAAGAGTTCAATGGCCCCCTCCGAAAATTCAGCCTGGAGCCGCCCTTGGTCCCTTGTCTGTATACTTTCCCGCAGTGAACGAAGTATGAAAATCCACTGATGACTTCATCGCATCAAAAGGCGAATCTTTCTATGTTGAAGGCATGCTGGTATCCGTGCGCTACCTGGCGGTGGCTGCTGGAAAATAATGGAGATTACTTTGACGAATGAAGTAGGGAAAGCAACCCCGCACAGGGGTTGCATTTCATTCAACTAAGAATTAATTATAATACAGAAAAGTAGGAAAACGTAAGATTGCAAGCACTACCAAGCTTAATAATGAAAACTTATCTTATTTGATAATGAATACACTATCTCACATAAATATGAAAATTACAGTCATGATATTCTTTTTTTTTTTTTTAATTGCTAAACAACGACAACGTAACGTAAAGAGGCACTCGCCTTCCTAGTCTGGATCTAATTTTGATAGAGACTACAAAAGCACTTGACAGAAGGTTTTCTTTTCTTTTCTTTCTTTTTTTTATGAAACCCTGAAGGAGCCATACATTTTGCATGGTTAGCTGAAGTTCACTTTTTAAAGACGACTCTGGCATGGGCGGCCACAGGATTTTTTGTGGGGGGGGGGGGACAAATCAAGGGTCCTCCTGTCCCAGAAAGATGCAATATTGAGTGTTGAAGGACTTCCGCGTTATACCAGTACGTAAATCATAACAATATAGGAGCTGGGGGTGGGACCATGCCCCTTCCCTGCTATAGGTATGAGCGAATAGGATCACTGGTTCTTACGCAAAAAGTTTTGGCCAATGGATGTTTGAATAGGAGACGCGAAATTTTAATAAAAATAATTTATTTCTCGGTTTCAATCCCGCGGGACTCGTCCCGCAAACATGTGTGCGGGATCGGGGTCTGAAGCTGCTTCGACAAAACGTAGCGTTTCCTGTTAAGGATAACAGTCCTTGTTACTGTACCAGTAACCACTGGGTATTTTATAGCTAACATTTCGGTAACAGACAGCTGCTTTCTTGTTAGCAGTTAGTTTCGGCTAGTAAGACACTGTCACCATGTTTTTTATTTAAACGTGATTTAGCTGTTCTGATGTCAAGACGAAAACCACTCACTATTTTATTCATCCAATCCTCAATGAGAAGTTGGTTGTGTGTTTTTTTTTCAAGGCAGGAGTCTATTGCTTCCGTTGCCTATTCAATGCTACTTGCAGGGCGGTATCGCCTTTTCATCTCACCTTTTAAGCCTCTCGCACAGTTTTCGATGGCAAAACCTGTGACACTAGGCATCTATAGCAACTAACTATTTTTGATGAGATCCATTACCTTTCTTTCCCACTCATCCCGGCAGTGTTTGACAGCATTCGCAGTTGTTTCTTTCACAGCCAGTTTCATAATATTATGGGTCAAATTTCTTTCATGCACGGTCCCAGACAGCACAGCAAACTTGCAGTAAGCTTGATTTATCAAGTCAATAAGCTTGAAAATTCCAGGCGTGTAAGCTTGATGCAAGCTTGAATCAAGTGTTCTAGTTTACACTTGCCCAGCTTGCATTAAGTTTGACATTTCAAGCTTGACATTTCAAGCTTAAAAAATTTTCCCCCAAAAAAATTTTTTCTAAATACACGGGACGCCCGCTGGCGAACGCGCCCCACATACTTTATTTTTCCGCGCATTTTCCCTCTCTTTGCTGTAATTTCAAGTTATTTTAATCTGTTTCCATGGCTAGAACAGAACCTGGGACCTTTCGGTTCGTAGCCCCGGAGCCTTGTGCAGCTATGACTAAAGTTTGAAGTGAATTATTAAGCGGTTTTCTGGCCAGATTGATAAGTGGGCGATATGTTATTTGTTTTTTTTTTTTTTTTTTTTCCATGGGATGCATCAAAATTAAAATAATTTTATGTGTGATTTAAAGACTCTACTAATAGGGAAATAAACATAATATAAACTTAAGAGCAACACACGTTTTAAAACTTTCGCAACACTCATGAGCAATACTGCCGCTGGCCAAAATCGAGACAAACGACTGATTTTGAAATCAATTTCGTAGTATAATTGTATTTTATGTTGAAGAATTTCCATATTTGGAAATATAGAATGGGTTTACTTACTTAACACAAATTTTGTGTTAAGTAATCTGAAATCAAAGAAACAGTTAAACGTTACTTCGAAATGCTATATCACAGTTGCTAACATAACATGTATGGAATACAAACACTTTAGTCATTTTTGTAAATATTTCTTATAATAACAAATAATTGAAAAATTTTGCTATTTTTTAACGCTAAAAATTCTCTTTGCAAATGGGGTTAGTTATTTTCCTACATATTGGTATGCTATATCGATATAGAGCATTTCGAAGAATTAAAAATAAGTTTAAATTAATTTATACAAATGTACATTTGAATTATTTTCATTGTTCATACTTTATAATTAAAAAAATTATTTAACTTCTGAATTTTTTTTTTATCCTTTGTCATTTTATTTTAAAACTACAAAAGTGTAAGATGTAAGATTTTTAGGCCCTAAAATCTGTAGGCCCTGGGCAGTTGCCCCGTTTGCCTTGCCGGTAATATGGCACTGGTAATAAAATAAACACATCTTTTACGAACTTTCAGCAAATTTGAGGACGCTAGACAATTAATCTCCATTCTCTTTCACAGATGGCGCCATCAACGCTCCTTTAAAAAGGAAAAATCAAGCGAGTAGCAATTGCCAAGCTTAAATCAAGCTGTATTTAAGCTTGACAATTCAACTTGACTACTGCAAGCTTGCTGCCAGCTTAGAATGAGTTGAACTGTCAAGCTTGCATTAATGCGTCAACTTCAAAGAAATGTCAAGCTTGATTTAAGCTTATGTGCTGTCTAGGGTGTGGCGGTACGATCACCTCCGCGCACACAACACCCGGCAATTGAAGGCCGGTCGAACGGGTACCTTTTGGCCGAGCCGGATTGAGCCACATTCTACTACCCGTAAGTCCCTGGGTGCAAACCCAGCTTTCGCCGCACGCTCTTCCCAGCAAACACACACAGGTTCTCTGAACGTCTATTAACGTTCAGAAGACGTTTTCCGAACGTTGATAGACATCCAGAGAACCTGTGTGTGTTTGCTGGGTCCTCTTCATTGGTGACCCGGCCAACGAACACGCATTCTCCTTCTCGCCTACAGCGACAGATGGCGCCAGCACCGCCCACTTCCATCTCTCGCTCGGCTCTTTAAAAGCCCGCAACGAGCGGCAGCGACCTCACAAAAGTCCACAACGAGTGGCAGCGACCTCACAAAAGTCCACAACGAGTGGCAGCGACCTCACAAAAGTCCACAACGAGTGGCCAAACACTTCAAAAAACGCTGTTTTTTTTTTCATTTTGACGTTTTGTACTACATATTTGAAGATTTTTTACACTTTTTTCCCTTCAAAATCTTTATTTCATCTTCAATTAAACTGAATTCCCAAATAAAAAAGTTCGTTTAAGCTCACTCATCTTTTTAAACGAAATTACAATACAAAACACGTCGACTAAAGTAGTCGGTCTATTCTCTCGGACTGAACTGACTAATATGGACAGCTTTAGATTCGACTTATTTGGACATAGGGGTGGGGGCGAGAAACGGGGAAATCTTTGTACGAAAGGGGAGGATATATTTTCCAAAGCCACATAGCTGGCGACGCTCGTGCCTGGTGCCTCCTCTTTTTCTCAGTTCTTCAATGCGTTTACATGCCCCATCCCTGATGTGTTCAATCGAGTTAAGAAAAATAGAACGAATCTCAAGAATCTGTGTAACGCGCTTTCTATTCATGAAACAAAAAAGTTACAATTATGGAAGTTGTAGGAAATTTAATCCTCTTTATACACGAGAATTATTGCTAAATTCAACAGTGGCGGCCCGTGGTCAAAACTGTTAGTGCAGCCGGAAGCATATGAGCCTCCCCCCCCCCCTCCTCCGGACAGGAATGGAAAATCTTTGTTATTGAATTCGAAAGCTGGCGGATGAAGCCCTCACCGAGGAAAAAAAAAAGAAATTACATAAAAAATGTAAGAGATCCTATTTTACTTCCATAAAATGGACATACATTTCAACCAGCCGCTCTTATCCTCAAAATTGCATTCATCCGTGTCTGATTCGAAGTTTCCTTAGAATTTTCTTTTGTAACGATCACTTGAGAAGAAAAAAAAAAAGAAAACGTACTTATTTTTTATAAGTCAAATCAATCCTCCTTTCTTTTAAACTTGCGAATCGGTCAGTGATGCCCCATAAAAAGGCGTTGTTTTAATTCAGATATCCATAATTTTAAAAGCTCTTTAAAATTTCCCATGTTTAAAGAATTTTTCTCGCTCGCCCTGTCCTCTCAATGCCAGTTCTTGCTTACTTAAAAACAATACTGCTTGGATGGGTCATTGTCCATTCATAAGCGTCTATTCAGGTTTACCTTCTTGATCAATTCAGCAATATAAAGTCCAGAGTTTGCCGAACAAATATTCTCCTTACTCCCTCCCTCACTTCTCGAGCCAATCAGAGAGTCGAATTCACAGGTGCTGCCGACCTTTCAAAATCTTGAATGAGCTGAGTCTTAGCTGCGTACCCCCATTATAGCCTATGCCGGAGGAAATGCTTACGTAACCGTTGTCATGGCAACGGTGCTGCCCATTTTCTTATCAGCGCTCTGGGCTGAACCAAAGATTTTCCCAATTGAATTGCGGGAAGATTAAAGTGCTTTTTTTCGGAATGAGCGATCTGGCCACAATACGGTTTTTTTTTTTTTTTTTTTTTTGGAGATTTTTTTAATTTACCATAGGAATTCCATAATTCTAATCTGAATTTAGGAAAATGAGTAGAATAAATTAAAAAAAGTATGTGATGATTTCAAGTGTAGCCCGGCTGTACTTGAAGTATCCCACGAGCCGCCACTGAAATTCAACCATTTCTGAGAGATTTCAAAATAAATTTTCGTAGTTTTTCGAACGCCGAAAGTTCTCCCGGGGTCGACCCTGTTGGATAATTTGCATTTTTCATATTGGTACTAATATGTTAAAATTAAAAAAAAAAATTTACCCCACCTGTTGCAAGGAAAGCATTGTTTTTTCATACCTGTTGACTGTACTAGAGATAATAGTAATAATAATGATTCTCTTACTATTTCACAGCGGTATCGTTACATCCACAACTTTTTGTTTAGCTAAACGGTATAATCCCATGATTCAGCACAAACTTATCATGGAGGCATGACCTATGAAGTGATATATGCTGATCGCCAGGAAATCATACAGCGGATTTCCAATCAGAACATAGGAAAGGAAACAGCTTCCTACGTGGGACAAAGGAAAGATCTATTCCACCATAAATCAATGCTCTGATATAAACATTAGGAAAATGAATAAAATATTCAAGAACATATTACATGAAAAATTCGGACTGAAAATTAAATAATAGAGTCACTGAAATATCATAATCCTATATCATATTATTATAATCGAACTATCGCATTTCAAGGTGCATCTTGATTGAATCATCATTTTTGTGCTGCTATAACATCCTTCTTTGTAGGTTGCGATATGAAAAGGGCTCTGTGGAGTGTAATGCAGTTTTCGTAAGAGGGGGCAACCCAAGACGCTTTTGCCCTGGTCCCCCCATCTCTGCAAATCGTCATGTTCCCCTGTTTGTCATAATACCAAGCAAACAAACCTAGTAAGAATAGAGATTTCACATGGGAAAGCTATTGCTAAGGCCCGTGCCGCAGTGGAAGAGCGACGAAATATTCTTCTAAAATAAACAGCCTTTCGGAGGAGAGATTAAAAAAAACCTGATCTTTGGGAGAAAATGATTCCACCCTGATCTAATCCATTCGAGGCAGAGAAAGTCGCCCGCCGTTACGGAGAAAAGCGGTAATACTATTTCTCCGTCTTTTTATCCTGCCAGGAAATAAGAATGAATTGCGAAAATCCATTATTCTTAAACCCCAAACCTATCGGGAGTGTTTATTTTCGGGGCAATTACCGCAGGGTGTTCCTCGTTCACCGGACATTTTGCACGGTCTCCCGACTTCCAGGCTGAAATACGCCGCAGTTTCTACTGGAATGCGTCGACCCACCATTTTAGAATAGCTTTATTTCTTTATATAAATCATTCTGATCGAGTCATTATTGTATTTACAAATATTTAAAGGGAAGGTTTAGATGATATCGGATTTCGCTTCAAAACTTTGTTAATAAAAAGAATATCAACGTTCTAAAAGTAGGACGCTATTGCGAACATTGGATCAAGGGCCGATTTGCAGGCCCTGAGCAAAATCTTCATGGAAGTCCTCTCTTTTGAAAACTTTTTTGTACCGTACGAAGCCATTTTCCCATCACACCCTACAAACAGTGCTATATTACCGCCAGGGCAAACGGGGCAACTGCCCAGGGCCCACAGATTTTAGGGGCCCCAAAATCTTACATTTTACATTTTAAAATGAAATTACAAAATAGAAAAATATTTCTGCTTTGTAATTTCATTGTAAATAATTTCATTGTTCAAGATAATTGAAGTTATTATTTCAAAAGATTTTTTAATTATAAATCATGAAAAATGAAAATGATTCAAATTTACATTTCTATAAAATATTTTTTTTTCTTTTCAATTATTCGAAATGCTCTATAATTGATATAGCATACCAGCATGTAAGAAAATAGCCAACTACATTTTGTAAACAGTATTTTTAATGTTGAAAAAATTGCGAAATTCTAAATTATTTGTGTGAATGAGTTATATTTAAAAAATATTACTGTTTAGAAAAAGTGGTTGTATTCCGTTCATGTTGGTAACTGTGATGTAGTATTTCGATGTAACGTTTCACTATTAGAGATGAGTTCGGGCTCATTTTTTGAAGCCCGAGCCCGCCCGAGCCCGAAGACTTTTAATCCGAGCCCGCCCGAGCCCGAGCAATATTATTAAAGTTGGAGCCCGAGCCCGCCCGAGCCCGAAATGTCAGCTAAAGACAAATACAATGAACTACTTCATTAATAGGATACAATAAATTTTGGAGCTTCACACATCTTCTAGTCCCCCGTGCCGCTATTTTTTGAAATAAGTACGTCTATTTATCCCATAAATCACTTTTTAAAATTCGTTTCAAGGAGTACGTTCAACAAAGGAGAAATTTTTCACGAGCCCGAGCCCGCCCGAGCCCGAACGCAATCGTGAATTACAGAGCCCGAGCCCGAGTCGGGCCCGGGCTCGGGCTCGGGCTTTCGGGCTCGGGCTGAGCCCGTCTCATCTCTATTCACTATCTGTTTTATTGACATCATGGAACAATATTCATTCATTTCAGATTACTTAAAACAAAATTTGTGTTTGGAAGGGGGGAAGATATTTAAAACTGTTCAGAATAAACCAATCATAATCTTTTTTCCTTTCTTTTTTTTTTGGGGGGGGGGGGGGAAGGGAGAGGTTTTTGCACGGGGCCCAATTTTTTTCTTCTGCCCAGGGCCCCAGTGGCGGATTTAGCTCTTGAGAGGCCCGAGGCACAACTCAATTTTGAGCCCCTCCCTCTTAAAGAAATACTTTTCACTATAGTTATACCTTTATATTGCGCGTTCTATGCACCCGTTTTTTGCAGTAATTAATGATTTACTTAATCACTTTGATTAACCAATATTAAATTACAACTGTCTGGTGGCTGTATTTAAAAGGTTGCTAATGTTCCGATTGAAGTAAAAGTATTATAACGATCTGCTAATTCTTGGGTAGAAAAAAATACACTTTATATTAAATTTACTACTTATGTGCATTTTTCATGCACTCAAACCTTTCTTTGTGCGGTATATGAAAATTTCAGTCAAATTGAAAGATAATTGAGGAAGTTATCAATAATTAAAAAAAAAAAAAAATAGTAGGCTTGATCGGCCATTTAGTTTTTTCGATTTTCGACATGTATTTCATCACATTACATTTATTTCATAAGTATTACATGTATTTCATAAGTTTAGATATTGCATCAGCCAATTACATTACGTATGTATTGAATTCTGTAATCGCTTAATTTAAGTTAAGTTATTTTTTTTTATGCAGTCCCTATTCACCGCATAAAAAATACTTTTTTATTGTGTTGCGTAAACTATTTTTTATAGTTGCTGGTGAAGTTTAGTGCGATTTTTTTAATGCGTTTTCTTTTATTCGGTCCCTATCCACCGCCCCAAACAGGTTTGAGTGTAATCTAGTAATCTATGAATAATAAAATAATATTTGTAGATTATCATATTAAATTTCGCAATCATTAGCTAATAATAACAAGAGACATTTTGAACAGCAGTTGAACATTTTTGAACATTAGTTGGAATTAATTTCATTCTAAAGATTCGGATTTATTTTTTGAAATTTCTGGGAATGGACTAATTGATAAAGTCCAAACAAGGACAAAGAAATCTCATTTTTTGATTCTATATTCTCTTATTGAAAATTATGTCTAAAATATAAAAGTTAATTTATGTTTAAAATAAAATTATTTTAAAATGTTTTCACTCCTTTTACATCTAATTTATGTCTACAAACGAGCATTAAAAATAATTTGTAGATTTGTAGATTAGTACATTAAAAAATATTTTACCTCATGAAACTTAACCCATTTGTGCCTAGGTATTTTTGCGACTTTCTTCGATTTTTGCTAATACCGGCAATAATAGATAAATATCTGATGTCAACTTCTTCAACAAGGGATGATTTCTTTTAAAATCATTATGCATAGAAATTGAAATATCAACATCCTACTGGGTCATGTTAAAATATTTTGTGGAGTTAAGGTTCAATGCTCGTGAATAAAGGCTAGGAAAATTAAATAACGTTTTCAACTGATAGCGAAAATGCCGTCCCAAAAAAAGGGGACACTAGGCATAAATGGGTTAATAATTTTTTTTACTACTTTTCGCTTTTTATGATTAACACCAAATAAACATCAGCATACATCTAAATATAACCGCGCAGATGCAATTTCATATTGGTGTACCTTGATTTTATCGTATCTGGTATTTACCTCTTGTTTCAATCGTGAAAATTTAGTGTACTTAACAGGGACTTTTAAGGGTCAGAACAGGGGGAAACTTGATCAGAAACATGATTTAGACCTCACAAAGTTTAGAAGAATTCTTTACTTGGATAAATGAAGCAAAAATTTAACATTCCTGTAAAAACATATTTATAAATATTTAAATATATTCATAAATTTCCGCTTGAAACCACAAAACTGTAAGCAGTTTAATAGTGAAAGAAAACTTTCTGTTTAGTCTAATTATTGTGTTTATTCAAAAACTGCAAATAAGTTTAGGACTATTGTACGATACTAATACTATGAGTACGAATTATATATATATATATATACATATTTTAGCATATATTAGGTAAATGCCCCCCCCCGGCTAGCCATTGTTGTTATAGAATTAATGCATAAAATGCATTGTCTCATCAAAGGGAGAAATGCACAACACCGAAACCATAGGATTTTGACTCACAGCCTGAGGTTTTGCCAAGGAAATGTGTTATAAGTAAAAGCCGTATTCAGTAGAGATTACTATAAATGTATTTAAACTGTTTAAAATGTATTTAAATTTGTTACGAAGCAATTAAACATTTACTCTGCTAACGGCAAACTCAGAGGTGTGATTCTCCCTTACCCTATCTCCCTCTGATGAGACAATGCATCTTATGCATTAATTCTATAACAACAATGGCTAGCCTGGGGGGCATTTATCTAATATATGCTAAAATATTATACACATGTTTTCCATTAAGCAGCTTCCATAAGCGCTATGTAGCGTGTGTAATTACTGTATTTTTATTTGCTTTTACATGGGCCTTGATTGTATACATACATACATACATACATAATATCATTCTATATTTGAAATAGAACAAAAAAGTCATAGAAGAGAGTAAGGAAATATCATTATTTTAAGTACTTAAAATATAAAAAATATTTTAATCATCATTTACTTTTCAAGTTTTTAATTAACTATGTTTGTCATTCCAGCTTCAAATTTGCTTAGGAATTTTATCCCGCTTCCTATTATGCGATCGAGCTGAAAATTGGCACGCATAATTGTGACACTGAGTACTGGTCTTCTTAATTTTTTAATACTTTTTTTAACTATTACATATTTATTTCCCCCCAAAATTGTGTTATCTCGTACATATCAGCTTGTATCTGCTTGATTATTTGTCGGCAATTTTTTATTATTACACCCTCGGAAAGTTCTTTGGATTCTAAAAACGATAAAGTCGTTATCTCGCTTAAAATTTTAATTTTTAGTGATTTTTCGAAAGGTAAATTATTCCTCTCAATTTCTGCAGAACTGACATTCAAACAGCTATACATTCTAGGTATGGAAAAAACACTCAAGATACAGGTGTTAAACGCTAAAATAAATAGAAACTTTGTGAAAAAACACACATAAAAGGACACTTATAGCAAGATACGATCGTTTCGACTGAAAATGCAATCAGTCTTCATCAGTCAAAGCTCTTCGTCTCACTGTTTTGTGTTATATATATTCTTTTTGAGAACCGAAATTTTGAGGCCCCTTAGATTTGAGAGGCCCGAGGCGTGCGCCTCATGCGCCTATTGGGAAATCCGCCACTGCAGGGCCCGCAGTTGTCTTGATCGGACTCTGCCTACAAAGAAAGGTGTCATAACGACATAAAAATGATTATTCAATCCAAGTGAAATGAAATAGTTCGTTCAATAATAATATTGTGAAGGATATTTCAATAATATTACCCATTTCATATTCAATCGTTCATTTCCTTCCGCATTTTTCAAGAAACATGTATAACTAAGGTGACCATACGTCCCGTTTTTAGGTGGCTTTGTCCCGTTGTCCCCAAGCACAGCTTCGGGAAACCGTCATGTCCCGTTTTTAGAAAGAGACCAACTCACGGTCACGATTTCAATAAAGGCCGCTCAAAATCTAAAATCATCCAACGGCAGTGTCTTTAAAAAAAAAAAAAAAAAAAAAAAAAAAAAAACTGACCTCCCTCCCTCCCCTCTCGAGACGAACGCCTGGGGGATGTATTGTTTTTGTGTTTGTTCTTCTACTGTTTTTTTTTTTTTTTGTCAACTATTTCAATTTATTTAATTTTTATTTCCTTTTTTAATTCCTCCCCCGATCTCCACTTTATTTTCCCTTTTCACTCTTTCTAAGAACTTTTTCCATTCCGAATGACAACTTCCTTTTTTTGTGTGTGTCGTTTAGTTGACATTTCTCACTTTCCTATCTTCCTGCCTTGTGTCGGAGGGTGTTTTTGAAGTCGAAGAACGACCTACCCCTTGTACCACCCGAAACGTACGTCTTGCACTATTTTTATGTGTGTTTTATCAAAGTTTTTTTTTTTCATTTTATGTGTGTTTTATCAAAGTTTTTTTTTTCATTTTATTTTGAAATTAACTTTTAACACAAGCTTTTTTGCGCGTTTTCTGAACAACTCAAAGATACCCAGACCTGTCCATGTCAGAGCCTTTATTGAGAGTGGGATAGAACTTTCACTCCACTTGCGAAGCTATTTCTTTTATCTGCTCCGCTCGAGATAATCCGCTCCATGGTTTCCTCGCGATCAACATATATCATTACATAGGCCAAGCCCTTAAAGGATAATTGCCCGAGACTTTACTGTTTACTTTTTTTTAAAAAATGGCATAGATATAATGCTACGCCCATGAAATAGTAACTATTAATACTATTATTTTTCATAAAATTAGTTTATCCGTCTCCTATTCTAAATTAAAATGTACAAATTTTTAAATTAAAGAGCAAACAGGGGGCTCCGGGTACTTGCCACAAATGTCCTGCCGGAAATCAGGCCCTGCACTGGATAAGTATTATCTCATAGGTTCCACTTTAAGTTTTCTGTGTTTGAAATAATACAAATATTTATTGAAAATTTCTCGCACCTTTTAAATTACGATTTTGTAAATTAGTATTGAATGCATTTAGTTAAAATCAAGCACGGAGTTATACAGTTAAAAACATTCGGAGTTACAAGCCAATTAAAATCTCCGTAAAAGTTTCAAAACAGGAACCATTTTAGCGCTTTCGGCAGCTACGCCGTTGCCGTCTTCAGAACTGAGCCCGCTCCCCGCCTCCTCACCAACTCCAGCCACGACTCCTCTATCTGCGCGTGTGTCAGATAGAGGAGTTGGTGTATGTATTAGCTGCCGAAAGTGCTAAAATGGTTCGTGCTTTTAAACTTTTACGGAGATTTTAATTGGCTTTTAATGTTCTTAACTATATAGTATTTAATGATTAATGATTTTACAGCAAAATCACACAATAATTTATAAGAGTTATTAGTTATAATTTATAAGTTTGTGAATGACTAATATTCTATCTTCTTTAACAATAATTATAATGCCTAGAAAGAAAAAAAAAGATTAAATAACCTCCAAGATCCAAATTAGGTGAAACCAAATTTAACCACCACCATGACCAAATGGATGTCGGAAAACAAAACCGATGGCATCCAGCAAAATCAATTTTGTAATATTTGGCGAGATCTGTGACCTGACACATTCATTAGGTGACCGAAAGGGAACCCAATAAAATAGGTTGGACATATAACATGCTGCGTTCATTCAAATCTATACAAGACTTTTTAAGAGAGTCTAAGGAGAAAATCGACCTCAACTGACAGTGGCCAAAAGGGTCCTCTTTCATTTATCTGGGGCCCATAGTAGGAAAATTTTAAAAGCCCATAAATTTAACCCTTTATAAGGAGAGTTAATGTGCAGAGAGTCGAAAATACTTCGGATTTTTCTGGCCCATTCTTTAGGATTCATTCGTATAATTTCCCTCTTCTGTAATATCCCACATGAAAATTGGATGAGTATTAAAACATAGAAATTTTGCAGGAGAATACATTCATTATTCACAAAATCAGTCGGAAAACGACCTGCTGCTTGTACACGGAATTAAATGCAAAAATATATAATTAAAAGAGATGATTCTCACGCTCAGTTTTCGAGCTTTCTTTAAAACTACGAATGAAAGAAAAGTTCATAAGCCAAATATAAGTAGAATTTAGATGCATGGAAAAAATTACATTCAATATAACTGAGCAAATATCAGAAAATTCACTCATGATAGTGGATTTCTGTATTTAACAGACTGTAGGTGGTAAGTATTCTTACCACAGCCTTATAAAGGGTTAAAAAGATTACTAACATGTGCATTTTGTACAGATATTGACTAGCACTCATTATAAATCGACAAACATTAGACCTCTCCTTATTTCCAACGAAGGGTTCCCAAGTTTTAATCAATATTTTTTAAATTGATGGCTGAATTTTTAGAGTGGAGGTCTAAACTAGGCTGCTGGTACCATAGGCACATCCATTTTGCCTTCATTTGTAACACAGTTAATTGTGTTACAAATGAAGGTGAAATCAATGTACAATAATCCTCTTCAGGTATGGAATATCCATATGCATTTCTGTCTTTTATGACTGAAAAAATAACAAACACATTCTTTTGAACACAGGAAACATCTTTATTTGTACTCAAGTTGTAAAAATAATATTCTCTGCATATCTCATTTACAAAATTCACATTGCTTTACAAAACATGAATAACAGACTGTCAAAAACATGTACTATATATATATAGGCACTAACATAACAACACGGTGAACGATGACATCCGTACAAACTGAAGTAGGAGGTGGAAAAGGACTCCTTGGAAATGACACAGAAATCTTCCAGCCAAAAGTATATAGATATAATAATTTATCGAGAATATACATTATTTAAATCAGGATTGGAAATGGACCTTTCTTACAAAGCATATAAGGCCAAGTTTGACTGACTGTGGATCAGGAAAAAAAATCGTACCAATAGGTGCTTTCCCCGATGTTTTAATTGGATCTAACGGACAGTTACTAGAAATGAGCGGATTCATAAGTAAAGGGTGTTAAAACATTCATCTCCTCTGGCTTCCCAAGAGAAAGAAATTTCATGAATACACCTCACTCAGTCCTGAAATATCTCCAATAAAGCACCCCATTTAAAAATATCCAGTTTCACACCTCTACTAGGTGTGACCTGCTTTATAAATATATATATTTTCAGGCATGAAAGCACAAAACAGCTAAAAAGACTGAACATTGCTGCAGATCATACAGAACAAATAAATTATTATGCATTTAACACATTACCTATTATTCTTTTATATGCATTAATTATTGAATTAACTAATATTCATTATATCACTGTATTCAGTATAACTAAATTCATAAAACTAATTTAAATACTAAATCTCAAATGCATCAATGATGTTGAAAAAGACTGAATTCAGTTAAAAGACTGAAAACTTTCATGCCTGATATTTTGCAGTCATATTCATTGTGTTTTACTTATTGATCAGAAAAGAAAAAATAACCTCAGAGAAAATATTTTCCGAACTTGTGATGTCACTTTTCTTATAAATCCAGCGGCACAGTCAGGGGATGGGTATCCGAATATCCTCCCCCAAAATTTTTGGATTCATCAGCAAAAGCTTTAGGACGCATTTCTGTTTATGTATTCACACTTTACTTCACATCCTACATGAAAATTTCTTCTGGAAATGCCCCTTTGAACAAACTTATGATTCATCAGATGCTGAGCTACAACTAAAAACAAGTCTCGTTCACTAGGCGAAAATGAAAGTTCCCCGATATTTGGATGCTTTTAGGAAATTCCTCAATATTTCCATACAGATAAAGTATCCTGATTTCCACGATTGGTTGTCACCCTGTATTCATCGGGAAAACATCCGATAATAAAGCTCATTATAGACTTAAAGGTGCCCACCATACCTTGCACCTATATGTTTTAGCAAAACAAATATTTAAAAGGTCATACAAATACCATATACTTCCGAATATAAGCCGATCCGTGTTTAAGCTGAGATTAAAAAAAATAAATCCTTTTCAATGGTTTATTTTATGTGCCAATTATGAACGGTATTCTATTATTTCCTATGCATGTTTAAAATGTACAATTGCAGAAATAAAAAGGGCTCTATTTGGCAATGTTGAGCGATGGATAGCTTGCGTCGGATGAATGGAAAATGACTTATTTGAAATATTTTGCGTGCCACGTGCAATTTAGGTATTCTCTTATTTTTTGTGTATGCTTAAGATATATAAATTATAGAAATAAAAAGTGCTCAGGGATGAGAGTGGCGAAAAAAAAAAAAAAAAAAAAAAATCGTACAAGAACAAAAAATGTGTACACATGATACTTGTATATAATACAGGGCGATTCATAATGAATGGGCCAAAAAGAATAGTGCAGTGTGACTGCCGTAATGGATTTATTCAGCTGAAACAAATTTATTCTGCAACTAAAATTATACAAGTTTTATTTGGCAACAAGGAAAAATCATCAAATAACGAACTCGCCGCTAGAGGTGCTGTTAAACAAAATGTCGTCCATGCAGGAGAAAGCACACTGCGTTTTCGAATATGCCAAAACCTCCCTGGTAACAGTTGTGCAAAGACATTTTCGCATGAAATTTCGTAAAGAACCACTGCTTTGGCATTGGCCGTGCTGGGCCACAGGTTTTGACATGTCTTCATGGGTCGCTGAGATCACCAGATCTAACGCCCCGTAATTTTTTTCTCTGGGGTTTCATTAAAGACAAGGCGTTTGTGCCTCCACTTCCTCAGGACTTAGAGGAACTGAAGCAGAGCATAACTGCAGTGTTGAACTCCATCACAGGGTATATGCTATCATGAGTGTGGCAGGAGCTTGATTACCCTGTAGACATTTGTCGTGTCACCGGAGGGGCACCTATTGAACACCTGTAGAAACTTGAATCAATGTAGTTTTGAGGTAAATTTGAATTTTCTAAATATATTAATTACAACGTTCACAATCAAGTTTTCTCTTTGTCCCATTCATTATGAATCATCCTGTATATGTGAAAGATTTAAAAAGTAAAACATCAGAACATGGTACAAGATAAAAATGCTACACACTTAATAACTATTATCAAGAATTTATAGAAAAAAGCAGAATTTTCAGAGAAAAAAGTAAATTCCTCTAAATTCACAAAAATCTGATCCCTGTATATATATCTGGCGATGTTTAGTGATTTATCATTCGTGCCGGGCAAACAGAAAATGACTTATGTTTTTTTTGCATGATTGGCAGATCCATATATAAGCCGACCCTCGTAATTTAGCTTTTGAGAAGTTCAAAACATTCTCAGCTTATACACAGAAATATAAGGTAGTTTTTATAATAATAAATGAAGTTTCCCAGGGAACTCTACAGAAGTCTGAAATGCAAAAAGACTGAGACACATGTCTGAAAAATCACATTCTTTAAGGCTGATCTTTGGAAGTGGAGGGGAATCATCAACAAGCAGCTTTTGAAAAGCTTTCAAATGAACCCCACCTTCAAAATGTTTCTCCGTACACTGTAACTAGTATAAACATCCAACCTACCAGTTACATGCCAGTAAAATAAGAAGTCTTTAGCACAAAATCGTAGTTGCACAATTGGATGGTTTGTCTCTATTTTGAAAAATAGACAGGGGTGAGATGGAGAAAAGCTGACTGAAATCATATGCAAGTAAAAAAATTTGTATACATGATATTTTATATAATATACAAGTGAAAAATGTTTTAAGAAATGCAAAACATGATATGAAAAATTAATATATTACACAATTAATTTTTTACACAGTCAGTACAAATAAGAAAAAGAATAATAAATTCTTATTAAATCATTTACATTAAAAGTTAGAAAACAATGGTTAGCATATCAAGAGCATCCGAAAATACAAAATTATACATTAACTTATCGACCACCTGTACACAGAGATGGCCTGACATGATAAGCAAGGTAAGAATCACATCAGGGCATTTTCAAACTCAAAAACAGAAAAATGGATCTAGAGTATAAAATGAGGCACCTTTTTTAGGTTTGCAGGGGGTGCCATGTATTCTACGGCTGCAACTGCCGGTACATGACTGACATGCAGCACATTCACCTAACAGAGTGATTTCCAACCTTTTTCTTCTTGTGAACCCCTTTTAAAATTTGAATGAATTTGGCAAACCACTTGTGTCATTATCACATACAAAGTATATTATTTTAGCGAACCCCCTTACATACATTGCAAACCCCGGGGGTTCATGAACAACTGGTTAGGAGCCGATGACCTAATAGATGTGAAAGAAGAATATATTTAACCGTTTTTCGATGCACAATGATGCACATCTCTGTATTTACAGGTAACTTCTGTTGTTGAAGAAAAGCAGTCTTGGGTATTGATTTTTGTAATTTACACTATACAAATTTTGAGAAACAGAGATAGACATGCCAAAACTCAGAATTTTGGCACGAGTCTCAAGCTCTTTTTATCCTATTATAAGCTTGAGGATTTTTCGAAATTTTCTCAGGCTTTTAGGTGGAGTTTATTCAGATGTTGAACTTTCAACAATTTTGTACATCGGGTTTGCTAGATCCATTCTGGCAGTTCCTTTCCTGTTGATCCTATTTGATTTTAAATCATATATTTGAAGTTCTAAAAAATGGTATTACATAAATGAATGCTCAATATTTATCTGGAAACAATGCTAGAATTTGAGAAGCTGCATGAAATTACTGGAAGTATTTTTTGTTAAAAAAATTAGATATCTCAAATTTTACTGTTATAGGATACCTTTATGCAGATTAACATCTGCAGAGGTTTTGAAGGATACTTTTTTAATATGGAAAAATACGTAGAATTTAAAATGTAAAAGTAGGGAAATTCAGAGAATTTGAGACATAGAGGTTTGACTCTTATGGAATTTGGTACACTTAACATAATTGTTATAAGTTGATCATTTTCACAAGTGTACACTTCAAAATGTATAAATTATGAAGTAACATCCTAAATTCTCTTCCCAAGTCTCATTGATTTTTTTTTTTTTTTTTTTGAAAGCTAATAAAACGTTGCATTGTTTCTCCAAAGAGCAACCTGGCATAGCATAGCATAAGAAAGAACAGGTTTATTCATACATATTAACAAATAGTTAAGAAAATAATAATTTTACCACCTGCGTGAAAAATGGGCAGAAAAAAATGTCTGAACATTTTATTTCCGATGATTTACTTAGAGTGCAGGATTAAATTCAACTTTTTTCTGGAAAGAAAATATACAAAATGATTTTAAGCACAGAATACGTTGATGTCTCCTTGAGACTACTTCACATGATGACCGATATATTATAATAAAACAAAATCAATTCACAATCTTTCAATAAATAAGTACTCCTCTAATTGTGCGCACTTAAGAAAAAAAAAAAAAAAAGAAAAGAAAAAGAAGTACTAAATTTTCCCCCCATTTATGTGACGAATTTTTCACCCAAAATCAAAATTTGAGACAAAGGATCAACTTTTTGTTTGTTTGTTTTTAAGTTACGGGCACACTTGGATACCATTTTATATAATTTATATAAGTTGTTAGAAAGTTTAAACCGCAACTACACAAGCACAAAACTGGATTCCAGTGTATCATTCAAAGACTTATGTTGAGAAGCGAGAAATCTCTCATGCTGTGTCTTAACAGTGAGAACAAAAAAATTAAAAATGACACAGCTGATAAAATGCAGATCTCCCAAAAAATGTTACTGCTTCTGTTTTAATATTTTTGACTGATGGAGAAGAAAAAAAAAAAAATGTAGTGTGCATGTGGACTGCATGGAACTGACATACGAAAGTCTATGTAAACTCTGGAAGTTATTTGGCAGCTATGCATAAAGTAAGGACAAAACTCTTTATTTCTGAACCGAATATGGCAATGTATTTTTTTTTTTTTTTTTAATGAGTTACTATTTTCATCAAAAGGGTTTCAAACTATTAAAAAAAAAAAAACCTCACAATTCAAGAGTTTTCTGGAAAATTTAGCAGTATAGGCAGGAATGCATTATTTAAATAATGCTTTATCCAGAAATGGCTCATTTTTTCTTTTTGACTACAAGCACTTCTTAATCATAGATTCACTTTTGACTTGACCTGCAAGGTAGCAATTGCAATTAACCCTCTGGCGGTCAAAGGGCTTTGCATACAAACAGCCAGCCAGCCGGCCGAAAGAAAGTAACACTTCCTTCCCCTGCCTTGCAGCAGGCGGAACTTTTATGATTTGCAAGACAATAGCTGATACAGGAGGCACAAATACCTCCCACAACCCCCAGATGCATTTTTTCTTTTATCTTCACACGAAAATTTCCGCAGTTATTCTTCGACACGGTCATCATAAACACCAACTCTCAAGGAAGTGTGGATTTTCACCACCACCCGTGGTGAATTCCCATCCGACAATTTCTGAAAGGGGGAAGGCAAGGTTCTTTGAATTTCGACCGGGTCTGGACTTCTGGAGGCTCTAATTGAAAGCTTGCCTGAATGTCAGAGGGTTAAACAATAATAAAGCAACCTAACAATTCATTTTATTGGAACTCTTACATACAGAAGTATAAACAAACAAAATCCTTTACTAAAAGAAACAACATATCCAACTGCTTTATAAAATAATTCTAACCTATTAATATGAGGATGTACATAATTCTGCCTTTATCACTTTTGCCATTTTATTTTTCCTACATGTCCAGGTGGGGGAAACTCAAAATGCATTAGAGTTTATAAATTGAAGAAAGTTTTAAAAATAGAAAAATAACATTTTATGAATTAGAAGTTATTTATACACTTTGAACATGAACTAATTATTATGGAACTGCCTGAATTTGACCCCTCACATCTTTTGACACTTTTACTGAAACAACATAATAATGGCAAAAAACTAAACTACTGCTCAAACACAACAGATTTACAACTGCAGAAATTCAAAGGCATTTAAAATTTTCATTCAGAGGGGGGGAAAATTAGAAATCAATACAATCAGTGATCCTTTTAAGATTTTTTCAGAAGAGTAAAAATACTCCTTAACCATTTTAGGAGTATTTTCCTGTCCACAGGAGTCATTGAAGCAACGAACAATTACGCTACATTTTCAAATGCATAACCAAACTGCATTTAACACATAAACCATATATAATAACTGATTACACAATCTAGGTAAACTGTTAGTGTCAACTGTAAATTTCACTGTTTACATTAAAAGTTATCACAGATTTCAGAGAGTCAATTGTAAATAAAAATCATTTTCAAGGGGAAATCTCGGCGTAATCACCAATAATAAAATGGAATTTTATATGGAAAAGCAATGCATAAAAACAGGCATTCCGAAATTCTTAAGGCGTATTCTGAATTTCTAAGGCGTGAAATACGCATCTAGAGGCGTTATCACGATCACTGAATACAATAGATTCTTTTTTCACGTGGTGTTACAACACTGCTCAATATAAAAGTTTAAAATTCCTGGTCGTCAGTTGCCACTTGAGAATTAAACTTGAAAAACTGGCAATTAAAAAATCCTGGCTACCAGCCAAACTCTGGTGGAGCTAGAAAAATCCGTCGACAATTCCCCGCAATGTAGAAGTTGAGAGAATATGGAGCAATGCCGGCAAAATGTTAGATAACAAGAGCATGACAATGAAAAAAAATACAGAGAACAGATTGTGGATAAAATGCTCCAACATAAAATTAAAAATTGTTGATCCTACTTCAGCAACAGAATTATGGTTTAAAGATGTAGGAAGGAGTCCAAATCTTAAGGATCAAAATTGGGGGTGATACTTTTCCCGAGACAGCCCGGAATTCCCTTTTCCCACCCCCATCTTTCTACAATATGTATAGCATTAAGAAATATTTTGAGGTTTTTATTTGTAAGTGAGCTCCATCATTGTTAAAAGAAATAGAAATTGTAAAATACACCTATAAATAAGTAGCTGACTGCATAATACATCTACAAAAAGATAACTGATTGTGAAATATATCTTTGTAAATAAGTAACTGACAGCCTAGTATTGTGTCTAAGGGCTTGGGAGTTGACAACCACTCTTGACTGTATGCCTTAAAAGTTTACGAGTCTACAGGCCAGTGGCTACTCACCAAAAATGGGAATTTTAAACTTTAGCTCAATACCAAGAAATAAAATAAAAATCGCAGTGACTGACAGCTGAATTCCAGATTCAAAATGCAGAAATTAATATAGAACTAATGCCTGTTAAAATCAAAGGTATTAATGGTATTTCAAGCATCCAAAGACAAAGCATATGAATTGCACAAAAATAGATGCATCCATGGCCTAGCAATATTTTAGGATTTAAAAAAAAAAAAGGCTAACAAACACAACTTTTTTTTCTTACGTTTATTTTTATAAAAGGAAACCTTCCATTACAAATCTATTTTAGCCATTTTTTTTTCTTCATGGTTTTGTACAGAAACACCACGTAAAAAGAGAATCCCATGTACATTACATAAATGGAGATAATATACTATTGAATATTCTTAAACCCTAGTAAATAATTAACAAAGTATGTATTCTCTGGTAACAATATTATTCAAAGCCCAAAGTTACCTTAAAAAACATAACAAATACACTGATTATGGCTTGCCTTTCAATTAAGTTCTCTGACCAAAAGTGATTGTGAACTAACAATTTACTTGATTGAAAGCTCCTTTCATATGAAAGTATTATTTTTATAATACTTTTTTTAAAAAAGATTTTTAAAAAAGAAAGAAAAAAGGTTTTTATAAAATGCTCAACTAGGCAGTGAATGAGTATGAAAATGTTCTTGGATAATGAAAATGAGAAGATGAACTTAATGTCCTGAGTTTTAAAAACAACAAAAACGGCCAATCACCGTTTTTATTCTTTACAAGTAAAACAGCCGATCTGATAAATCACAATGTGTTTCCCGATGAATATTCTGTCCAACAAGATAGGCCAGCTTATGAGCATATTGACAGGGGGCTGGCACACGCACTGTACCAGGCCAGTTATAGTACAGATGTGTCATTTTATAGGTCAGTCTCTGCATGTGCTCTGGCTTTAATGAGCTGGTGTCGTAAATGACCACATAATGAGTGGGGGACACAGTGCCCTGCCGTACATGCTGGGAAACCAAAAAGTAATCATACCACTTCTTACGTGTGATGGAGTGGTCCATTATCGAGCCAGGGGGAGGATTGGTAAGAACACTGCGACCCCTCTCATTGGTTACAGCATACAAGCGTGTGTTGATGCGCTTCTGTACTACTACGACGGATAAGGTCGGTGAATAATCAGCAGAAAAGTGCTTGTAGCAGGATGCCAGCTGTTCCACTTCGTATTTGGCAATGAAGTCTATCTGCCCATCTCCCACTCCATCCCGGAAAAGAACGATCTTGTCGGGAAGTTTATGGTTGACTTCAAAATATTTTCGCAGGGCAGAGATGAACAACATCTTAAGGGAATCTCCAGCCTCTTGTCCGGGCTTCTGTAGTGTTGTCATGCTGAACCATCGGGTTCTATTTTGGTTCATGCTGGCCACAAAGGCAAGTACGGACTTCTTATTCCTGGAAGCATCGTGATACGTGTCCAATCCACATATCATAAGGTTCTCAATGGGAATATGAACAGACCAGAGTTCTCCACCCAGTTTGCAATTCATCTGCAGAGCTATCTTCTGGACGACACTCCTGAGCTTCTGTGGCTGGCTGATAGTCTTCGAGTTGATCACTTGCGATGGAATGGGCATGTCCACACAACACAGCTTCTTGACAGCACTGTAGCGGTCATCTCTTGCAGTGGGGAATATGATGACCACAATCTGCACGGTTGGATTGATGGCTTCTTTCAGTGCCTCGCAGTAGGTTTCAGTTCGATCATTATGAATCTCAATTCGGATAGGTTCCTTCACGTTAATGCCCATTGCAGGACACACATTCCGAAGCATCTTGGTGAATTCCATGACACGAGGTGTGTCTCGCTTGGTGAAAATAATGACCCACTTCTCAAAATCAACAGACACCAGCACTTTGTTGGAGGTCGCCTGCCTACCCCAGTCAGCTTCTGCAGAGACTTGGATCTTCCTGTCTCCTCCAAAGAGGAGCGTCTCCGTCTTCAACAGTCTGCCATCGAGCAAGACGGGTGAATTGTCCAAAGCCAAGTTCCAAGAGGTGAAGCAGTTTTTGGCTTCAGGATTGTTCTTTATGTTGTCAATGAATTTCTGCAGTGCAAGCTGCCTCCTCTCAGGAGTGACCCTTGTGTGTGCTGCAATGTCCTTCATGACCTTGAAATCACTCCTCATCTCGTCAGTCAATCCCGTGAGGAAGCAAAACTCCGGAATGAGGCAGATAAGCTTGTCCTGTCCAGCTGTGTCGCCCACTTTTCGTTTGGCCTTGCTGATGAGTAGGGGCTGTGTCGTGTCCTGTATGGTCAGGTCGTAGGAACGCTTGTAGTAGTCAACGAATGAGATCTCTCCACCATCGTGTGTGGAGAATGTGGAACTGGCAGTCATGTCCCAAGCAATGTCATCTACCCTGTTGTGAAACAGAAATTATTTTGTATTAGAATGGTTGTACAGCTTCAGAAAACGGAAAATTATCGCCCATGAATAATTTAGAGAAAAACACTTGCATTAAATAGATATTTTGCATAATCTGCATATCTTAAATGTAACACATTCTGATACTTAATTTATTGTAATACAACACATTTATCTTAAATAAGGAAACTTGTAGATAATAATATTTATAAACTACTCTACAGGTATTAAAACAACTGAAGAACAAAAAAGAGGAAATATATGTGGGTACATTTTCCAGCAAAATATGAAAAAGAGAAATACTGATATTCTGTTCACATGTACAAGTTTTTTCTTTAAATTTTAATTTTTTAAAAAAAGACATTATGATAATTAAAGGGTAACACTGTAAACAATACCAAACAGCGCCATTTCTTAGATTATTCAAACTGAATATCTTACACTGGGGAATTTTGAAATGGATAAATTATGTTGTCAATTCCATGTTTATAGCAAGCGTATTGAGCTGCATGTAATTATTCCTTCTGAATTTCAGTAATTGCACTTTTTGCTTTCAAAACCATATAACACACATTGAGATGTTCAAGAACATGGCCAGCCCGGTGAAGAAAAGTTCAATTCTCAAAAAGCCTGATAAAATGAAGTAAAATCAACTCAAGACAAAATCCCGAGATCTTGCCTGATCTGATACCTCATCTACGATTGACATTGGTTTGCTATAGCAGCCCAGGGCTCACCCACACGCCCATTGGACATGTCAATTGATTGTTTGGAAATTGATTGAATTTTAGGAAAAATTTGACACCATTTTTGAAACGGCAAGTCAAACTTTGAACTCTCAAAATTTTGGCCAAAAAAAGTACAGTGCTGCTTTTCTCCTCCCTTTTCTCTTGAACTAGACAATAATATATATTCATTTCATTCAACTACGAAGAAATGATTCAAGTACAAACTCAATCAGGGCAAACAGAGGTAGACTGAGCGCAACAATGGGTATTTGTCCTGGATTCAAAAATTCAATAGCTTGTCTAACGACATCCTGCCATGTTTAATCCTTGAGGGTGTGGGACATTCTCATGGAACAGGAATGAAATCAAAAAGTTTTGTTTTATGGGTTGGTCATTTTCGATTTTAGTGTTGTACATGAACACTTTTAGAAATTTCCAGAGGGACCCTAACAATATACCTTAGCCAGCCTTAACCCTTAGCCCCCAGCCTTAATACCTTAGCGCAATGATCCCACTCTGGGAACACCCAACTCTGATGTTTTGTCTGTTGTCTGTCGCGAAGAATAGATTAGATTTCTATAAAAATAGTTGCAGGGCACATAGCTCCACAAGAATCCTTTACTTTTTAGCACGTGATTTCCTGTCAAAAAATGGTCACGATTATTTTTAACAGCACCAACATCTGCTGAAAAATGGAAGAATGCGAGAACAGCTGAATAGATTGCCCCATGCTAAAAAAAGGGTAGCCGTTGCCATCGCTCGACATCACGACCCGCAAGAGGGCGGACGATCGAAACACGCATCGCGTGCCGCAGATGAGAGACCCTTTTTTGATGCAGGTGGCTGTGCTGCCTTTTTTTCAGCATTGGGAAAGGGCTGCGCTTCAAAAGGTTAAATAACCTTCGTACCCAATTGAGTGCTTTCATCCATCATGCCATGATCATTTCATTAAGCCACCTCACTGTCATCCAAAATGTCATATATGCATTGAGGCAAGAATCCAGTAAAATGCAGCATTCAGATATAGTTTCCCAGATGCCATCTTGGATTTTTTTCGGCACTTCACTGCTAGCTCAACGAGCATGCCACCGAGTTCGGGAAGGAAGCCAGTTTGCATTGGCCGATTCTTGATGGTCGAAGATTGTAATATTACATTTTTGTAAAATAAATATTCAGGTGCAAATACATTAACTACTTGAGAAAAAGGTTTTTTTTTTTTTTTTTTTAATTTTCTAAACTGATTCTTATTTTCCGAAAACAGACACACATTTTTATAACAAGAAGCTTGATTTGTAGTTTTTTAAGTCATGTTTGTTTGCTATAGCAGCCCAGGGCTTGCCTGCACTTCTGTTTGGTGCATAAATCAATCATTTTTGAAAAAAATTGACTCAATTTTTTTTTAACAAGGTACAGCTTTAGTATGGTTCCATTGGCACACTTTTTATTTGGCAACTTTTTCTTGGTGCGATAAATGATGCCATTATGGTAACCCAGTCATTTTTTTGATCGGAAGTTAAGATATGGTAAACCTAAACCCGGCGGGTTTTTTCCCCCCAGAAAATGGCGATGACAGACAATGTGCTTTATGTTTTTATTTTACATTAAATTTTACTATTTAATTATTTTTGAAATTTAAAATGGATGTTCAGGTTCACACTGACTGTTTATATACAGTTTTGTATGAATAAATATTCTTTTGATAGTACGTTTCAGGTTAATACTTTCGTTCTCGATTGTTTATTTGTTAAGGGTAGAAGCAACAAATAATTACGTTAATATTTTATACAGTAAAATAATTTTAGATATTTTGATTTTATTATTTCCATATTGCAATAATTTAGCAATTTTAATCAAGGTATGTGATAAGCATTGCTTGTTTTTATTTGTTATGATTTCCTTTGTTTATTTTTTAAGGGTAGGAGCAACAAATAATTTCGTTATTAATATAATATTTGATATCTTGATTTTATTATTTCAATATTGCAATAATTTAGCGATTTTAATTAAGGTAGCATTGTTTGTTAGCACTTAGATTAGCATTGTTTGTTAAACTAGTTCTTTACTTTTGCTTAGGTAATCTTTTGTCAGAATGCTAAAATATATTTTAATTTTTTGTCTTTTTAATTTGTTATTTTTGTGAGGTATTGTCTTTAGAATATTATTTGTTTGCATTATTTAATTTAATCGACTAAAAAGAGAAAGGGGGGGGGGTTGAGGGTGGCACAGCCCCCCCTCACATAAAAAGAAAAGTAATTAAATTTTATTAAACCGAATCTATATGTACATGCAAGCTTGTTATCTGTTAAAATTTTTTTTTCATAAAAATATTTCAAAGCCATTAAAATAAATCAGCAAAATTAACGGCGATGAACAATTATCTCGGAAACCAGTGCCATCCGATCCGCCATATTGTTTACAATTGGCATCGGCAAGGCAAACTTGGGTTGGCGACAACATTTTGTCGCCAAATCGGAACAGCTTTAGTATGGTCCCTTTTTGGCGATTTTTTGATTTGGCGACAAAATCTTGTCGCCAACCCAAGTTTGCCTTGCCGATGCCAATTGTAAACAATATGGCGGATCGGATGGCGCTGGTTCCGAGATAATTGATCGTCACCGTTAATTTTGCTATGATTTATTTTAATGGCTTTTAAATATTTTTATGAAAAAAAAATTAAACAGATAACAAGCTTACATGTACATATAGATTCGGTTTAATAAAATTTAATAACTTTTCCTTTTGTGTGAGGGGGGGCTGTGCCCCCCTCAACCCCCCCCCCTTTCTCTTTTTAGTTGATTAAATTAAACAATGCAAACAAATAATATTCTAAAGGCAATACCTCACAAAATAACAAAAGAAAATTAAAATACATTTTAGCATTCTGACAAAAGACTACGTAAGCAAAATAAAAAACTAATTCAAATCATAACGAACAATGCTTATCTCGTACCTTAATTAAAATCGCTAAATTGTTTCAATATTGAAATAATAAAATCAAAATATCAAATATTATATTAATAACGGAATTATTTGTTGCTCCTACCATTAACAAATAAACAAAGGTAATAATAACAAATAAAAACTAACAATGCTTATCACATACCTTGATTAAAATCTCTAAATTATACCAATATGGAAATAATAAATTCAAATTATTTCACTGTATAAAATATTAATAACGTAATTATTTGTTGCTTCTACCCTTAACAAATAAACAATGGAGAACGCAAATATTAATCTGAAACGTACTATCAAAAGAATGCTTATTCATACAAAACTGTATGTAAACAGTCAGTATTAACCTGAACAGCCGTTTTAAATTTCAAAAATAATTAAATAATAATAAAATTTAATGTAAAATAAAGCCATTAAAATAAAACCATAAAGCACATGGCAGATCAACCATTTGAACGAACCTCCCGCGCTACGAAATACACAGGGCTCAAAAAGTTCATGAAAGGAACAAATGATCACGATTTGCCGGACGAACACGAGCACATCCGTGACGTCACGGAAGAATCCACTTTTAGCCCGAGGTTAGGGTTACCGCTCCGGAGCATCCGACGGCGGGGTTACCATATTGGCATCCTTTATCGCGCCAAAAAAAGTCGCCAAAAATAAAGCGCGCCAAAGGGACCATACTAAAGCTGTACCGCCAAATCAAAAAATTGCCAAAAAGGACCTATACTAAAGCTGTTCCGAAAAAAATCGCCAAAAAGGGACCACACTAAAGCTGTTCCTTTAACTACAAGTCGAAATTTGACTCTTAAAATTTTGGCTAAAAAAAGTGGCGAGCACTGGCAGCCACCCACCTTGCACTTAATATTTCACTAAACTCATGAAATGTGGGATCCATCCATTAAAGAATTTGCCGAGATTCACAACCATCCTTCTTGTTACAGAATGTTTGGGGTTGGTATAACAAATAAGGATCATTACTTTGCAACAGATTCACTTCAATGAAAGAAAGAAAAAAGATGACCCAAAATGAATATTAAAATAATGGCACCTGTACGTCTTGTTGTTGTAGCGAGTCAGTACAACAGCTCCCACCAGAGCCTTGGCGATAGACTCCTTGGGGTTCCTCCCTTGCCTAGAGGCTTCGTGCATGATTTCTCTTGCGGTGACTGTTCTGAGCACCCTGAAGGAGGAGTCGCAGTTGAGCATGACACCCCCTTCATACTCCTGCACGGCAGTCACATACCCAGGCCACACCTCCAGTTTGTGCTGAGGGACGGGCATGCTCGATTTGGGATCAAAGTAGTTTCGGCCAACCTTGAAAATAGGAACATTTTAATGCTCGTAAAATTCTCAAATGATTAAAAACAACTACTATACTTACAACATAACTTATATACTATAAAATGAAAATTGCATATGTAAGCTCTTTTCAGTCACCATCGGTGATCACAGTTATCGTTAGTTTTGCGTCCTTGTCAGCTCCGATGTTTCGTTCTTGTCCAAGCAGCCTATGGCCCCATCTTTTGTCAATTATAACATCACAGACTGCTGTTCTGTTTTTTAATTTACAATGTTTTTGTAAAAGGAAAAAAATAATAAAAATCTTTTAGCATAAATTGAAAGGATGAAACGGCTGTTCATTTTAAAGGACATACTTATTTCCTCCGTCTTGAAATATATTCCGGCTGCTACTCATTAGCCATCGTTTTAAAAAACTAGATAAGAGCAAAAATCAAAACGTTTAGAAGTGAAAAGCCAATTCAAAAATCAATGTTTTGATTGAAATTAATTTTGATCTGTTTAGATATAAATGTACATACAATTTTAAATGTAGTACATTGTTAGTTTAAAAATTTAAATACTCACTGCAGAATGGACCAAAAAGCTTGCCGGTCTAAATAGTCACTCCGACTATCTTGGGGGACTGATTTTTAGTATACTCTCTCTATGAGAGAAGTACTGAAATAAGTAATAACAATAACACTCCGTTTTTCTAAAACCTGCTTTTATTTAATCTCATGACATTTTCCCATTTCCTAAAATATTTTTGAGAAATTTCATTACCACTGTCTTGGCACCTACATCTCGATGGATTGCCATTTGAACTTTAGATGCCCACATTTTTGAGCTCACACAGTACAATGTGTAAAAGGTACACTTACCTGTGTCATATTGAGTATGCGCATGACTTTCCTGAACAACAGATTATACAAATGCAGACAATCGCTGTGTTGGCACACTTTGATGTACTTAATGTTGACAGTCACCGTAGTACCATCGGTGGGCATTTTGACGGAGACTTCTGTCAGGGGTGGCAATTTGCGAGGGAGGTACAGTTTGCTGCCATCGAACGTCTTCACGTTACCGATGATATCTCTCACCGACTGATCGTTCACCAAACGAAACTTCATCTTTTTGCTGTCTACAAGTGGCACGAACGATACGTGATACTCGTAAATACCCGCGTTTCCCAAGATTTTCAGGCGAACATAGTTCACTTCGAGTTTCAGTTCGGTACCTGATGTACCACTGTACTTGCCAATGCACAGTTCTTCGACTTGAGAAGACAGAGAAGATGTGGGTGAAGGCGGGGAAGGTGGTGTAACCACCGTGGGTTTATCGGGGGTGGGAGAAGGAGCTGGCTCACTCGGAGGAGTGCTTTTGGGTTGGCCTCTTCCGATTCCGCCCAATATGCTGGTTAAGGCTAAGCCTCGTCCACGACCGATAATTTTAGGGGCCTCGGGCGGAGGTTCTTCGGCCGCAGGAATGGCTCTCCCCCTCGACAAAGCTTTCAGCAGAGCACCACGTCCTATAGATTTCTGCTCTGGAGGCTCGGAGGGCTGGGAAGTTTCTCCGACATCTTGCCCGGGACGTCTAGGTTGGTTTTTGAGGGCAGCGAGAAGCAAGGCCCCTCGACCACCCCTACCTAATCCTTCTGGAGGTTTATCAGCCATTTTTTACAGAACGCATCAAATAATAAGCAAAAAGGAAGCACAATTTTAATTCAGAGCATGAGAGTTTAAACAATTAACTTCAAATGATGACATGAACACGCCATTCTATTCAATTCAATTGAAAACACACAGGACAAAATGTGAAGTTGAGTTGTATCTAAATAGTTGTCCTAGTCATGGGTTCACGTATCCAGCATTAGAAAGAAAAATGACGTCATTTACGTATCCTTCGCAAGTCCAGTTTATATGTTAGGGCATTTTAATTTATTTATTACTGTATTTAGGATCCATACATATGAAAATTTTACAATTTTTCCCACTTTGATGTTTAAAAAATAAAATAAAAGAAGCAAATAGCCTCCTAGTTTGTCCTAGTAGTAGTAGGGGGTGAGGTCTTGGGTTCAAATCCAATTAACCCATGGTTGCCATTTTCATGTTCTTTTTTCTAATAAACACAACAGAGTGTTTTATGTTATTGTGTATGTTACAAACAAAGAAACTGAAACTGGACGGAGTGGTTGGTTTGAAAAAATGTCTGATGTAGATTTTAGAGATTCTCCGGAATGTCATATATATCGAAGACTATTATTTAGTGAGGTTCCATATTTTGATGATGAAGTCGCTGATCTTATTAACCGGAGTTTGAGAGTTAGTATGAATTTTAATGTGTTGTCAATCGTGTTGTTTCCAGTGCTTCTTGGTCTTCCAAGATAAATATCATCCCATACTCAGTTTGCGTTTATACTTCCTCCATCTGAGTGGATAAGACGCTGAACATAGCAGATGGCTAAAGCATATTTGCCAACTTTTATGGATCATCCGTCGGCAAAATCATACAAGCCGGTGCGCACCCCATGTAAACACGGCAACAGTCGCTGGAGCTTGGCGGTTACCAAGCCCTAGTGACTGTTGTCAACCATTTTGCACGATTAGCAAAGTATTTTAACACATTAAAATTGTACATATATTCCACTAACAAAAACATTAAAACAAAATACACTGTCCATATTTAACCTAAAAAACTTCAGCAAATTCAGTAACAGGCAATTTAAAATGAGCAAACAGTGCACCGATTTTAACTTAAAAAACTACAGTAGATGTAAGTTAGTAAGAGTTAAGTAACCTAGTTGTACATCTAATGTAAACGGTGCAAATACTGGCCCATTTTCAACCAAAAAAAAAAAAACTTCGGTGGATTAAACAACCTAGTTGTACACCTCATATAAAAGTCAGTATGATTAGAATAGCACTTACGACAACATAAAATCGTCAAATTTCAATTAAAAATTCACATTAATAACCTTAAACATTGCAAAAATTCATTAAAAAGAAGCACTTACCTTTATTTTTTTTAATTAACCGCTCAGAAATGTCCCCAACACCCACCGGCTTATAACGTAAAACCAGCATGCTTTCTTTTATTTAGCTTTATATTCACACCCTATTTCTAACAAACACACACACACTTTCTTTTCATACAATAGCATAACATATTTCATTCCCTTCCATCCATAACATGAAACAATTTCGAATTCCCAAACTCACGATATATGTTCTTTTATGGTTGCCATTAAAAAATACCACCAGCAGGTTACTGGACTCCCGCTGTACATTGCCCACCCTGGCACCAGAACGATCACCAAATGAAACGTAAACACAAACATTGATATTTAAGCAAACACCGGATACGGAATATAGCCCTACATGAGAACCCAGACAGCCTGACTAAGGCATTCAGAGGCCCTAGGCCAAGCACTCTTTGGGGGTACCTATACGGTCATACCTTGTGACAATATACATATTGTCACAAGGTACAAATTTTTGTTGTAATTAAGAAGCGGGCCACTTTGTTCAACAAATTTTTAATTTAAAGTCCATAAAGTTCTAATGCTCGGAAGTTTTGCTTCCGATGAGGTTGTGCCTCCGAATACAGTGTAAACAAGCACTTGATCACAGTGAAATGCATTGTAAAATTGCAACGATTTATCAATTTTCAATCATGTATTTCATCATATTTTTTCAATCATGTTTTTGTGCTAATATTTTTAAGAGGTTAAAACTATTTTAATCATATTAAAAGGTTAAATGCACATTAAAATCCGACGGGTAGCAGCTTTCAGTGGTGGCCACCACTTTCTTCAGCACGCAGAAGAGAGTACAGCAGTCTGAAGACAGCAGGGACTGTAGAAAGTGGTGGCCGCCACTGAAAGCTGCTACCCGTCGGATTTTAATGTGTATTTTAATATTTTAATGCAAGTCCGTCCTCTTATTTTTAATTATATTTTAATCATTTTGGAGGGTCCTAGGCCAAGGCCTAGTTGGTTTGTGGATCATTTCATATCAAATCAACCAAATCTTTTCGACAATGACACCATCCGTCACAGATTTTGATGAAATTTGGTCCTACACGTATATAATTTCCGTATTATCTTGGCAGTCTGCCAAGACAAGCGATTTTTTGTGACTATAAATGCCAGGCACATGAAATTATTAATGGTTTTGAATACGATTGACAACAGTTGGCAACTCATTTGACAAAAAAATAGTTTGGCAGGAATGACCGCTGGGATAATACATGAGTACCCAAATTTATAAATTATATTGAGATTAATTAAGGGATTCAAAAGTTATGAGATTTCAAATTTCAGATGAGATGCCCGGTTGGATGCCTTCTTGAATGACACTTACGCACACATAAATAGTCATAACTTTTTTAAACATTTGTCCTTCAAACTTCAAATTTGTGATGTTTTGATAAAAACAAACCAAAAAACACATTTTGACTTAAGCAAGGTCAATATTATATATCTTTACTGCAGTAACTGTAAAGTCCATTTATTTCTCAATTTTTGTTTACAGGTTAACTTCGACAGCTAATTTTGTGAAATGCTCTATTTTTAATTTATACTAATTTTTACACACAAGTAGTTAGAGGTATGCTATAATATCTGATTAAAAATTTTTGATGGGTATTTTATAGATAAAGTTTTAAAAAATAAAATTCTGAACAAGTACACGCATCCATATTACCATGCATTGCACTATTTTCTTAAAGATCATTTATCCATATAATTACGTTATAAAAAAGTATATGGGTCATTCTCTGGAAAAAGGGGTATTTCAGTGATTAATATTGCAATTTTATAAAATATGAATATATGTATTTTTTTTCATATATATCTTTAAAATGTGATTTTATACAGGTAATATCACTGGCAATTCACAATTCCTAAAAATAAATATTATATACAGATTTTTAAATATTCTCATGACAGGGGAATAATACGATGGTACAGGGGAATGATATGGTTGAACAGGGGAATGATTTGGCTGATTTCAAAATACAGAACATAAAATAATTCAGCATTTTAACAACTGAAAATTATTATTATTATTTTAATATACGAATATTTCAAAGTTGGATTAATCTTTTAGAATAAATAAGTAACTATAAGATAATGGATGATATTGAATTTATTTAGACAGCAAGAGAGAACAATGTTTAGGTACAAGAAATGTTATTTTTCATTTTTAAATCTATCACACAAATTGTCTATGATAAAATATCTAGAAGAAATTGGACGAGGAGGACTTTTAATAGATACAAAATTTCATCCTTTGGTACATCCTGTATATCTGGTTATTTGGCCAGTAAAATCGGCTTCCATTTCTGAGCATAAAGTTTATTTTTAGGTTGTCATCATTTATATCTTCAATTACACCTGTTCAAAACAAATTTCTTTATAAGTAACAGGGTAAAATCATAAGATAGTTTGGTGATGTTAAATTAAAAAGCTCACCAGGAAACCAATTTTCATCATATACAACTGTAACCCAAGTTCCTATTATAATAGGTTTACTTTCTAAATCAGGAGTTGATGCTTGAGAATCTTTACAATCATTAGTATTCTTAAAACAGGAAGATAAATCTACAAATGATGGTTCTGAGCTGTAATGGAGGCATTTTTCAAATGTGTCACATGTGAAACAACTTAAGTAACGTAGTTGAAGTTGAACATTTTCAATCTTATTCCAAGTGAGCTGATACAATTTCATCAGATTTGGAATAGATGGAATCATTGTACCCTTTGGCTTCAAGTCATCTATGATATTAATATCTGCATCTGATATTTAAAAAAATTAACTTTTAAGTTTGCAGGAGATAAACATTGAAAGAGGGTGTTTGCTTTAATGATATCTGAGCTACGGGCTACGATTTCATCTGCTGTTCGTTTAACTGTACCTCCAATTCCATCTGCAGGACCTTTCCCATGGCCACTTTCAGTGAAATTCCAGGTCATAGACTTAAGGTTAAATTTTTGTGCAAATAATGTTAAAAAGTAAAAATTTGTTCTGTTACGATATTGGGTTGTTGGCCCATCACTTTGAAAATGAATAGTTTCAACATCAGGATACTCTCTTTTTATTAATTTTATAATTGGTGTAATGCGTGCCAAAACAGCAGATGCATCATGTCTTAATATGTCTGAGATAGTACAAAAAGATATTATTTCTTCTTGTAAAGTAGACTTATTTTGTGCATAGATCACACCTGTGTGTAGACTGATGTGTTGTTTCGAGGCTCCAAAATGAGCACTCTGTACCTCTGATACATACTTACAAAGATCATTTTCTGAAAAGTCTACAACAACTGAAACTTCGCTTGGATTAAGTGATATTCTTAAAGCTTTCATACATTTAAGCTGGTGCGAATAATTATATCTGTGCTTTAGAAAAGCATTCAGTTTAGTCTGGGCTTCATTGATTAAAACTTCTGCAGATGCAATTATTTTCTTCTTCATAGTAAATTTTACTTTGATCGTTTTATCTTTTTTCTTTCTTTCCTGTGTTTCGGTCGACCATTGGTAATAAAACGTTTCTTCTTTTTTTTATCCTGTTCAACTGTAATGGGTAGCATTTTATGTTTGCAACGACTGCACTGCCGATACATACAGGCTTTGGATGATACGTCACAACAAACTGTTGCACTTGCATCATGTGCATTATTTTGATGTATTAACTTTAGATAGTGGAGTTTATCAATAATGTATTGGAAATTGGCATGCTTTATACATAAACAAGTATCCCAGTCACCTACTTTTTCTTTAATAATCCAAAAAGGTCGTACCTGACAAAATGTTATATAACTAATATACTTATGTTTTTTTATGTATTTCGTGTACAAATTTCTTAGACTATCAGAAAGGTACCTTTTCTGTTTCTTTTGTTTACCCTTTGTAATAAAATCTTTTTTCCCCGAGAGAGAGAGAAATAAATTTAAATATTTACATGCAATGTCAAAGCAATAAATTTTTAAAAAAGTTCTGATGGAAGGTGATTTTTTTAAAAATTCAGTTTTGTTAACCCTAATTTTGTTGCACACCACCTGCATTTCTTAAATCTTTCAATTAATACATTTAAAATTTTTATCCTAATACATTTCCCATCATTCGATCATTCCCCTGGTTGTATCATCATTCCCCTGTTTTAATCATAGACAGGGGAATGGTGTTTTTTTTAATTTGAACTGGTCTAGTAATTGAACGGTAGAACAAAGAAGTTCCAAAATGCATGCATATAAAGAAACACTAATATTAAAGCAATAAAAAATTATAATAAATGCTTACTTTAATTACAGCTTTAAAATCTTGAACCAGGGTAATGATGGTGAATAAAAATATTTTTAAAAAACAAAACTTCAGAATACTATAAACTTGCAGACAAAATGGCTGAAACATTCACACTTCTACACAGCTTCTATCTCATTGGTCAGAAGTAAGTTATTACTTTGAGTTTAATTCCAGAGCATCTATCAGGATTATTTCTAACTATTTTCAAAAAATCAGGGGAATGATGTTAGCACTTAGGGACAAGTTTCTTTTTATTATTCCAAGAGATGTGTTACAGCATAGCTTTTCTGCATTTTTCCTCTTATAAAGAAACTAATTGCAATTATTAACTTATACATGTAATAAATTAATCATGTTTAATTCTAAAAATACAGGCTGATTCAAACTCTACAAACAAAAAATTAGGTTTGGGGACAGTCAGGGGAATGACACATTTACTGTAAATTTCAATTTTTTAAAATTTTATAATAGTTTTTTTATGAAATGATGCAGTTAAAAGATAGAGTACATGTCCAGCTTATAATGAAAATACATTGTCACAGAAAAATGTGTTCACATAAATTATAAATTTCAAAGGGACTTCATTTTTTCCCTTTTCCAGAGAATCACCCATATACAGTTTACTGATAGTATAGAAAGTGGTTATTATTATTTTTTTTTTCTATAAATATTATTCCAACAAGCTTTGAAGGAGAAATAAAGAAACTCTGTAAATAGAAACAGGTACACTTTATATTTCCTCTTAAAGAAAAAATATTTTTTGCAGAAAAATAATACTTTTTCAAATAAACTATATTTTGTATTATAAAAATGATAAGTGATTTTTTTTTTCCCTAGCAGGTGAATTTCGCATAAAATCATCCAGCATTTTTAATGACAAATCAATTCAACTTTCATGCATATTTAATAAAAATATACTTCACTTAATAAATTGAATTGACAACCTTAATTTTTTTCATGCATTTAAATTTTGATGAAACATTTAAAGATGTATATTGAAAGTGAAATCTGCAAATTATAGTATGAAGTCTAAACATCAGGAGAAAAAGCAAGATGTATAATGAAAACATAAAATCATACCGTCTGAGAAATCAGAAACATTGTTTGTTGTAGTATTTGTATAAATATATAGTACTAAATGATAAGTCTCATTTATGTGTGTATACTCTAAGCTTTAGCTGATACCTAATTATTTGAAAAAGATATTTAATTACATGATAAGTTCACATGTTCTTGATATATTATAGATTTTTATTATGTTATTCTATTTCTGGGTTTACGAAATCACATTTTCTCTTTTTTATGAACTGTGTCAACATATCGTTAGTGTAAGACAAGTGATAGCTATCATCATTCAATAATTAGAAACACAGTTTTTAGTAAGAACCACTAGGAAACTCTTCTGAGCAGCTACAAATAAAGGACAATACCTACAACGTCTAATATTTACTTTGTTTAGATGTAATATGTAGTATTTTTTACTTCTTAGTTTTATATTTAAACATTGGTGCAGTTATCGGTGGTCTGTTAGAACCCTCTTAAAAAGTCATCCCTTTAGGCAAATACCCCTCATGTAGGTTTGCCTCAATCATGATACACATTTGTATTCATACCCTGCACTATTCATCCTCAGTTGTTTTCGGGATCAGAGTGTTGGACATTTTCTAACTGAATGCGTACTTTCTTACCTAGGTTTTTCTCAAGTGTTTGCTGCGTCTAATAATAAGGTATAGAACAAATGGGTACAGGCTACGACATGTGCAAGACTTCTCTGGGGAGGAAACCACCAGGTATGTGTACAGAGACATTTTGAATCCCTCCAGAAACATTACACGTGTTTCTTACAGATCCAGGAATATTTTCCACTGTCCCACTTTTGTGAATTTCCCTACCCATTTTTAATAAAAGTCACATTCTTTGTTAAAAAGAAATCGATAATACAGATTAGAAGCAGGGTTGAATTTTTGACGTCAAAAACTGGTTTAAACCGTCAAAAACTAATCCATAAAAGGAAGAGAACAATATGTAAACTAATTGTGCAGTCTATTTTCATTTTGCATTCAACTAAATACATAATTAAAGTTGATTATATTGAAAAATAATTATTATATTAAAAAATGACAGTTATTTCTCAACAAATGACAATTATTGGGTTCATAATAATTGTCTGTAGTGTACATTTCTTTGTATAAATAAATAAATACCATTTATAGGATAAAAAGTTTTAAATTTAATTTATTCAGTAGTATATGTACATATAATTTGGAGGGAGAGTTAATATATAAATAATGTTCAGCAGTCTTTCAAAATTTTCAAACTGAAGTATGGCTAAACATTTCTTGTAGAAGCAAATATTAAACTTATTTAATCTAAATACCTCAATTGAAAGGGTTTTAAGCAAAAATAAATAACATAATAATTTCAGTCATTTAAATACAATGAAATAAAGATCAGCACCTTTTCAGTATACTAAAGTTTCCCATTCAATATAGATTACCAATTTATTGAATGTAACCAATGTATTCAATGTAATGCAGCATTGAAATGGGTCACAAAATGGTATTGGTATATTACATGTGGGAAACTTACAAGCCATGGAAGATTTTAAGGACATTCCTCATTTTTGATGCAGATAGATAATTTAGAATTTTAAAGTTATAACAGCAAGAATAATCTTTTGAACCTATTAGATATGTAATAAAATTACTTTTCCACTCTCTTTCCTATTTCTAGACAACATGCTTGATAAAAAAAAATGTATAAATGTTTACAATATTTCTTAAAAGTTAATATTATAATATTTCACAATGTGTGCAATTTTGAAGAAATCGAGTAGTATTTTTACTACAGTCAATATTTGTAGTAGATTAATCAATAACAATCAATCAATATTTGTAATTGTATTAAAATAAATTAATATATGTAATTTACATATATTTTAAAGTGCAATGTTTAAGGTTTTTGACATGACAGTTTAAACCATGGTTAAACATATCATGGTCATACATCAAAAACTTGATTAGAAGGTAGGGTAAAATGCCAGTGAAGGGCCATTTTAATCAACTGTAAATGGGTGAAGGAACTGCCAAATGGACCCAATTTTCTTCGTCATCCATCAACCTCTGAGATCCGTTGTCAGGTTTGCTTTTCATAGCTCAAGCCCGAAGAGTAGTATTCCGAGCCTTACTAATGTATTAGAGCCTACTTAATTATTTTGATAGAATCCTGGTAGCTTTGCATAAATTGTGTCGTACCAGAAATTGAAGGAGATTAGAAAGAAAGACAGTTACCCTCTCCCACGAATGGGCGAGACCTTGGATACTTTGAGTGGAAGCCAGTGATTTTGTATGTTATATTTAAAAAGTGGGTACCGGCAAATCAAGATCCTGCCTGAAGATAGAAGAGAAAAAGATAGTTTTGGGGTCTTTTTAAAACAGTAACAACAGTGAAAAATTTTGATAGTTGACGTATTATACCATCAACCATTTTTGCCAATATTAATTTTTTATCCAAATAGTATGATTGGACATCAGTAACATAACAGTAATAAGCAATGTGTCATTTTTAGTTTTGCTAATCCTATTTCTTTTACTTCTTTCATAAATAACCACTAAGTTCCCTGGCTATAAAGATTGGGTTGCTAAAAATACGGACACCTATGTGGCACGGTCAGTGGTATATAATACATAAGAACCAAAAATTCCATTGTTTTTTCATCCCCATTCAATTCCAAACTTCTCTGTACATGAAGGTCATGTTAGTTCTAAACTAGACATTGAGTGCTGCGAGTTGCCCTCTGACGATATCCAACCTTCTGTAAATGTTTTGTTTTCTATTGTAATCATTTAAACTACGAAAGAGTGTGCAGGTTATATCTGTTGTACATTCTTGAATCACTACTGATTTATGTTTGCTATACAATTGATTATTTTGTTCTATTTTCCACAGTTCAATACAGTCGGTTCCATGTCCACCAAGACCTCGTGTCATCACAGCAAAAGATATGTTTCACTGCTTGAAAGTAAGTGACTCGTGTTTCTAACTTCTTGAACTTTCATTCCAGTGGTTAGATTTTTTGCAGGGTACCATTCTTGTGGAAACTGTTTAATTTTGTTAATTTTCATACTACTTTTTTTAAAGTTACTATTTTTTCCTAAACAAATTAAAATATAGGATAAAATGCCAATAAAGAACATTTTAATTGATTGTATTTTTTCCCCCCTAATGGCGGGCACTTGCTGTATAGGCATTGGTCACTACCAAAACCGGAACGACGGGTCTCTTTATTATGGAGGCATCTAATAGGTGGACTAGCGACGGATGGAATGACACCCAAGCCTGTGCTGGGAATCGAATCCGGACCCATGGTGTGATAGAATGGCTCTCTAACCACTACACAACCCGCACGGCAATTGTATTTTTGTGAAGGGACCCTTGTAATTGTTAGTAACTACGTGAAGGGGGCCATAAAACAGACCCAAATTTTGTCTTCACCCATCCCTGATAATGCACCACACAAATATTGATGTGAAAGTTTAGATGTTAATTTATTAAAATATGTATATATACAGTAGACCCCCTATAACACAAGTTTATACAAGACAGATTTGTACAGCGCGGCATAAAAATTGCGATCATTTTCATATAGGCGCATTAAAAGAGACTCGTACAGCACGGTAAAATGAGACAGATGTTTCGGTTTTAGGATGCTTCAGCTCCTGTAATTTAACTTTTGGATGGCAACAGTCAACATCATTGCATTTCTAAGGAGTGCAAATAAGTTTTGCAGCGATGATGCTGTGCACTCCAGGTGGAGTATATTTCGGGACCCGTACAACACGGATTCATATAGCTCAGAACATATCTACCGTGTTATTGAGGGGTCTACTGTATATATGTAAGGAATTACCTTATGCCATCCCTTGTTGAAATGATCGACACAAATCCATTGGGGTTCTAGGTTGAATAGTTTATTTCAAACTTTGGACAGAGGGCAGGAGTCAGGTCGGCGATCTTTTAGTTCCGAGGATACTTTCTTACATCGCAGTCTAAAAGCTAAAGCTGGAAACTAAGCCTAAGCTTCACATTCCAAACTCCTAAAAAGCTCTCGAAATTTCCGCGCTCTCGCTTAAATACTCCTTAGTTACTACACCTGCTGGCAGGGTGCAGCACGATTGCGAAGGCGTTACCTCAAACGTAATGAGTTAACTAGATTGTCAATCAAGACATGAGAAACACCTGCTTACCCAGGAGTTCTAAAAGCGCGTAGCAACGAAACCACAGAAAACTGAAAATACTGCTAAATCAACCATTTTACTCCTTATCTAACTTCAAAAAACGTCTCTGAGTATAATATTTGTATGGCTGAGAAACAAACTTTACAGTAAGAGTAACCGAGATTAAAGAAGGCTTTTTCAAATAACATTAAATTAAATTAGGTTAAATTAGAAATGTTTATTTTATTATTACATATCCCCCCCCCTCCAAGCGGAGGGCAACCGGCTTGCCTGCAAGTCGGTAGCACTCAACCCGAACGGAGCAAGATTTAAATTTTGAACCGATTTTTTTTTCCTTCTCTGAATATAGAATTGAGATCACCAGCCTTCTCCGCATACACAATTTCTCAAAATACAGTTATGACATGAAAAAATATTCAATACAAAATAATATTTATAATAGCACTAGTACCGTAATTTAAGGAAGAAACGCCACGGCGTTTATGAGTTTAAAAGTTAAAAAATAGTAAGTGCGGCGTTTACAATATTTTTAATTTTTTTTTAGCCGATCTACAACGAAAAATCAAAAATTCATTTAGTGATAATTTTCTCAAAAGATGGCGCCACCACCGACACGTACTCTTTAGCGTGCACAGATCACAGCGTAGCGAATCAGAATGCGAACCTACCCCCATAGAAAAGAGGTTTGATCTTTGATCCAGTTTTGGAGAAAGTCAGAGCACCCTGACATGGGTCCATGTCCCGTGCTCTGAAGTGGATGGCTTCATACATCCAACTGATGTCTCCTCAATTAAGTAAAAAGGAAAAAAAAAATAGAAGTAAATCTTTTACATCTACATTTTAGAACTATAATTAAATTTTAATGAAGTTTTGAATATATATTTTGAAGGGTTAAAGTTCTGTAAAATACCGCAAAAGTGCACTACCCTCTATTAAATGCACCCGTTTTTCACATGAACCTGTATTGTTCTTAAAATACTGAATTTCAGCCAAAATTAGTCTATGTTGCGCACGGTGCGAGTTTAACCCTCCAAAAAAAAAATAAATAAATAAAGTTAATCTGAAAGTTATTTTTTTTTTTTTTTGCCATAAGGCTTTGCACCCTGTGCACTCTATGGAATAAACACTGCCAACTAATTTGTATGCTCAAGAAATGCTGAGTGCTTTTAAAATAAATCCCAATGTTATAAATATCAAAAATAATAAATAAATACCATCAAGAGTTGTTACACAACATTCAGTTTAAAACACAATTTGCTGAAGCAAGCTCATTACGTAATCAACAGCTGGCCATCCACGGGGGGAAAATGTTTACTTTTAACTGGAGCCTCTTCTCACAGATTGATTGCTGTTTTCATTTTAATGGCGCCTGGTAGTCTGTCGGACCTTTGTGCAGATGCAAGAAGGTTTTTAGAAGTTATTTTTTTATTTCTATAAATTCGCCATTGTGAATATAAACATTGATATCTGATTATTTGAAAATAGAAATCGCAAGCTTCGTAAAATAGTGGCAAATACTTTAAAACATTCTATGGGAAGGGGGAGAAAAAAGGAAGTTTTTTTACCGTTTATCCAATTTCTCCGGAAATATATCCGATCAACTTAATAGCTTTTTTAATAAATTAGGTGTAATAAGTAATGCAACATATTTTTTATTTATTTATCTTTTGTTAATTAAGAAATTATTTTAGAAAACACTGAATTTTATCTGGCATCGACTTCTTCTGACCATGATCACCCCCCCCCCCCACCACCAATCACGCACGCGATGGATCGCGGCTGCGGCGTTTCTGACGATTTTTTAGCTAACTAAGCTCATTTTCGTGGGTGCAGCGTTTCTTCCATAAATTACGGTAGTTGTAAATTTTAGTATATTAACGCGCAAGGGATCCCTTATATAAACAATCGTTAGTTCAGTTGAGCCTCTACTTGATTGTCCAAATTTTAGTGTCTATATCTGCTATACTGTCCCCAGTCATTGACACAAGAAAAGCGAAAGTACTTGAGGCTCTCATGGTAGATTGCCATATTTGCAAGCATTTGTAAACACATTCAAGTAGATGAATCTTCAGATTATTATCTTTCTGAGTTAATTAATAAAATATATCAATCAGATAAGTAAACACTATACAAAACACATACTGGATCTTATTCATAAAAATAATACTAATATAATTTCACTAAAGTATAACAAATCAAAATATTCCTACATAGTAACGTATATACAACACTATAAAATATCACATAATATCTGGAAATCATATACATTTTTAGAAAGTGAATATATCAACCTTTCAAGTATATTAGGCAAGTTGGAGTGTATAGGCTGACTATTTTACCAACTATGCGAAAAATTCCAGAGCTGGGGCTCGAACCCAGGACTACCGCTTAACGTGCGGGTGCTCTACCACTGAGCTACTCTGGGACGATTCCCAGAGTAGCTCAGTGGTAGAAGTCTTCCATAACTTGCCTAATATACTTGAAAGGTTGATATATTCACTTTCTAAAAATGTATAAAACTTCCGCGGCGTAATGGAGTTGTCGCGAATTAATTGTTTCATCTGTTCCATCTGTGGTTTGCAGAGGCAGATGATAAATGCCAACGGTTCAAAAGCGAGAAATTTCATCTGGGAATCGTCCCAGAGTAGCTCAGTGGTAGAGCACCCGCACGTTAAGCGGTAGTCCTGGGTTCGAGCCCCAGCTCTGGAATTTTTCGCATAGTTGGTAAAATAGTCAGCCTATACACTCCAACTTGCCTAATATATCTGGAAATCATTTTGGGATTAATTTTCCATATAAAGTGACCAATATATTATAACAATTAAAATGCAACAAAATAGTATAAGGACATGACAATAAGATATAAATGGGAATGACCTTATGCCATCCCTTGTTGAAATGATCGACACAAATCCATTGGGGTTCTAGGTTGAATAGTTTATTTCAAAGTTCGGACAGAGGGCAGGAGTCGGGCCGGCGATCTTTTAGTTCCGAGGCTGACTTCGCAGTCTAAAAGCTAAAGATTGAAGCTAAAGCTAAGCTCCTAAAAAAGCTTCCAAACTCCTAAAAAGCTCCCGAAATTTCCGTGCTATTGCTTAAATACCCCTTAGTCACTACACCTGCTGGCAGGGTGCAGCACGATCGCGAAGGCGTTACTCTCAAACGTAATGAGTTAACTAGATTGTCAATCAAGACATGAGAAACACCTGCTTACCCAGGAGTTCTCAAAGCGCGTAGTAACGAAACCACAGAAAACTGAAAATACTGCTAAATCAACAATTTTACTCCTTATCGAACTTCAAAAAACGTCTCTGAGCGTAATATTTGTATGGCCGAGAAACAAGCTTTACAGTAAGAGTAACAGAGATTAAAGAAGGCTTTTTCAAATAACATTAAATTAAATTAGAAAAGTTTATTTTATTATTACATATATATTAATAAGTTAACACCTAAACTTTATATAAATATTATTTTGAGAGGATTTTTAAATATGATTTACAACTACCATTCCAGTACAGATCATCGTAAGCCCTTTGTACACCTATGCTAAATCCTGTTTGGAGTATACAAAGCTTGTAGATAAGGATGCACCGAATATTCGGTTGGTATTCGACAGACAAACTGAATATTCGGTTCGGCCGAATAATTAAATATTCAGCAGCCAAATAGTAAACAAATTAAAGTATTCACCAATTAATAAACTAATACATATTTTTTATATCATGAATGAAAGATATAGTGTAGTACCATAGTACTAAAGTAATTGCAGTTGTTACTTACTAATATCACATGTGAATGCGCGTTAGAAACCCTCAGAAAGTCCTCCTACCAAGGACCCCCCCCCCATCCTTGGCCGATCGCCTTAGCGTAGTGTTGCCACAATCACACAAAAAACTAATATCACAATGAAATTAGTTTTAATGTAAGAGAAAACACTCATGTTAAATTTAAATTTTGTTGCTTTTCAATTTTTCTCTAATCTTATGACACATTACATTAACCTTCCTATGACTATCTCATTTAAATTTGAAACAGTAATCAGGGAAAAAAAAAAAAAAACTCATATGATTAAATTTTCATAAATATGTAAAGTCAATTAACTGCTAATTTTTTTAATAAAATATGCAGGTAAAAAAAAATAACCAGCATTTCACTAATATTTAGAAAAGTTACTAATAATATGTAAAGGAAACACTTGGATATTAAATTTTGCAGGATTTTAATTTTTGAAGTTTTATACCATATGAAATATTGTTTACGAATAAACTAATTAAATTAATCATTGCCAAAGTTTAATAAATTTTAACCATGTATTCGGTAGGAATTTCAACCGAATATTCAGTATTCAGCAAAATATGGTATTCGGTGCATCCCTACTTGTAGACAAATAGAGAATGCAGACTTCTGATAATTTATAGGCTTTCAGGCACAATTTGCAATATTCCTGAACTTTCCCAGTCTAAATAAAATTTCCTGACTATACCAAGTTTTCTCTGCTATTCCTGACGGGTGTCAACATTGTGATCACTGGTATGTTTTTAGCCACATATTATATGTGTTAACTCTATATGTGGCTATCTATGACTTTATAAAAGTCATTATTAATACGACTCACCTTCAGTTCCTGCACAATTATTACTTTCCTGAATATAACAAACATTATGATTTATTTTTCAAAAGTTTTGCTACTATATCGATATATGTATGCAGGCAATGCAATAAGTGCAAGCTAACACCCTAAATTGTACGTTTTAAGTTATAACCAATTTGAGTACCTATATGTGTCATCCAACCAGTGAATAATAAGCAGGCATAAAATTAGTCTCTGGAGCATCCTTCTCTAAACTGCCCAATAAATGTCTTTTACTATCCTGTAACATTATGTGAGAAGTTACAAGTGCTCTTACATGGAAATATTCTGTTTTTTCCTTGCAAAAAAAAGTAGCCAATACTCTATAAATCTATTATCCACAATTTGAGGAAGACGTAAACAGGGAAATTTATACCTGACGGTTGTTGCATAGTGTAATTCATAGCATTAGCAGGGTTCGAAAAAACCCGGGTGCCAGGTCGCACACATGACCAAAAAATATCCCTTAGCGACTAGCTTTTTTTAAATCAATATTATTCAACATATATGAGGTTCCTAAAAATCTTTCGCTGGCACCTAATATTTTACAAATTTTTTCGACCCCTGAGCATTAGTAGGGTGCAAACCTCCCACAACAGTAGACAGACCAACATTTTCTGTTGGGGGCAGGCACGTATCCAGAAAAACATTTTCGACGATGTCCAAATGGTAAAAAAGGCAGAATTTTTCATAAAAAGACTATATCATTACCATTTTAGTAACAAAATTCAAAATTTTCAGGATGGCTCTTCATCAGCTGTACTATATCTGTGATGAAGGATAAAAATGTGTGCATTGTGAAATGTCTGGAAAATATTCTTGGAAAATTGAAATATTTTCAATGTCATTTTTTGAAAACTTATGTTTAATTTTTTTTTTTTTTTAAGAATTTCATTAGAGGCATCATTTTTTCATTTATTTCAGTGTGTAGTGCAGCTTGTAAAGAATCATCTGGATTTTTTTAGTCTAAAGAAATTATTTTAATTTTTGCCCCAAGATTATGAGGCAGATTTTCTTCCTTCGAACTACAGCTTTAAAAAAATCTGTCAATTTGATAAATATTCAGTAATTTATTACATTTACCATAATATACTTATTGTCTATCAGCCTATATATATTATACATATGTTTGTACATTTGTAGGAAAATCCTCATCTCATTCCGAACAGATGGACTTACACAAAATTCATGGAACGCGTACAGCAGAAGGTCTTGAAGAAGGATAAAGAAGACTGTAGTAATCTCTCTTCCAGGCACAAAAAATCCATGAATCAACCTTCGTGAAGGTCAAAAGACTGAATCAGCATGGATTAGGACAGTGTTCACGGAGAGCGTTTGTGGACCGATGTTTAAAGCCAAATTTTCACAGCTTGCATTTCTTTTATAATTGTATTATATTTTTATTTTCTTTCAGTGATAGTAAAAAATTAAAGCATAATTCTTCCAGCAGTTTTCATAATCTTCTAGTCCTACTTCAAATCCTTCATTATAAGCCAAACCAAATTTTTTTATTAATTCACTTAAGTACAGTCAAATCTTGTCAAGGCAGAATTAAAGGGGCCACAGACGTTGTTTTGCTTTTAAACAAATTTGTGCAATTGGATGATATAAACCTGTAAAAAAGGAAAACAAAGAATTGTTTTTCATGATACAAAGCAAAGCTCATAATAAATCTCAGCAACCACAGCAAATGCTTCGAGATTAGGCCAAATTTAGCTGCGAGTATTTATTACTTGGGTCTTTCTTTCTGCCAAAGATTATTTTAAGGTTACATATGAAATTGAAGAATGCTTACAAGAAAGATGAAGCATATTGTTTTTTTATTATTCTTCTCATTGCATCAGTGATCCAATTCTTTTAAAGTTAAGTGAAAGAACTGCAATTTACCAGTATTATGGAAATTTAAGATTTTACTGATTAGTTTTTTTTCTGTCAGCTTCAGAACCTTATTTCGAGCCCTATTGTCAAGCATATGTTTCATGTAATCTGGTATTTCATCTTAAGCAATTTTGCACAAACAAGCTTTGACTGTATTTATAAACAAGCATTTTCCAAGATTCAAATTGAAGAGGGTCACCTAAAAACTGTGTTGTACTACAACATATACAGGGTGATGACTGCTAATTCATGGTACAAACTTTGAGGGATGGAACAGGACATTGTAACAATCCCATTTTTGTTGAGGAATATATAGTCGAAAGTGAAGCGTCAAAGCACAAACACAGGAAAGAACAAATTACGGAATGAAGTGAAGTGTCGACAATTTGAAGTTACAACAATCCCAAATATAAAGTTACAACATTCTACAACAGATAGTTTTTGAGATATGTGAGTTTAATGAATTTCTGCCCATAGAGCGTAATGCATTTAGAATCTTTTGGGTGGCCCTGTAGATAAACTATCCAGTCGATTGGGACCAAAATGGTAGCTGCACAAGTAGATGTTACATCAATCCTAAAAATATATAGTTTGAACATTCTATGGGCAATATTTTTTGAGATATGCGAGTTACATGCATACGTACAGATGGCATGGAAAAACGGGTCAAAACAGACTCGCGGTCTGTCAAAATGGGTTGCACACACATTTATGTGAACGTGCATGCTAGCGTATGATGAATATTCTTAAAATTAAACTTGCGGATAATTTTTTTCATCGAATTCTGACTCCCGAAATTTCTCTCTTTCACATTACTTCATTATACTCCGTACAAGGAAGTAAAAATGAAGTTAAGATTCATGGAACTTTCTGGAATATAGACTTGAACAATCATTTAAGGAAAAAAAAAATCAAGTTAAGGAATATCATTTTTACTAAAATAATATTCCTTAACTTGATTTTTTTTTAAAGATAATTTATTGATATTTTTTTTTTTTTTTTATCAAGTAATATCATTTTTACTAAAATGATATTACTTGATGGTAAATAGTGATATTATTTGATAGTAATAATTGATAGTGTTGAATTCAGTTCAGATTTTTTTAAAGTAAAATTAGTTTTACAGACATTGAAAAGATGTATATTTGTTTAAAACATTATTTAGTAAGTACAAGATGAAAGCCCCCCCCCCCAGGCCAGCCATTGTTGTTATATGAATAAAACATAAAATGCATTGTCCTCTTCAGAGGGGGAAATGCACAACCCCGAACCATAGGTTTCAGACTCACAGCCTGAGGTTTTGCTAAGGAAATGTGTTATAGTAATGACTGTATTCAGCAAAGATTAATATAAATGTATTAACAGTCATTACTATAACACATTTCCTTGGCAAAACCTGAGGCTGTGAGTCTGAAACCTATGGTTCGGGGTTGTGCATTTCCTCCTCTGAAGAGGACAATGCATTTTATGTTTTATTCATATAACAACAATGGCTGGCCTGGGGGGGCTTTCATCTTGTACTTACTAAATAATATTTGACACATGTTTTCCTTTAAGTAACTTTAATTAGCGCTATGTAGCGTGTGTAACCACTGTATTTTTGGTTGCTTTTGCATAAAATTTAACTATTCGTTTAAAAAAAAATATTTTAAAACAAGATTTTAGGTGATAAACTGTTTAATTTTAACACTTTCAAATAAAATTTAAAAGCATTTCAAATTTAGCCTAGTCAATCCGTGTTCAAAAATGCTGTTTTCATAACACAATTGCAGAAGTTTTTTTCTCAACTATTTTTTTATGTTTTTTGGGATGATGAATCCAAATTTCAAGTTTGCTGCCTTGTACGAGGTGGCTTCACTGCAAAAAATCTCAAAAGTTTTGTACTTTTTCAGTTTCTTTCTTATATCTCGAAAATGACCTCAGTTACAAAATTCAAGTAGATAAAATTTCCTACAAAATACACTGGTCATTTTTGATTTTATTTTATGAGTGGTATTGGAGCTAAAGCCCTTGCCTCCCAACCCTTGCAACTAAAAAAGTATAGATTATTATTAACAAAAATTCTTATGCCATGTAAAACTACATTGAATTTGCTGCAAGAAACATCTCTAACATTCAAATTTTTCTTGAAAGGGGGGCGGAGAAAATTGAAATTTACTAAAAATGTCTTCTATTCCTTAGAGCCAAAATGAACCCTCCCACCCGTCTATCTCTCATCAGCACTATACTATCTAAGAAGTGTAGAAATGAATGGATGGCAGAGCATGTTTGATGAAAGTAATAAAAGTTCATATTTACAATGTATTAGGTACAATACACTGAATAAAGTTACATATGAAAGAAAGAGCAAAAGTGAAAATAACATGTCATGAAGCTTTTCTAATAATAGACTAATTTTTTTTAGCAATTTAAAAGAGATTAAACTTATGGAATTTTTTTATTTTTTTTACTTTAGCTATTAACCCCTTTTTAAATGCTTGATTAAAAATAATTTCTATTTTAAATACTGTAATTTATGAAAGAAACGCTGTGGCATTCACAAGTATAATAGTTAAAAAACAGTAAATGTGAAAATAACATGTCATGAAGCTTTTCTAATAATAGACTCGTTTTTTTAGCAATTTAAAAAACATTAAACTTATGGAATTTATTTATTTTTTTACTTTAGCTGCTAACCCTATTTTAATAAATGCTTGATTAAAAATAATTTCTATTTTAAATACTGTAATTTATGGAAGAACACTTCGGCATTTACGAGTATCCGCTCTTATATTAAACGAGGAATGTTTGTGTGTGGGTGTGTATGTCCGAGCGATCTCGAAAACTGCTCTAAGGATTCTTTTTAAATTTCGTACCTGGGAGGTTTCTGGGCCCCTGAAACGATTGAGCTAGGTCACGTGATTGAAAAAACTCTAAAACGCTAAAAAATTTCGGAGGGTAGCGCCATCTATTGAGCGTTTGAAAAACACACTTGATGCAATCTTCCTAAAACGGACGCTCAAATAAGTTTGGGGCGGATTAAAATATACACGCCATCGATATATAATAGTAAAAATTAATTTCGCCAAGAAACAAAATAAATGGAACTTGATATCCAGTACACAGACAAATAAATATTTTAGTAACTAGATATATTACACCATTCAGCTACATAAATTTGTTTAGAATTAAAAAGTTATTTTTATTTCAAAATATCGTCCTGGCAACCAGCGAAAGAAAAAGAGAAAAGAATCTTCGTTGCCATCCCCGCAAGCACCTTGATGGAATATACGTAAATAATTTAATTATTTTTAATTCATAGTTATTAATACAAAACTATTCGTAAATCTTATGTGAAAAATTGCCTGAATTTATTACAATTATCCTTTTGTAACAAACGTAAACTTAAATGTATTTTCACGTATGTACTAAAACAATGAAGATTTTTCATGTATTTTATTGATCCATATGATGCAAATTTCGAAAGTGCATAAAAGTTTCAGCTTAGCCGAATAATTTAAATGAAAATGACACCCTTTTCAGTCATTCACAGTAAGAAAAAAGATCCTGTGACGTAACATGAAAATTCCATTTTTTTAAAAATAACAGCACTAGGTTGAATTCTACTTTAACTGCCTTATTCCGCCAAGTTGACGATAAATATTTAAATATAGTTACCCTGACAATTTTTTTTTTTTTTAAAGGGACAACCGTTTATAATGAAATGATCTTTGAAACTCCGATGAAAAAATTTATAATGATACAATCGATTCCTAAATTGGGCTCGCAGCCGATATTCAAATTAATTTTGCAGGTGATCAGCCATCAGTTTAGTTTTCATTCACTGCAGTTGATGAGTTCAACTCATTTATTTTATCATCGTATGGACAACCTTTGAAAAGTTGCGGGCAGAACTTTACGATAGTAGCGAAATCCTGGGCCTGACTTCAGGATGTTAGCGAAATCGCGGCCGTATAATTCGGATTTATATGGAAGTTTGAATGTTTTATATAGGTTTTATACAAGGTTTTGACTTGTTCTGCGGGCTGGTCCAAAAGCCATGGCAGGCCCCATCCGGCCGCAGGCTGGGAGTTGCCCATATGTGGAAGCAGTAAATTGGGAGGCTGAAATCTGGGTACTAAGATTTTTTCTAATAAATTTTCAATACTTATTTAGACATGGATTAGACTGTGTTGTTTTGTGTTGTGTACTATCATTAAACTAAAGGATAAAGGCCTTTGTGGAGACAATTACAGCGGGCGATAGAATGTCTACACTCAGAATATTTAATATTTACCCACTTAAAATCAAATAACTTCATATTCAATTTTTATTATACATCGAAATTCGAATTGTATAATCTGCAGAAACATTTTGTTTGGCATCAACATCCTCTATGGTGTTGATACTATGCTTAATGCATAGAAAACCATTTTATTTTTGAAAAAAAAGTTAAACTGAATAGTAATTTAGAAAAGCTATCTTAAGCGAATTGGAATCGTAAATTTTTCTCCAAAGCCTGAAAACCGTGACTTCAATGTAACGTCAATGTCACTTGCAATAGATAATTCTGACACTCAAATGATTAGCTTTGTTTATTCTCTTAAATGAAATAGAGCTAAAAATACAAAAAAAAAAAAAAAAAACACTTAAAAATTAGGGAACGTGTGGATTATCAGATTTTTTTTTTTTTTCTTCTTTTTCTTTTTTTTTCATAATTATGATAATTTTCAGGCTGATCGCACCAACGAACCGTGTAAATTTTAAGCTATTAAACAATACATTTTTGATCTGTTTGGATTAATGATGGTAGAAGTTTTATTTTGAGTGGTTGAACTGGAATTGTGACAGAGTCAGGGATCAGCGTAACTATATAGGAGCGATGTATTTTTGATTTATTCGAGGTTAGAAGTCCATTTTCTTCAGTCCATCTGTTTGTTCTATTATTGTAAACGTTCAAGTAGTTGTTAGGGTTATTATAAAAGAATGTTTTTGATCTATTCTGTTTTTGATTTCATGATTTCAAAGTGTCCTTTTGTACTAATAATTTAAATTGCATTACACTTTTTTTTTTTTTAAGCGTGAGTTTATAAAATAAAATTATGTTTAAAGCATATTTATGTAAGATTATACTTTTATGGCATCTATATTTATGTATCTATAAGATTGAATTTACGTTTGTAGAATTTGTTTATGCAAGATGTATTTTCTTTGAATTAGAAAAAAATAAGTATTTTATGTTTGAATTGAAGCACTATAGAGAAATTTACAATTTCAATCGTAAAGAATTATTATCATAGATGTATTATAAAGACGTAAATGCATGAAAGTGTAGCTCAAAAAGGAGCTGTGGAAACATATGATCACCGGCAGCAGCACTTGGCCCAAATGTGTGAACGTGCAGTTCAAACACAAGCAGATGAAACAGATGATAGTATTTGGAAGGAGAACGACATAGAACAGCTAGACCTCGACAAATATATACTTCAGGTAAACAGTCTAAGTATCTACAAAGCTGCCACAAATGTGGGTACTTATTATCGTAGTTTAAAACTTTTTAACATGGATTGCATTCACCCTGGATCTTTGCATTTTTCTGAAGAGTAAAAGCAAAAATTAACCGAAACCATTTTGGGGACTGTAAGATTGATGTAGGACATTCCGATTTTCCTAATGAATGGGTGTGGTTGTTTCTTCGATATCACCCACATTTCAAAGAATTCGAAATTTGAAAGCATACTTTACAATGGCTTTGTTCACAGTATATGACGAGTGAAGCTATTAATGATTTTGGTGTGTACTGCTACGTTGCGAACAGTGTATAACAGACTTGATGAATTTTTTTTATAAACTCATTCATCTGACAGTTCAACCAACTCAAATTCTTGATGCTGAATTTGAACGTCCTCAATAGGAGCAGATATATTTCTGAAGTAATGAAGACGCTGTTAGTGAATGCATAGCCCAAGATCTTCGCTGATCTGCTACAAAAGGAAAGGAGGCACCTTACGTTAAACTACTTTTTGCTCAATGCTGATGGCACCGACCATCTAATATTTAGCATCCCTCTTCAAAACAAAGTATATGCCATTGTAACATTGAATGCCGACCAAAGCTTACCTGATAATGCATGGGTGATCCGACAGCGATGAAAATCTTTGGCACCATAAAGATTATTGATACGTGCCAAGGCATTTACGTATTCATTATTTTACACTTAAGGAGCCTTTAGATTCTGAGCATGGCTCGGTAACCTGGTACTAATAGTTAAAAAACAGTAAATGAGGCATTTACGATATTTAATGAAAAATTCTAAATATTATTTAGTATTAATTGTCTCAAAAGATGGCACCACCACAGATCACATACTTTTAAGAGGTGCCAGGGGCGGTTCCAGACTGTGGGATGATGACGAGGGACGTCTGAAGACTTCTTGAGGCCCTGGACCCTTATGCAAATGTAGGCCCAAAGAAGCAGATAACTAGGCAGGGTCTGATTATGATCAACAGGGGCCCTGGGCATTGATGAATTTGGGGCCTTCATCTATGAAATTTGTTAAATTTAGGCCCCGCACACTTTGAACAACTTAATAACTATTCAACCCACCCCCTCCATAATCATTGTACTTTTATAAATTTCTATCTATCCTTCCCTACAAAAGTGCTTTTTGAAAAAAGAAAAAACAAAAACAGTAAAATTATATTTAAACCTCTTGTGTTCCAGCTCAATGTGCACCCCTCTTCCAGGGCCCGTTTATGACTGACAAGGGACGGGCATTGATGAATTTGGGGCCCCCATCTATGAAATTTGTTTTCTTTTTCATAAAATTTTGACATATAAAAGAATATTTCAGAACAAAATTTGAAAATGGGGGCCCTGGGCAAAGTCCCGATTTGCCCATGCGATAATAAGACTCTGCCCTCTTCCGCTTGCGTCCCTGTGTGTATGTGGGGGGGGGGGGGGGGGGAAGGGGCAGGTCTCGCCAAACCCTAGCTTCGGCTGTGGCCCCAATTAGGAGCTCTTTTATTGAATTGTATAAACATGTATTCAACAAAAGCAATCCATAATAAAATTAATTTTTTATAGAAAATTCGTCTTTCCATTTCAGATAATTTTTTGAGAATGTGTGTGGAAATAACATTTGGCCATTAAAATTATTCGGATCATCACTTATTCAGGTTGAGTCGAGAATGAGACTAGTTTTTCCTTAAGACCAAGGGCCTGGATCCGGGCTCAGCTTTGGCCTATCCCTTAAAACATTCTGGTCACTGATCAAAATGACAAATCATTCAGACATTCAAAAGAGTTATTATAGATATAAATTTTAATTTAAAAATGATGTGATGCTCCAAGAAAAAATGTGGGGAGGCTCATTTTAAAAAATCCTTTAATTTATTAATTTACCTAATTTGTATTTCATAAAAATTTTGTGATTTAATTGTTGATTGTGAAAAAAAAAAAAAGTAATTTTTATCAACATGGCTTAAGCAAAAACTTAAGATTTTCGATTTACCATATTCAATCATTTATGTGTAAACGACTGGAATTTTTTTAAATGTTTAACCTCTCCGTTTTTCAGTTTTTCGACCACTCAAAAAGACACCTTATGATTTTGATCAAAGTCAAATTTGTCAAAGTTATTCATGTTTTCTATTGATAGAGATTTATGTATATTTCTCTGTTATTACAGCATATGAAAGTCTACTTGGGTGATCAAAAGGTTTGTTTTTAGCACTTTGCTTCAATTCCAACGCACGATCACAACGTAAAAATTTTGGGTGATTTTTTGGAAAAGAGCAAAACATCGCAAAATAATTATTCCGTACTAAGGTTAGTCTTTTAAAAAACATGCATTTTTGGAACCTCTTCTAAAGAGAAGTCAGGGGTGCTGGAGATTCGAAAAAAATTATATACACATATATTTCTTAATATCTAGTCATATTTCTTAAAAGAAAAACTTCTTACACATAAAACCTTTTTATGGATAAATGAAATATACGTAATTCTTTTTACAAGTTGTACTATACATTGAGATTGAGGATAAACTTAGATCAGTTACTAACTTATAGGGAAAAAAAAATAAATTAAAAAAATCTTAAATATTGAAATTTTGTAAAATGTATCCCCTTTTGAAAAATGTTTCTGGGCAATTCCATGTTTAAGATTTTTTTTTTTTTTTTCTGAAAGTTCATAAAATTCACCGTTTATTTATTTCATTGTGCAGGGCAGTTTCTGAAAAATTATTCTTAATTTTTTCGAACCTCTTGTGAAATCACTGAAATCAGTTCATGTGTACCAAGATCGTGAGGCAGATTTTGTTTCTTCGACATAGACTTTTAATGAGACTATAAGTCTATACAAATATCTTTTCAGAGTAGAGATTTATTGTAACAATAATTGTTATTGTAACGAGATTAGGTTATTGATTAAGGCAAAGCTACACGAGGGATATATATCTGAAGGGGAGTATGGTTTAGGTGGAGAACTTTTTAAGGTGGTCTATAGCATAATCACGTTACATCTGGAGAAAACCACCCAAAACTCTGGACCTTTAGATCAACAGCCACGCGGTAGGCCAGAACCGTAGACGCCATCTACCACTTTAGTGGTCTTAAGCACTCGGCCAACTGTTATTGTTTCAAATCAATTGGAGAATATTAAAAAAAATTATTTGAAATACGAAAAGTAAAAATGTTGTACACATAAAAATAAATAAAGGTAAAAGATTAAAAATTAAACACTGATAAATTACTATAACTGTGGAAAATCTAAGTTGGACACCCCCATAATAAAGAAAGTTCTATTATAAAAAGTTAATTAGGCATAATAAGCATAAAATCTGGAAGGTAGATAATTTTTTTAATAAGCAACTTAAAATGACAGGGGGGCTATATTTATTTTTCTCCAAGTTTATTTTTCATTCAAGTTTAGTTCCTTGTATCCGAAATGCCAAAATGGGCGACACTGAGCCTTAGTCTGGGTTTAAATGGAACATTTGTTTGGACTCCAAAGGTAGCAGACATTAACTAGAGTTCTACACCAGAAAGCAGATGCAAGAAGTGTATGCTTTTCAAAAACAAATCCACATGCTGTTCATTTGTCAAACGCATAATGGAACTGAAAAATGGCCTTTGGGGATGGCGGCAACTCTCTGGTAAACTAATAGCTTTCATGCCCGGAACACTAAGAATTTATAATAGTTCTTGACCCCTTACTATACCCATCTTTAAACTTAAAAAGATATGCCACTACTAATTAATCGATTGGTGTTTCGTCAATGGAAAATCCCTGATTAGCGCTTATAGTTGAACATGCGATTTCCCTTAGAATTTTTTTGGACACTGAAAGGAAACATGAGTTTTCGGAGAGAAAAATGTATACAGGACACTGGGTTTTTGGCGCTAATGCATAGTATATCATTCCATACTTAAATTTTGCAGAACTACTTGCTTCCAGATATTAATTTTCAAAGGGAAAAACAGTTTTTCCTATGGAACAAATTTCATATTTAAAAGCTTATAATCATGGAATGTGATGACAGGGTTGCGAAGGTATTTTTGTTTAAAAGCTTTCTTATGATTACCATAGCTCTTTCGAGTAGACGTAGTGCTAAAAATTCTCATTACTTTATTGAATTTCAAAATATATCACAGCGATCTGTCTAATGCAGGTTATCACTGAAATGTGCACATAAAACTTCAAGTCAGCTTCAAACTTCCTAGCACATATTCATTCAAATTTCAATTAAGAAGTGTAGTGGCTAACAATGCCGGAAATTTTTTATTGTGTACAAAGTCGCTAATTAATCAGAATTACTTTTTCAGATTTACAAATGCTGTATAAATATTAACACTAAAATAGCTTTAATAGTGTTTGATTATGTTTTTTTTTCCTTCTAAATTTTAACGCAGGCTGCCTTGGAGCCCATAGCCCATAGGGCAGCATACTGAGCTTGATGTGTAATACGGCCCTGTTTAGGTATGGTCCCCTTCCCTCGTGACCCCCCCCCTTCCTCTTGTATAAGTTTTCTGGTCTTGTAGTAGTTACGCTAGATTTGGATTCCATAAATTAATTATTTACAAACATAGGTGCTCCTTCGAGTGGTTTTGAAGACGAGGAAGGCTATATGAAAGGGTGTGTGTGTAGGGGGGAACGGGTGGTATTGAATACGAGTGTAATGTATTACGCACACACAATTCACACATTTTTCTACAAACCATTTTATGATTTTGGGAGTTTTCTTTTATGTGGGTTTGGGGCAACTACCCCATCCACCCTCACCTTAATCAGGCTCGTTGTGACTCCCTCTTCCTTTGCCCTCCATATATGGACGGATATGGATGAACGCACATATTTACAAAACGGCTGCATATTTTTCTGCCAAGGAGCAACGTCTGAGCATGTAGAATATTGTGTGCATACTTTAGTGTTATAAAATAAACTAGTCCTCTTTAGAGACCAATGGTCTTCTAAAGAGCAATTCTCTTTCAGCAGCACAATCTGATATGCATGCAAGGCCTCTGAATTTTGGGCCCCTGTCCAAGCTCGGCTTGGGCCCTGTTTTTTTTTTTTTTTTTTTGGGGGGGGGGGGGTAGGCCCCTAAGTTGAAGACCATTTGGGGAGTCATGACCCCCGTGACCCCCCCTCTGGAACCGCCATTGAGAGGTGCACAGGGTAACGAATCAGAATGAGAGCCTAGCCCCGTTAAAAAGTGGTTCGATTCAACGCTCTGGATGGGTACATAAATCCAGTGGATGTCCTCTCAATTCATTAAAAGGAAAAAAGAAGAAGTCTTTTATATCTACATTTTAGAACTATAATTAAATTTTAATGAAGCTTTTAATACAGTAGAACCTCGATCTATCGTTTTTCAAGGGGTGCATAATAAAAAACGATGCATGTGGGAAAACAAAGGATGCGGGTTAAAGTCAAAATACGAAGAAAATGGTATTTATGAATACACACACTGTATACAGTATACCAAAAATACTAAATTTGTTACCAAACTGTAAAAGAAACAAACTGAAGTTTTGTAGAAATTAAGGGATACTTATTTTTAAAAATCAGTCATTTTACGCTGGGTTTTTCATTAATATTTTAATTAAACAAAATTTTCAAGATTTACAATTTTTTTTTCTTTTTTTTATGTGTATTCATGTTTGTATGTAAAAGACATACAATTTCAAATACTGTTATTGAGTAGGATAAACTAGACACTATTGCTGGCTCAGTCTCATCGGCATGAATATTATTTTCAGCTTCTTCGAAATTATTTTCATATTTTGCATCACATCTCTTCCATTCTTAGGCTGCCGCACGTTGCTACTTCTAAATCAATGGAAAAATAATCACTCCATTTCACACCATACACATCCTTGCTAGATGTAAGATCTCTTCACCTATACCATTATCAACCCAAGATATCACACCAGGAAGTAATAAAATTTGTAAGCCATATTGATCCAATCGATCTTCAATTTCATTTCGGTCAGAAGAAACAGTTTACAACGATGAAGGCGGGAAAGCAAATTTTTGACGAATGATACATACGGGTTTTGTTAACGTTATTTGAATATGATTTGTGCAGGGACCCTAGAAATAAAACGATCAGTACGTGAAAACGATGAATGCGGGAACGATAAATCGGGGTTCCACTGTATATGTATTTTGATGGGTTCAATTTTCTTAAAATATTGCAAAGCATGCTGTCCTCGATTAACTGCACTCCTGTGTTCCAATGAACTTCCATTGTTCTTAAAATACTGAATCTCAACCATTTGGTTTTCTCCAGATGGAACGTGTATAAGTGTTAGAACCCCTTAGAAAGTCCTCCGACCAAGGCATCCCTCATCTTAGGCAGATACCCCTCGCACAGTTTGCCTTAATCACACTCAATCAATTACTCAACCAAAACTAGTCTATCTTGAGCTCGATGCAAGTTTAACCATTCGTCCTCCACGCCCCAGGAAAATTTCACCTATAAGTTATTTGTGTTTTTTTGCCGTGCGGCTTTGTGCCCTTTGTTTTAAATATCAAAAGTAATAAATGAATAGAAGCATCAAGAGTTATCACACAACATTCATAGTTCAAAAGAATTTGCTGAAGCAAGCTCATAACATAATCAACAGCTGGCCATCCGAAAAAAAAAAAAGTGTTTACTTTTGACTGGAGGTTCTTTTACTTTCTCCCCCCCTCCTTACACTTTGCTCTTTCATTTTAACAGCACGTGCTAGACTATCTGAACTTTTTGCGGATGCAAGAAATTTTTTTTACAAGTTATTTATTTATTTCAATAAATTCACCTTTGTGAATATAAAATTGATATGTTTATGAAATTAGACACTGATTATTTGAAAATGGAAGCCGTAAGCTTCATAAAATAGCGGTAAATACTTTAAAACAATATAGTAGAGGCCAATAGCAGATCCAGGAGAGGGGCTAGGGGGCTTCAGCCCCCCTCCCCCCAAAAGAGATTGCTAAAGGGTAACATTCTGTTTTGTTATACACTTTAAGTAGATAAAATTGTCTTTTTTAGCCATTCATAAAAATTTTACATTACTTTAGACTAAAATTTTGCTTTATTCTACATTTTGTTTGGGTGAAATAAGCTTTTTTCAAAATTTAGCCCCTTCCCAACAGGGTTGTTAAAAACCCGGGTTTTTCCAGAAGAAACCCCAACCCACTGGGTTTTTGGTGTTTTATCAGGTTTTTTTCTGAAGAAGGGATGGGGTTTCATAATATTTGAAAAAAATTTGCTTATTACTCAATACAACTTAAAACAACTAATTGATTACAAAAATCAATTATAAATAAAAAATGGTTAAATTAATTGTAATAACTAATTACAATTACGAATCATGCATGAAAAAATGTATAAATTGATAACAATAGCAATCCCCATCATGGTTTGCTCTTAGATCAATTGACTATGAGTTAATTTTAACAGTGATAGACTAGTGCTTAGTTAGAACTTTTTAAACTAATGACTTTTTATGGTTAAACAATCCTCATTTGTTTTAATACACATAGGCATAAAAATTGACTCTAGAATGTTTTTATGCCTATGTGAAGTCTTTCTAATTTTTTTTCCTTAGGTAGTGGTGATGTGGGGGGAGGTAAGGAGCTGTTTATAAACTTTACAAGTAGTGTACTGATATTAAGAGATGGATTATCTATGTTATTATAGTTGAAATTTTGAAAAAAACCCAGTTGGGTTTTTTCAAGTGGGCTTTTTCAAAAAAACCCACCTGGGTTTTTTTTGGGGTCGGGCAAAATCATAACAACCCTGCTTCCCAAAAAGATTTTTGGATACACTACTGGTAGAGCCCCCCCCCCAGTAGGGATGTCCTGTGTTGTACGGGTCCTGAGAGAAATGATGAAGGGATGGCACACTTTTGTCTTCAAGAATCCTTTCTTGCAAGGTATTCTTTCGTCCTAAAAATAATGTGGCTCCTTTACATGTGTGTGTTGCAAACATCTTTGTTTGAATTATTAATTTAAAAAAAAATTCGAAATTCCCAATGGCTGTGCATGTGGGCTGTGTGAAGGGACTGATCATCATGAGCATAGCATCAAGGTACTTTCACTCTTGAACTTGTTTAGAAAACCATCTATCTTAAAACTTTTTTCAAAATGTGAAGAAACTTGGTTATTTTTACTCTTAAATAGGTTGGGAGGCTCCCCAAACATTTTGTTCACATGACGCTTATGCTGATCATTACTAATAAATAAACAGCTCTGATGATATGTGTGTAAAATACATTTTTATCTAAAATAAAAAATTTTGTACAATCAATAAGAAATGTCTTTTTCTCTTCTATTGGATGTCTTCCAGCGAAACAGTCCTGTCTCCGAACCTGTGCCTGAATTTGGAAGCGTTTGCTTCGGACAGGATAACTTCCACGATGACTAAGTTCTCGTCCTGACTGTCCATGATGGCATCTCGAATGGTACCTTCCTTCATCAGCCACCTTTTAAAGATATAAAAAAGAGATGAACGGGTGAAACAAAATTTAAGCTACAGTTGCAGTTTTCTTTCAAAATGCAACTGTATAGGATATTACACTGAATATCCCACATGTTAGGGGGACTGAAAAGATCATCCATTTTTTTTTTTTTAATAGAAAATTCAAACAAATAAATTTTTAACCCATTTGCATCATTAGCCTATGCTGTTCGACTACCTTTTCGATAGAAATGTAACCATCCATTTTGGAAGCAATAATGGACACGCCATTATTTGTAGGACTTGTAGTCAGACATGCATCTGGACCATCACTGGAAGAGACGGGACATATACACTGCATTCTCATATACACGGTATAGTATAGACTTCTGCTGCTGCTACAAAGGCCAAAAGTTTTTCACCTGAAACACATGTCCAGACAGATTGATACCCTATTGGCCCAAATATAACGCAACCCTAAAATTTTTCATAAAGATAATTATGCCGCGAATTTGGCACGAGTCAGGCTTTTAACAGAAAACGATCAGTCAAAAAATATCGCGTTATATTCGGGCTAATAGGGTAAGTACCTTTAATGTGTGTTATTTTACAAAGTTTTAATTATTTTATGTTTTGTTCATGATTGAACACACTATTTGAAACTAGGCAAATGCCTAGTTTCAAATAGTGCCTACACGTTTCACCTACACATTATAGAAACTGTCATCAGAAAAATAATTTTATATATGTACAGATAATAATGGCTGGATGATCTTAGAATTTCTGAAATCTACATTTTCGAAATTTTATATTGAAATATTACGATTAATTGATATTGTCTAAATTTAATTTCAAGAACATCATTCCCCATTTCTTTTTAATTTTTAGCACAATCATAGCGGCACACTTCATATTTAATTATTTTCATGGGTATTATCGAGCAATAAAATTAAAATTTAGAAGAAAATAGACTCAAAAGAATACTTTCCCATATTTTTTGTACCTATTGCTCAATGGCACGACCTACGGCTTATTTAATACTGCTGTAGATTTTTTAATACAATTTGGATCCTCAACAGAAGGTGGTGAATATATTAGCATCCTTTGGAAACTCCTAGCTAGTACTCAAATGTCAAACCACAGATATAACATGCTCAAGATCTGTACAAGCAAGAAAAAATCACATTTTTATATTAACTTCTAGGTGCCCCATAATAAAGAGACCAACAACTTCGGCCTTAGTAGCGGCCAATACCTCCAGGGGGCAGAGGCACCGTAAAGAAAAAAAGTATATTCATTTTGTTGTTTTTATATTTATTAGATATGCCAGTATGAAAGATGATAATTTTTATAATAAAAAACATTTTTAATTTAAAGTTTATTTATGAGGCAAGAAATTATGATGTGGGCAGCAAATGTATGATTCCAAACCATTACAAACACAAATCAATTATAATGAAATTTGCCGAGAAGTATTTCTATTCAAATATGTTTATATTATTTTAATCTAAACAAATTATCTTTTATTAATGCATACAAATTAATAAATGTTCTAATTTAATAAAGAAGGCTAAAAAATGGATCAGCCCATCCTAAAATTAAAGTTGCTGAAAAAAATGAGTCTGTGCTATAATTTTGTGTAAAGTGTTACAAACTTAGGGAGTAATTCAGTTACCGGGTGTCGCCTATTTTTGGCGAATTTTTTTTCTCGCCAACACCCGCTACTTGGCGCTTTTTTTTTTGTCGCCAAATTTTTCACGTGTGAAACACCATTTTAGAATACGATAAAATAATACAACATGTTGAGCACTGTCAGGAAATACAAATTACTTTAACACATTAAAATTCCACAGATATTCCACTTAAAAAAAAAAACAATAAAACAAAATACACCATCCATACTTAACACTAAAAATTGTCAGCAAATTCAGTAACAGGCAATTAAAAATGAGCAAACAGTAAACCACTTTTAACTAAAAAAATTTCAGAATATTAAGCAATCTAGTTCTACAGCTATGTAAACTATGCAACCAGTGGACCGTTTTTAACTAAAAAAACCTCAGTGGATTCAGCAACCTAGTTGTACAGCTATGTAAACTATGCAACCAGTGGACCGTTTTTAACTAAAAAAACCTCAGTGGATTCAGCAACCTAGTTGTACAGCTATGTAAACTCGGCAACCAGTGGTCCGTTTTTAACTAAAAAAACCTCAGTGGATTCACCAACCTAGTTGTACAGCTATGTAAACTAGGCAACCAGTAAACCGTTTTTAACTAAAAAAACAACAGTGAATTAAGCAACCTACTCATACAGCTAATGTAAACTGGGCAAACACAGGCCCGTTTTCAACTCAAAACAACATCGGTGGATTAAATAACCTACTTATACACATTTACAATTCACATTGAAAACCTTAAGCAATTGCAAAAATTCTTTAAAAAAAAAACACTTACCTTTATCTAAAGAAACTCCTGAAAAATATCCAAAACGCACAACAGCTAATAACATAACACCAAAACGCTTTCTTTTACTAACTAACCACAAAACTAACATATACTAACCACACACCACAAAACATAAAACAAGAACTGACTCCATATTTCAAATTTCCTCTTTTTAAAACCTCGGTTTACCGATTACAGTTAAATTGCCTTAACCAATCACAAAATCCCTTTACCAAACATCCTGGTATCGTTTAATGAACCCACCGAGCGTTTTTTCATCAAAATACAGCATCATCCAACACCTCAACTCAATCTACACAGGTTACAACAGACATCTGACTCTAAGGCTAAAGTAAACAAACTTTTGACTAAACTCCAAGTTTGGCGACACATCGGCGCTTGGCGAGGACACCCGGTAACCGAATTTCCCCCCAAACTTATCTATCACCACCACATTTTAACATTATTTGCGCCTTCAATATGTATTTAATACAGTCTATCTCGAGAACAGGAAAGGCCCATATATGCCCCCAAGTGGCAAGAGGAATGTGTATAATATTTGATTGTATTTCTTAACCCAATCCAATATCATTATTCAAAAAACTTCAGCAAGGAGCACCTATTTTAAACTGTTCCAGTTATTTCATATCGTCTTTTTTTTCTAGGCTGGAAATAAAAACATATTTTATTCTGAAACGCATCAATATATTTTGGTTAGTAATAACATCAACATGAATTATAAAATCTGTTTGCATCAACTGATTCTTTCATCACACAAAATAATTAAGTACTTAGTATCTCTCAGCAGGCAAGAAGCTTTATTTTTATTCACAATTATGCATATTGCCATTCCTAAATGCTCTAAAGAGTCGATCCAAGAATTTTTTTCAGGTTTCCATTTTTGAGAAAACTGTTTATGTTTGTTAATTTCAATATTTACATTATTTTAATGAATTTTCAGAACAATTTTTTGAAAGCCATTTTTCTTAAAATAATTTACAAAACAAATTAAAATATATTGTAAAATTTCAATGCAGGGCTGAAGGGACAGTAAAACGGACCCAAATTCATTCTACATCGATCCCTGTATAAGAAAAAAACAAATAATGTTTGAAATAACTCTGTCCAGAAAAATTACAGCTGCGCATGATAGAGAGATATCTTAATTTCCACTGCATACTTTGCAAAGCTTTTGCTCTATCATCTCACAAGAACTTCATTTGGAAATGGTGAGAGTTTGTTTTTCTTGCAAGCATCGAACATTGGCAGCCCCCCCCCCCCCAACAGCAACAATCATGAAGTGGCTTACCTAGTCTACATGCATTGCACAGTATAGAACTTAAGAGTCGCTTTTTATGAGATCACAAAGCGCATGGGAAGAAATTCTTAAGCATGATTCTTCATTGTTTATACAAACATTGAGATATTTTTTATCATATTGCAAATAATGATAAATCATTAAAATGAAAATACTGAAATCAACACTAGAATGTTAAAATGAATTCAAGATTTCACAGTTTATCGATTGACAGCCCAGTCCTAGATAGCACTGGAATTATTGATAATTTCTCAAAGAATGTAGTGTTGCAATTTGAGACTGAGAAAAGGGAGGAAAAATCATCTTTTTAACTATCAGTTCTTTACTCATAGACTTCTTATTCCATGTCTCTACCTGTCCTTTTTAACTTGTTCAAAGTTTTACAGGTTTGATAGTCTGCCCTTTCTTTAAAAACAGAAATTAAAATCAAAGTATTTTATTCGACTTTTTCCACATACCTGTATTCCTCGCCTCCATTGGGTACTCGCATCAACAACACAGAGTGATCTGTGTTCTGCAACAGCTTCTCTTCCATCAGTTCTTGGAACTCCAAGAGACCTGTTCCTTCCGTAGCAGAAATATACGCAACTTTGTCTGTATCGTTCTCAAGGGTTGGTATGCTACATATTAGGAAAAATAAAGAGAAAAATTTTAAAGTATAATTGCTTCATTCTTCAAAACACTTCAAGAAAGCAAAAATTTGAGTACTCATAATCAAACAAGTTTTCCATTCATTTGCCCGAGGCAATTGATTAAGTACATAATGGAAATATTCAAGGATCTTGTTTGGTATAGATTCAATGCATACATTTTTTTTATTTTTTCTCTTCTTTCAGTACAAATTCCTAAATGGTATAAAGTTATTTAGCAAACATGACTATCTTCTGATAGACTGAATTTCTTATATTAATTTATTTTATGAATGAAGGAGAAATATTTTTTTTTTTAACAGCATGAAAATTTTACAACTAAACAAACTTTTTGTTCTAAAAAAGGATAACTGTAACTTGATGGCTCTTCAGGGATGGATTACTTCCAGGTAAATGGCAACACTTGTTAGAACGCCTATCAATATAGTACAGGCAATGCTAAAATGAATTTGATCCTGCTTCCATAGTGTCAAGAAGACAGAAAAGGCAATTGGAACATTCTTTTCATCACATGGGTTCCTCTGGGCATTTTGTTACCACCTTGTTTCCACAGGAAATACTAACCGAAGGTAGTTTGCAGTCATTTTCAAAAATCAAGGACTTTTCTGCGCCTTATTTTCTAAAATGAATTTCCAGGTCTTTCAAAGATTACAGAGAAACCCTGTTACAAGACACCACACACACTTTTTAAATAACTGTCACTTAGTTGGTATTTATTCTCAAAAGCGGACCCATCAGCCAAATTTTTATGTTCTCTTGTAATATGAGCAATGCTGGTGATGTGTCAGTAGTTATACTGAATTGGCAAGATGACTGTAGATGCCTTCAGCATGAGGAATGTACAAAAATAAAACATAAAAAATTAACAAAGACCATAGTAAATAGTAAAATAAAAATGATATTGAAAATTCTAAAAGAAATTAAAAGTAAACTCTCCATAGGATTAACAACAGACAAAAGTAAAGAATGAAGTTTACTACAGCTATTCCATTCAGCAAAGGTATCGCAAAGAAAATTTCAAATACTGCAATAAAGGAAGGTATCTGAATCCTCATTAAACCCAAACGGACTATATTTAAAAGTGTCACTATGTTCTAAAAAGTGTTACTGATGCCAGAGACACTGCCAGCATTTTTAAAATACATCTAACCTTTGACAAAACCAAAACTAAAGGCACCAAACAAAAAATAAAAGCACATAAATGATATTAAATTCAATAAACATAGCTTTGCTTTATCCCATCATGCATTAAACAATATCGTTTTTAAAGGACTAACCAAGATAGCTCACTGCAATAACAAAACTTACGCTTATTTACAAGAATCAATAAAAATATAATTGGTAGAAGGCAGCATCAACGATAGAGTTCATGTGTAGGTATAACGAGATTTCGAATGACATGTCACCAGGCATCAAACTCAATGTAGATGAAGGTGGATGAAATCATCTGCTCTCAATGACTGATGCCAACCACAGAAGGTGTGCCAAAATATATATATCAGAGAAAAGGTACTTTTAATTATATAACTAATTATACAATCTTTAAAACCAAGGCTAACTGAAACAGATTTTAAAATAAACCTGAACTTATGGAATATGCATAAGTAAAAGGTGGCCTTCCAGCCCTCATACTACTTTTATATTAAAATGATCACATAAAAATATACCATAATGGTTAGTTCTGATACAGTTAAAGACACAGACTCAGGAAATACGAAAAATTAACAAGATTTGAATTAACTTGTCACAGAAGAGAAAGTGACTTCGTATCTGAAAGCCTCCAGCCTTCTGTTAGCAAGAAGGTACAGGCTGTTATTATTGTGTTCATGAAAAACATGAAGAACAACAGTTTTTTTAGAAAAGAAGGGAGGGAATAGACTAGAAAAATAAAAGTAATATTGCTTAATCCCTTGCATTATTTTAATGCTCTTGTACTTGTTCTGATATTCAAAAATCCACTAGTACATCAATGCTACCTAGATTTATGTAGTAGTAACATTTAAATAACAGACACTTAATCAATTAACAAATGTTTGTCAGTTTATTTAAATGCAATTATAATAAATAGAATCTGGCAGAAAATTTCAAATGGGGATAAAATGGTGTCTTGATGATATTTGACTCACAAATTTGAAAACTAGGATTAAATTTATTAAATCTGATTATGCATACAGTTCTTACACTTCATGCAAAAGATGAAGGGAGTGAGAACACAATTGAATTTCTTAGAATATGCATTATTTTAAACAAGTTAAACTACAATACTTAATGGACAAATACTTGAATTTACCACATACATGAAAGTAATTAATGTAGTTCCCTGTTACTAATACCTTTCTAACAGGTCCACTTTATTGCAAACTTCCAGAATGGAGTTCTGAAGTTTTTCTGGCAAATTGAGTTCATGCAACGTTCTCAAAACAGTGCTTTTTTGCTTCTCTGCATCGGGGTGACTAATGTCCCTCACATGAACAACCAGGTCCTAATGAAGGCAGAACAAACATATATTGAAAAATTATTTTTAATTATAATGAAATTTATCAATTTCAAGTACATAAAAATGTAAAGTACAACAAAACTTTTTTGAGTTGTGTGTAAATGGATTTTCTTTTTTAATTAATTAATTAATTTTGGCACTTACAGATCTCCCAATTTAATTAATTTACTAGCACATTAAAATATCATCTTAAATCAAAAGGTTTTGTTTCTCTCGCTTGGCAACACATTTTGATGCCCATGCTAAAACTATCAAACCATGCCCCCCCCCCCCTCTTTCCCAAACAGGAGGATTGCCATGAGGAAATCCAGCACACATCAAAGAATACAAAGATAAAATAATTCAGTTTAGAAAAATAATTAATATAACTCTATTATAACATATTGCCTAGATATGCCAATGTATACTTATACCTATACTTTTATGGATATGACACTGGCTACAAAAGTAGGAGGTCAAATTCAGTGGTTGGGAAAAAAACTACCTTTTTTTTGTAGTAAGCTACAAAGACAACTACTTTTCAAAAAATGCAGTTAACTACAAATACAACTACTTTATGACAAATGTAGTTAACTATAACTACTTTTGAAATGTACTCGGAACAGTTAAGGAAGATTTGGAATGTTTAGGTTGATCAATCTTTTTTACCAACAATGTGAAAAATTCCAGAGCTGGCAATCGAACCCAGGACTACCACTTAATGTGCAGATGCTCTACCACTGAGCAACTCTGGGATAATTGCCAGATTAAATTTCTCACTTTCTAAATATATGTATACAGTACTTCAATACTTTTAGGAGACAAATTTTGCTAAAAGATTCAATTTACATTTATATTTAAATATATTGATATACTAATTAGAGAAAACTATTGATAGAGAAAAATATTGCTTCTTTCTCCTTTTTTATGATCTTTGTATGTCCCTTATGCTATTGTAATTTTAAATGCTATGTGTTTGTGTGTATTGCAGAGTGGTGGTACGACATTTAATACCAGGAACAATAACAAAGGAGGCAAAATCTAAAATGGTAGGGAAAAGGTTTCAAACAAACCATACCTTAGGGTAGGGTAGAGGTGCCCCTTTTCTTCTCCCCTCATTTGCATTTATGTGTGTGTGTGTGTGTGTGGAAAAGGGATTGTCCTTCAAGTATCAACTCTAGATTTTTATGCTCAGAAAAAAGAGCAATCGCACTACCTGATCAATCACCTGAAGGCAAGAGTCGTACTCAAACCCACGAAGAGGATATGGGAGCTAAAGCTGGAGAGTTAGATCAGGAAAATTTTTTAAAAATGTTGCTAATGAATTAAAAAGATTTTATTTTTAAGATTTGTCTTATAATTATTTCTAAAATATTTTTTACAAAAAAAAAAGAAGAAAAGAAATCAATATAAAGAAAAGACGTTGGTTTTAAAATAAATATTTACAGTTAGTGAATGGAATAGAGTTAACTCTGCAACAATGTCATTAAAAAGATCAGATAATTATTTGTGACTCCATAAATAAATTGCACTGATAGTGGGCTTGCATTCTATATTCAAGTGTTACAGATTATTTTGATGTTATAAGAGAGTCATTACTATAAACGAGGTCACCATAAGCGAATTGAACAGTATTTGTAGCCCCAGTCCCCCTAAACTAAAATCCTAGGTGTGCTACTGGTGAGAGAAATATTAAAAGTAGTTGCCAAAAGCCGCTATAAACTAGTGATTTTTTGTATTGCACTACATATTATAATACCTTTTTTAAAAATAGTGAGCTACACTACAAACTATGGAAAAAAGTAGCAACGACTGTAGTTTCATTACTTGTAATGTGTTAGTTCTCACCTCTGTATTCACATTACATATAGAGAAAAATGACCAAAACTCCATACTGTTAGATCAACAGCCACGTAATAGGCCTGAACGAGAGACCTTTACACCTCATCCGTCTACCGTGTTCAGTGCCTTAGTCACTCAGCCACGATGGACGACCCCTCTAGAGATGATCTGGGGGCTCACGCAGTGGGCAATTGCCCCCCCCCAAAAAAAAACTAATCACCACCCAATAACAGCTCAAATTAAAGAATGACATCCTAATATCAAAATCCAGCAACATACAAAAATATGTGAAGTGAGCACATCCTGAAAAACGGCTGTCATAGAATTAAAGGGTATCATTCGTAAGCACTAAATTTCATTTCATCAGATTTTCATTGACTGTAAATATTACTTTAACACAAAGAATAAGATATATCTATGTGCTATGTTGTTTTTATGATAGAAATAGAATAATCTCATGAATGAAAAATACATACAAAGTCTAAAATCCCGCTTTTACTCAAAAAATTAAATTAGCCTGAAGTAGAAAATACAAAAATATTAATGCTGTCTATAATAACTAGGCCACCTATCGTAATTTAGAGGTGAGGCTAAAACAAAGAACAAATGGGCACTGTTTTGAATGACTTTCCCTCGCAAACAAAAGAAAAAAACTGAGGATGAAGACTCACCGCGAGAGTGATCTCTTCCAATGTGGACTTGAATGACTGGATGAGGTCTGTGGGAACGTCGGAAATGAATCCTACCGTATCGATGAACAGCACCTGCTGTCCCGAGGTGAGGCGACCTGCATGCAGGGTCACATCCAAAGTTGCAAACAGCTTGTCCTCCGGCTGCAAGCGGGCATCGTTTGTCAAGGCCTTGATCAGAGTGGTCTTACCTAAACAAACATCAAAGTCATGTAAGAACAGAAATCGTGCAAAGCACATTTCAGCTGCAAAACATAAAACTCCCTTCGCGGACCTCTATTTTTCATTAGAAAGACAGGGGCATGTTGAAATGACTAAAAAGGGGAGCCACTAGACTATCCCTTTTAAAATGACTCAATTTTTACATGATATTCCCAGTCATTCCAAGTCAGAATACACAGACTCATTTTAATGAAGTCCCTGATATTCAAAGTGTCTACTAAATTTTTGAAAGTCGGTTTCCTGACTTTTTCCAGACTTTTCGGAGCTTCCGAAAACAATTTCCTGACCATGCATGCATTTTAATTTGGTAAATCCTTCAACAGCACTATCCCTTTTTTATATTTCAATATTATGCTAAAACTTACTTCAAATAAATTTTTATCTGGAATATTATTATTGAGGCAATTAAGTTAGACAGAAGTTCTATGAGTTTAAATGAGATACTCTTTGGTTCAGATTTAACTAATATTGATCAATACTGCTTGTGCTACTGATGTACTTATGTGACATATTTTGAAGACGAGATTCAATGCAGAAGCCAAATTTCAAACACAAATTTTACCTTTGGTTCCAAATAACACTTCAAATCTAGAAAAATGCAGTGATGGTTAAAACAAAAAACAGTTCTGCATTTTATCACTGGTCATACACAGGTAATTTTTTGACCATCCTGTGACAAGAAACATCCCACCACAGCATGTAAAGCACGTATGAGCATCGCATGTCCCACAAGCATTGACTCATTCTACCTAAACATAATCACCTTTATCAGAATTTTTCATGCTAGAGACAAAAAAAAAGCGCCAATTTTTATAAGGAGGAAAATTTTTTCTTTTCCTGACCCATTTTGCATTTTCCAGACTTTTCTGATTTTCCTGACCGGTAGACACTCTGTATTCATACTACTTTGAGTTAGTAGTGCCGACTGCATGAGTACTCCTGGGTTCAAGAACTCACAATAAAAATCACATAGATGTGGAGCACCCTAACAATTTTAAGACACAGTTTTTGTTAATTTTGTAGAAAAAAAAAATCTGTTAAAATTTCTGGAAAAAAATCCCAGAAAAAGCACCTTTCATGACATTTCTGCAACAAGATCCAAATTTTTCTCCCTTGTGTCACTGGCTGGCATAAGATGATGTCCAGGTACATGTAGTCATTCAGAATAATTCATTTAAATTACAAAAAATAATAATTTAGCTTCTATAAAAGTTTTTGCTTCCATTTGTGCATCAAGCATGTAAAGCTATTAACAGAATTATCATTTAAGGAGATTTTTCTAAAAAAAACATATCTAATCATCTCCCCTCTCAAAAAAAAAAAAAAAAAAAAAAAAAAAAAAACTATTCTTTCTAGAGTACAGACAAAAGTTTTGCAAAGTCAGTACCTCTGTTTTAAGTTAACCTTTCACATAATTCGGGAAATAAACGGAACTGAAATACCCTAACAATTTGATACAAATAAGTATTTAAATTCGGAAATCATAACTCAACTGCTTCTCTTAAGCAAACACATGCAATGTTAACAGGTCTGTCGATCTCGAAGGAACCATTCGAGTATCATAGCAATTTTGAGGAGCAGTTTGCTTTATTGCAAAGCAATTGAATGCAAGAAAAAATCACTAAAAATAGTCTAACCACTCACATAAACTGTTCATAGTTATAATATAACCAAAATGTGGGTCTACATATATCATGTGGCAAAACTGTGAATGTTGGAAAACAATGCTAGATTTTAAAATCTGGAAATTATCACAAAATACCACAAAGAAAAAAATAAATAATAAACTACTGAAAAGGCTGGTGCTAAAGACAACTAAAAAATATTTTATACATATGGGCCATTTTATCTAAATTGGGGTATTTTGGACCTTGCTTCAAAAATAACAGATAAACTTGTATAAAAATGAAATGGATGCTAGAATATTTTAATATACTTATTGTAATTTTTTTATAATAGAACAAAACATACTCATTAATAATGTATAATGGCTTCTATGAAAATAAGAAACGAAAGTAAAAGATTGGATAATTAGAAAGCAAGAAGATGAAAAAAAAAAAAAAAAAAAAAAAAACGACTTGAGAAGATAAAATCAAATCCAGTTTTGGGTGCTGAGTTAAAAGAATAAGAGCACCTAAAATATCTAAATAAGAAAGCAGCTGGAAAAATTAAAGCAATATTAAAATTACCAGCCAGAGATCAAAGAGTTCTAAAGAAACAAAACTGAAGATAAATCAAAGAAAAATTCTGCAAAAAAGAAAAATTTTGCAGAGCATTATGATTTCCATCTTACTGAAGATATTGCCTCTGTAAAAGATGAGGAGGAAATCATTTATCAGAGCCGTGTAAAAGCAAAGATTGCTCGACACAAAAACAAATGCATAAGAACACACAGTTCTTCAGAAATTATCACAGTTGAACCTATACCATACGGACCTCAATCTCGAGTCAATAAATTTTACTTCAGAGACTTTCCCAATAAAAAAGATTTAAAATAAAATTATATTTTCTTATTATCGTTTTCACTATAAAAATTGTCACATAAAAAAGTAGGGTGTAATTATTTGCCATTACTCTGTGTAACCAACATTCCCCTGTCACTGTTTGTCATTCCGTCTCTTGGGGTAAAAATTAATATTTTACTTTAATGAGTTTAACATTCTAAAAGATTTTTGTTGACTGTATTTTACTACTTCAAGACATCATATGTATATAATAAAACTCAATTTTAAACAAAAAACTAAAAAAAAATTTTTTTTAATGTATGTTGTTCAAATTGCTCTGTTAAGAGAAAGTGACCCACCCATATGCGTCAAAGGGTAAAAAAAGGTCCTCTTTCACAAATTGCAGATTAAAACATTATCTGTTCAGTTCCAGATTTTTATCAATTTTTACTAAATTACCTGCCTTTTCCAGAAACTGCGATTTCCCTGATAATTACAGGCTGATGGGAATATTGCTAAAATTCCAAGCTTTAAAAACATTTTTCTAAAATTACGACACTACAGTAGTCTTGATAATTCGAAGTGGACAGGAGCAGACTTGCCTCGAAGTAATGAAAACTGAATTATCGAAATCATAAAATTTAATAAGTAAATAAAGGCAATTTTTGTAATTTGAGTGCATATTTAAATGAAAAATGAACTTCAGTATTATTACAATTCTGATGACTAGAACAGGTTAATCATATTGGAAGATAATAGTCAATTATTTTTTGTATTAACACGTTGACCTGTTTCCGTGCAGCAATATCACGCCATCGTCAAAGCAGCCTGTCAACACTGCACAGAAATGTCTGAGGGGGCATCTATAGGAAGAATAAACCCATTTTTTTTGGGAGGGGATTTCTGGTGTGGCTTTTAGATGCACCGAATATTTGGATTTTGCGGTGCAAAAAAATACTTTCACAGGTTTTGTGTGTGTTGGTCATTATTTGGATCAAAACTGATTTTTTTCACTAACTTGGATTTATGGGAAACTCGAACAATTGAGACTCTATTCAAAATTTCAAAAGGAACTTAAAAAACTTGAAATAAAGCTGTAAATTGGCTAAAACAATTCAGAAAAATTAATTTAAATTTCAGAACAATTTCTGGACCTGATCTCAATGTTTCTACATCTTTTGATTACTAAATACATTTACCATCTGTTAAAATAGGTTTACTTTTCAATGCTGAAGTCTCAAGAGAGTATTCAGAGCTTTTTTTCTCTTTACAATTGCTCTCATTCATTTTTTTTTTTTTTTTTTTTTTTACAAGATTAAAATGGCTTAAACATAGTGTGTGCAGAATTTTTTACAAAGGATTGGTCATCCATTTTCATTTTTTAGTCTTGAACACGGGTTTAATCTTTTTGCTGGGGTTCTCAGTTATTCAACAACCACCTCTAGCTAAAATGGAATGGACACAGCCATCTCTTAGCAACAATGGCAGAGAATAGCTTGAATAAAAGTTTAACTGACAGTTTAACTTGATAACTCCCCCCTGTAGTAGACTGCAATGGCATTTTCAGACATGTCTCTTTATCATTTTCTGAAATTATTTATTCAATATATATATTTTAAAATCTCATATTTCCTTTGTAGTTAAATGTTCTATTTCAGCTTTATACTTAACCTAGAAAATAGTGATTTGGCCATATAGATGAATGGTAAACAGTCAGCCAATCAGTAAATCAAATATCAAATAATTGGCACAGCTATATATATATATAGCTGTGCCAATTTAATTATATATTTCATTTTAATTTTGAATAAAATGCATGTTTTTAGATTTTATATGAAAATTAAATGAAAGAGGAAATTAACATGATTTTTAGATTATTTGTACACTAGCTGCCTTTGGCGAGCAGTTTTGGCCGTTGATGGCCGCTTTGCGGTCAAAATGTGTTACCTAGAGTACGCTGGCTGCTTCGCAACTGGCTTGTGCAACCTATGGCACACGGTCCTCTTCACAACCGAAATTTGCAACCTGCGGGTCATCCACCTGCTAGTGATTATAGATTTAAGACAAAAACAAAATAAACAATGACAAATTAACCTAAATAAAAGGTGTGAAATCCAACAACTCTGAAATCAAAATCCACCCAGTTAAACAAATTCAAAATGAAACAAACGCTTATGACAAAAGCATATGTCACCAAAAACAATCTAAAACACTCAATTAAACACTTCAAAATTCAACAAACGCTTATGGATTTATGACAAAAATAAAATAAATGTTCCACAACAATTGAAATAAAAGTTACGATCCAACAACGTTGAAATCAAAATGCATCCATTTAAACAAATTCAAAATTAAGCAAACGCTTCACCAAAACAATCTAAAACACTCAAACACATTTAAAATAAGATTTCACAAATGTCATGCCGTTAAAAACACTTGGCTGAGATCAATGAAAAAAATTAAAAACATGAATTCCACAAACAACAACAAATACATTTTTATCATCTCAAAGAGTGTTGCCAATTTCTAAAAAAGAATTCCTACAAATAGGTGTTTAAGTGTTGTGCAAACAAAATTTCACACATTCTCAATAAATTTGCCCAAAATCTATCAAATTTATCAGTTAAATTAAGGTGACCCTATTTTTGAACGTAAAATTGAGGACATGTCCCCAAATTTGAAACATAATTGGGGACATTTTCTAATTAATGAAATAATTAACAGCAATCTAATTAAAAAACAATGTCATAATTGAAAATTGTCCCCAATTGCTTTTTTATATTGCATTGCTTGTCATGCAAAAGGAGTATTTTTGCCAGCATATGACATCATCTAATCGATCCACGCCAGGGATTATGTTCCGTGACTTTTTAAAAAAAGATTCGAGGAATGATTCCACACGTGCCGCAGTTAACAATATAATTCCAAGATGTCGCCACATCTCGTTGATCTTGTTCACCGATCTTTGCTTCGCTTGTGTTTTACTTTTTCTGTTGAATTTCTGTAAGGAGTCGAGAGACTATGTATTTTCATCACGATCCTGTTTTATTTATTCATTTTATTTTATTTATCCTATCTTGGCAATGTGTGTGCAGATTCTAAAATTATTATCAACACATAAATTAGTTCACGTTTTCTTTTCTTTCTTTTTGTGTGTGTGTTTATTTTATGAATGCAGTTAAATATGTTTTGTGCCTTGTTACTTTGCATTTATGTTCTTCACTTATTTTTGCAAGGCTGCACTCAATCTATAAAACAGAACTGAGAGATTCTTTTAGGTTTTCTAAAAATTATTGTCAAAACTTTGTTTTCACATTATATTTAAGATTAAGAGTTCTTGTTACCACACTGTCACCACACTGTTATCCACACTGTCACACTGTTACCACACTAAGACACTGAACTAGACACGAACACTCTAAAATAATTCAATGTTAGCTCACTGAGAAAATTTTGCCCAAAATATTTTTAATGAAATAGTTGCTGTACACACAGACCTACAGAGAAAAGGATGCAGTGTACAGCACTGACTTTCTTTCCTCCAATCTAATTTATGCTAGATCTTGACCAAAAACTGCTCAGGTGCAGTTTCCAAAATTATAATAAATTGAAAAAAAACGTATTACAATAAAACACTGTTTTACTTTAAAATATTTATTTTAAAAAATAGAGCTATTAAACGAATTTTAATACCATATGGTAGCTACTTACACCTTGTTGGTAGCTACTATTTTCACATACTTAAATATGCTTTTATTCCCAACACATGTATCATGCATTACTTTTACTGCAGTAGTGCTGAAACATACTGAACATGCCCAAGCTAACAGAATGACAAATTATTTTCACTATTACTGGAAATATGTGAATAAATTTTTGAGGACATCTTATTCTGATCATTCAATTTCCAACACTTCATCCATCTTTAATTTCATGAAGAAAAACTGATATGCAAAATTGTATGTTTTTATCTGAAATGTAATCTGGATTATCTGAGGTAAAGTCGACCCTTGTGGTTGTAGCTTTCACCTCACAACACTATAAATGTAAATCTGAAACATAGGGTGGATTATTGGCTGATTTTGGGTAGTGGATTGTTGAGTTGACTGTACAGACCAACCTTTACTTTATTTTACCGATTTGTAAAGCAAAGGTCAGGAGAAAAATGTAGCATCTACATCTTAACACATAAAATACAGTTGGACAGCATTATTCCGACACCCAATTTTCAAGTAGCTCCAGTTGTCATGACACATTTTTAAAGTCCCGATTTTGTGCATATGCAACTCAGATTATCGCAACACTTTGCTTTTTTGAGATCCCAAGAGTGTTGGGATAACGAGGTCTAACACATATTCATAATAAAAATGCATCTACATATAATCTACATAAAGCAGTCTACATATAATACCACAGTTAGTGTATCCAACCACTGCCACCAGGGGGTACTTGCTTCTCCTTTCAGTGTGCCTCAACAGCTCTCGCTGGTTCTTGACCTTCTCGAGTGCCTTTTTGATTTTGATTTCCCTTTCCTAGATAAACAAAAAATCTTTTACATTACGGAGAAAATGGAGAACACAAGATGGTGGCGAATTTTTAAATGGCTCGATTAAAATAAAAAACTTTCTCAAAAATATAAAATTAAAAGTTTCAGAGGCAGGCATGAAAGTGCCAAAACATTGATAAAGCTGAACAAACTATTATTAAAATTGAGGACAGGAGAAGAGAGAACCCTGTTAACCTGGATATTTGAACTGTTACTAATAGATTTGTTAAAGTCATATATGCATTTTGAGTACTTATTAATTTTAATAAAGACATTAAAATCGTTATAACCAATTCTTCTCACTCAAAAAACTAGAGTTTAAAGGTTAAAATTCAATAAAAAATTTGTAAAATAAAAATAAAACACTCAAATATTTATGTGTATTATTTTACTGAGTGGTTAGCTTCGGTTCTGCTATATGACACATCTATTTTAAGGAGAGACAACATGTTATATTTTCACTATTTTACAGTACTCAATGAAAGAGCAATGATTTGTTGTGTTTGGTGAAATAATCTTTCACAATCAGAAGCAGGTCTTTTAAGTAGAATGGATCTAAAAAATCAAATTTAACTTGCAAAAATCGTAAGTGTCTATCACTATCATAAATAAGAAAATAAAATAAAATTAACTATAAAACAGGGGTCTATTTTTAAACTTACTACATCGGAGATAAAATAGAGGAATGCTAAAGAAAAAATTCTCATTTGCAAGAAGGATGGACTGCTAGAACACAATTTCCCATGCAATTTAATTGATGCAATTTTTACTGAAAAAAGCAGGAGTCTTTCATGCCTTGAGGATGACATGTAGTACTTTAAAAGAAAATTTAATGAAAACTTAGCCCAAAATAGACTTTTAAGTAGAACAAAACACTTGAATACTTTTTTTTTAATGGCTTATTAAAGTTGCAGAGATATTCTGATTAAATAACAAAAACATTTTGATTGAAATTGATATTTAACTACATTTATAATATAGTTATAAATTAAAAATGACCCATTAAAAAAATAAGTGAAAACATTTTCAACTGCTTCAACAGGGCCATCCTCACTCACTGTCTGGGCAATTTTTAACTTTTATTTAAACTGGTAATTTTTAACTTTTTAACAGTGGATATTAAATCAGTGTTAAATCACTTTATTATTGATTTAAAATAATTTACATTTAATCAATAACTGCTTTGATAAACCAAATTACTTAACTATCATTCTTATTAATTCATTTTTAAAATAAATGTACTAAACATTTTTAAAAAAAGAAATCACTTTTTATGCATTTGAATAGAGAAAGACATACATTCATTTAGAAATCCTTTAAAAAATGCATTCTCTTATTTACCTTTTAAACATATTCAAATATTTTTTTAAAATCTTATTTAATATGACATTTTAGATATTATTTTAAATTAAAAATTATAAAACAGTGAAATTTGTAAAGATATTAACACCTGTTAAATAAGTAGGACAGTAGATAAATTTCTTTATTGCTGCTATATATGCATTTACTTAAAGATTTTTTAAAGATAAATTTATTTATTTATAAACTGGGGGATTCAAAATGGATGTTACAATAATTATCTCTTAAACTGTACATGATTGAAATATATTTTCAGTTGGAAAAGTTAGTCAAATAAAAAGTAGTTTTCAGATATAACTATTTTTTACAAAGAGTTGTGTACATATAAAATTGAGAAATTTAATTTTTGCACAGTCCCATCATTCTTATCACTTACATTTGGGAAAATACTACCTTGATATCTCAAAAAAAAAAAAAAAAAAAAAATCACATTGATATTATATATTCATCTTAGGATAATTTTTATTTTATGTCAGTTTTCATTTAGAACCTTATGTTGAATTTTCTTTCAAAGTAAATCTTTCAATTTTTTTTTTTTTTTTTTTTTTTTTCGTAGTTTTTAGAAAGAAATTTTTCCCCATTTATTTAGTCAAAGCAAATAGATAGAGGTATGTTTCTAAGGATTTGTGAGCGGGAATTTTCTGATAAGTCTATCTGGTCATCAGATTTATGAGAAACAAAGGAAGAGAACGACAAACAAAGGAAGTAAACAGGTTCCTTATCATGGATTAAGGGGGGAGGGCATTTTTGCAGGTAGAGGGTAAGGGTGAAGATGTATGCATAAGGTGACCATATGTCCAGATTTTAGGTGGCTTGTCCCATTGTCCCCAAGCACAGTTTTGGGACACTGTAATGTCCCGTTTTTAGAAAATGTCCCCTGCAATGTCCTGTTTTTAGAAAGAGAGCAATCCATAGTAACGATTTCAATAAAGGCCGCTAAAAATCTAAAATCATCTAACAGAGTGTCTGTTTAAAAAAAAAAAAAAAATAACTTGACCTCCCTCCCTCCCCTCTCGAGACGCAAAGAAAATGCCGGGGGATGTATTGTTTTTGTGTTTGTTCTTTTAGTGTTCTTTTTTGTCAACCATTTCAATTTATTTTTTATTTCTTTTTTTTTAAGTTCTTGTGCCGGATAGTGTTTTTTAATTCGAAGAAGGGCCTACCCCTTATACCACCCGAAACGTACATCTTGAACTATTTCTTATAGTATATATGTGTTTTAGCAAAGTTTTGTTTCATTTTATTTTGATATTAACATTAACAGAAGCTTTTTTGCATGTTTTCTTAACTAAAAGATACCCAGACCTGTAAATCCAGTCTCCCTACACTATTACATTAAAAACAGTAAATGTCGTCTTGAGGAAGAAAATAAAGACACTATTGCCAAAAAAGTAGTAGATGCCCCGTTTTGAAGGGAAAAATAAATGGTCACGTTATGTATGCATTGTCTTGCCAATTCCTGTCCATAGGAGTTCAATGACCCAGTCATTTGTCAAATGCTTGTTTCTTATGTATGATATCTGAAATTATTTTCAGATTTTATGGCGTATGATTAAGTTAGTCTGCAAAAATGTTAGTGAAGTGATAAAATGTGTTAGCAAGAAGCCAGTTCTTGTGTCAAAATGGAAAATTCTAAAGAAAAGGAAACAGTGAGCATTAAGCGAAAGTTGAATGTGCTGACAATCGAAAAAAAGGTAAAGATTTTAAAGGCTGTAGATATAGGTGTAAAAAAAAGACAAATCACAAAGTATTTTCTAATTCCACCACTGACTGAAAAATAGAAACAAAATTAAGAATCTCTTCGAACAAGAAAAAGAAGCCATGAAAAAGATTAGAATGGCTGGATATCCTAAAATGGTTGGAACAATTCAGAGATTGTAATCTTCCTCTCGGAGGCAAGAGAAAAGGCCGAATCGGCTAGGGCACAAGGATTTCAAAAGCAGTAATGGATGGCTGGAGAACTCTAAAAAAAGCCACACCCTTATTTTCTGAAAATTGTGAGGTGAGAGCCAATCAGTGAGTGATGAAATTTGTTCTGATTGGATTAAATGTTGTTGTTGTTGTGTGTGATTATGGCAACGCTACATTAGGGCGATCTGCCAAGGGGGGTGCCTCAGTAGGAGGACTTTCTAAGGGGTTCTAACGCGTATTCACGTTACATCTGGAGAAAACCTACCAAAACTCCAGACCGTTAGATCGACAGCCGCGCGATGAGACCCGAACCCGGGACCTTCACACTTCGGCCATCTACCATTTTCAGTGGCATAACCACTGTGCTATGGTAAGGCTCTGATTGGATTAAAAAACTTCCTGGTCTTTCAAAAGACTATTCCCAGGACATCTACAGTGCTGATGACAGGGCTTATCTTTAAAACACTGCCTGACAAAACAGCAGTTTTCAAACATCGTAATGGAGAGAAAACCGCAATGGAGGAAAACATAGTAAAGACTACATAACAGTACTGTTAGCTGCTAACATGAGCAGCATGAAGAAATTAACTCCTTTGATGATTGGAAAATCCAGAAGCCCTAAGTGCTTTAAAGGAATGAAGTCCTTTATTCTTCATCATAAAAAGAACAAAAAGGCTTGGATGACAAGCGAAATTTTTGCAGACTGGCTGAAGCAATAAATAGGACCCCGTGCAAAAAGAAGAAAATCATTCTGTTTATCGACAATTGCGAGGCTCATGGCATTATCCCAGAAATGAAAGCTGTGAAAGTAGTTTTCCTCTCATCAAACACCCCTCCAAAGCTGCAACCTCTCGATCAAGGCTTAATCAGAAGTTAGATATAGGAAAGAGGTTGTTCCAATATTCAGACTTGCGTGGTTGTGTGTTTCATTCCAATACAACTTCAAGTTGCCTTTCTCTGGTTTTTATTTTAACAAAAAACAATTAACAACAATTACATTTAATACATACATTTTTGCTCACATGAGCGTCGTGTTGGGGTCCTTCCTTGACCCAGGTTTCATTCGTTCTGATGAGAATTTATCGGTTAGGGAAGATGCGTGCAAGAAACATCCCTTCCTTGGGGATTATCGTGGCCAAGTTGCCACAGAGGTAGTGAAGAAGATCGTAGATGCCGTTGACAGAAAAGAGGAAATGACACCATTAAACATTTTTGATTGCATGAGGCGTGTGATGCAAAAGACTATCCTAAATTGTTTCAGAAAAGCTGGCTTTGTGAAAGAAACAGAGAATGAATTTGAATCGGATGAGAAACAAGAAAACAACTCAAAAATGAAATTCAGTGCGAAGAATGGAGAGAAATTTCAAAAATCACTCTGAAAACATAACTTTTGAAGATTTTGCAGACTTTGACATTGAAATCTGTGGATTGAGAATGGATGATGAAATCCTCTCTTAATCGATTTCTCCTCTACTGTTTGGTGATGAGGAATAAGTGAATGTTCCAGAATCATCACCTGTTAACTGCATTCCAGGGTAAGATGCTGTCCACAGCTACTAGAGTGCTTCTTGGAATGTTCAGAAAAGCTGGAAAATGAAGACAGCTTTGGTGCTATTTTTCAAATAGAAAAATTTGTTGAAAACCAATTTCCAAAAAGATGTTGTTAAGCCACGATACTAGACTTTTTTAAAGAAATTTTAGCAATGTAAGTTCATTTATTTCACTGTAATTCTTTTCAATTCAATGTAATAATTAATTTCGACTATTCTTAAAATTAAAATGATTTACGTTGTATTTAGACTTACTGTAAACTATCATTACATACTTATACAGATTCTTATCTTTTATGACTAACTTTAAGAATATTATTCTGTATTACTTGAATTTATTTATTTATTTATTTTTTCGTTACAACCTTGTTATCTCGAATTTTTTTAGCGTCCTTTCGACTCTGAGAGTATACTGTATTTCAACAAATATTGAATAATAAAAAAATGTATTTAATGAAAGGAAGAGATAAATTACATGCACAGGAGCAAAATAAAACATGAATTCTAAAGGAAGAAAAAAGAGAGCAGCCATACAAACAAGAGTCTTCGTCTCCTTTCCATGAATGTTTCACCGTCGCCCCCCACATGTTGTATGCCACTGAAGTTAATGGCACTCCTCACATTCTGAAGGCCCGCCAACTTAATCCTGAAAGGGGAGAAAATTTGTCACATCTTCAAAGAAATGCACATTGAAAAATCAGCAGCCTGGAAATAGCATTATCATTAGCTTTTAACCCTTTATCGGGCGAGTTTATGTACAGAGAGTCAAAAGTACTTGGGATTTTGCTGGCCCACTTTTTAGGATTCATTTATATATTTTCTCTCTACTGTAAGATCCCATGTGAAAATTGGAGAAAAATGTATTAAACAAGCATAGAAATTTTGCAGGAGAATACATTCATTGTTCACACAATCAAAGTCGGAAAACGACCTGCTGCTTGTACACAGAATGAAACGCAAAAATATAGAATTAAAAGCGATGACTCTTGTGCTCAATTTTCGAGTCATTATTAGAGCTTTCTTTAAAATTGAGAATGAAATAATAAGCCAAATTCAAATATAATTTAGAATCTAGATGTATGGAAAAAATAGACACCCAATATAACTGAACAAAAATCAGAAAATTCACTCATGATAATGGATTTCTGTGTTTAATTGACTGTAGGTGGTAAGTATCTTACCACAGCCTTATAAAGGGTTAAAGAGTTTTTGAAAATGATGGATAATTTTAAACTGTAATACAGAGTGCCCTATAAATTTCCCTACTGACAACATATGGACATCATTTAGATATTGATTTGCCTAAACATCTTTGCATCTTTCATATAATTGACATTCAAATTATGTCTCAAGGAGACATCGGATGATTGCACAAGCTACTGTAATCGATTACGATTACTGTTTCTTTTTTAATAGGTTATGGGTAATTGAATGTTCAATTTGTAAAAAAATCAATACTCTTGATTCTAATGAAATTAGACATTCAAAAAATTCCGGAATAATATTATTTTATAATAAGAATTTCAGCAAAATTTGTAAATTATCATTTTTGTAAACAAATACAGTCGATTGTAATCATTCTGAAGTCTCGTCTCAAGCAGGACAATTCTTTAACTGTCATAAATTCACAAGATAACATAGAACTTATTCTTGTACAACTTGAGCACAAAAAGAACCAGGCAGTAAGAACTAAAGAATTTATGTAATGATAAGCAGACAATAAAATTTAATTTTTAAAAAATCACTGACAATGAATTTATTAATTTGGAGTATGGGAATTTTTAGGACACACTCATACATGCGATTACTCTGATAATAAATTGACTGAAAATATAAAAAAGGTTATAACTGTTAAGTGAAGACGTGGACTCGAAGTGGAAAAGGTTTGAAGTCGGGATGCTGTTGCATACTTAACTAAATGACCGGGGGAAAGGCCGGAAATTCGGTAATCTCAAAATAAACAAAACCGTGGAAAGCTCTAAGCACTCATTAATGATAAATTCTAAAAGATTAATATATATATACAGTAAAGCTTGCTTAAGACACTCTTCAACGGACCAGCTGAAAGAGCGTTTTAAACAGGAAAGCGTCTTAAGCGGGAAGCGTCTTAAGCGGGAAGCATCTTAAGGTGAATTGGGAAAGAACAAAATCTAAGTGCTTAGAAAAAATACGTATGTATTGCTCTTCATTTAGAAATTACATAAGATACTTATTATGCTGCATAGATAATATTGTACAAATGAAAAATATAATATGCACCGAACTTCACATTTCGTATGTGCTGGGGAAAAAAGCATCTATTTTTGTTTGTTTAAGATTCTCGTATGTTTAGCAGCAAGAAAATTATCAATTTTGTTGACGTAGGTCAACATTTCCTCTGTATGTTCCAAAGAGGACAGTACTTTCTGCAGCTCACTTACATAATACAAGCCAGTAGTAGCTGTCGGTTCTGTTTCTTCGTCCTCCTCTTGTTCTTTTGCAATCCCTTCAATCGTGGCATCTGCGATTATTTCTTCCAAAATCCGAATGCTGCAGGTCACGGAGTGATCGTCCACCGTTGTATAATCAGGGAAATTCTCCAGTGATTGAAAGTCCTCATTCTCTGGAAGTGAAGTGTCAGCCTGAATTGAATTGTCCCACACATCAAACGCAGCTTTCCGAAAACAGTTTTTGATTACATCTGGTTTAATTTCGTCCCAAGCTGCACTGATGTAATTTATGGAACTGATTTTACTTTTTACACCACTTCACAAGTGGAGCAAATTTTAATGAATTGGATTTTTAGCTCCGGAAGACGTTCACGGTTAAGGGAAAGAAAACTCTGACTATGTCGGTATTGCAATCTTTCTGTATTCCCGAGTAAAGATGGGCATAAAACCTGACAGCAGCGTGGGAGAGATAGGTAAGAGTTAAGGAGAGGGGTGTTGGATGAATAGATACTTATCAAGGAGTATTAAAGTGTTAGGTTACCGTGACTAACCTCGGGGGGATTGCAATACCTTTCAAAAAGGAAAAGAAAAGCTTCATCAGAAATACGAGAACAGCGTCTTAACCGACGACACAAAGCAGAACAAAAGCGTCTTATCAGGTGGATTTTACATTGATGAGTATAGGAAAAGTCCAGGGACTGACGCAAAAAAGCGTTTTAAGGGGGAAAGCGTCTTAAGCGGGAGTGTCTTAAGCGAGTTTTACTGTATATATATATGAGCCATGATTTTAAGATTAATTTTTTTTTTCAAAATTCATTAAAAAAGCATAAAAAACTGGGATTTCACATAAAATTGCAAAAATTGGTAAATTTTACACCGAAACAGTAAAAGTTGGCAAGTATGGAATTTAAATTTTAACAAGCGAAATGTTGGAAGAATCAAATCAATGCACATTCTAATTAGAGATAGGTTAATATTTTGCTTAGACAAAACTACTAAAGCTAAGAATACGGAATTTGGAATATATGTGAGGTTTGTAATGTAGATACTCGATAAGACAGAATTTTCTAAATTTCATAACCTTTGTGGGACAGGAGACTAGAATATTATTCTTATATATCCCTCTCCATTTCTCTTTCTGCAAGAAAAAAAAATAGATATCTCTAAAATTCTTGCTGTAAAATGCAATACAGAAGAATACCTAGAAATCCATTTTAGGTCATTTTTAAATTTGTCCTCCAAGGAAGGTAGGGGGTTCACTCTCACTTTCTTCAATGAAAGAAGAACTATTATCTATATATGCAACACTTAGGAATCCAATGTCTAGGCAAAACTACTTTGCCATTAAAAATTAGTCAAAAATTCATTTGTTTGAATTTAATGTAAAACAGCGACATTTAAGATAGAAACTTTGTATGTAAATAAATATTAATATATATATATGTTATATATATGGCATCCTGGGCAATGAGGAGTTTTTGCTGGCAGGACGGGTGTCATAGAACCCCCGCTATCCTACGGAATTGTGACAGGAAACATGCGGGTGATGAGGCAAGTGGTGATTATCCTTGGGCACACTACAGCTGTCGATGGAATGACTCGGAGTCACAACTGCAGTTACATAATTATTTTATTGGACAATTTGATACATGTTTCCTCAGACAGTTGTGGCCACATGAAAAAATTTCTCACGGGTAGCATCAGCCCTTTTCTTTTATTAACTTTTGAGGTCGTACATGAGCTGCACACATTGCAATTGTTGGCCGATACCAAATCTGGGCAGCAGCTTTTCAAGGATTGGTGTGCCTTTTAAGACGCCAGATTGACTGGGCATGGGGACTGTTTATAAGATTACAAAGGAATTGCAAGGGACTGTGTAGTAGTTGCAGTTTTCGAAAGCAAATTTCTTTTATTCTCAACTGCGCAGTTTTAGAAATTTGGGATTTCAACAGGCTTTTGATTTATTATGTTATACATATATATCTATATATATCTAATACAGTAAAACTTGCCTTTAGTCAACTCTCTAGTAAACAAAAATTTGCCCCATAAAAGAAATATTTCCAAGTCCCATGAATTTCTAAAATGTAATATTATAAGTTTCTAAACTATAACCTTAATCCAATAGATACCCGCATTACCAGAAAACTGTTTTATTCTCTTACAGTGTCATTTATGACAGGTGTTACCTATATGACTCAAAACCATATTTTAGCTAACTGCACTAACACTATTAAGTAATTAATACTATCTAGAAAAACATATTTTAGCAAAATAAACCAAATAACTTTTCATTAAACACACATAGAAGTAAGCTGGCACATGCCCTCCTGTGACTTTCTTCCCACCCCCCGGCACAACACTTATGCTGTTGTTAGTTTGAAAGTAACCACGGCCGGACTGGACTGCTAAAACTACCTGGGCAATAGGGATAAACCGAATACCATATTTTGCCGAATACCGAATATTCGGTTAAAATTCTAACTGAATATTTGCCCGAATACCAAATACTTGGTTCAAATTTATTAAACCATTATTAAACTTTGATTGCAATGATTAATTTAATTAGTTTTTTCTTAAATAATATTTCACATGAAAAACATTCAAAATACTGGTGTTAAATGATAAAATAAATAAAAATTTTGTGAAAAAAAAACAGTACCTGCTGCTCAGTAAGACGGAAGGGCTTGTCTAATGAAGACCGAAAGAATTTTTTGGTCGAAACGATTGTTATGCCTTATAAGTAACCTTTTATGTGTGTTTTTTTTTCACAAAGCTTTTATTTATTTTAATATTTCATAGGGTGTAAAACTTCAAAAATTAAAATGCTGCAAAATTTAATATCCAAGTGTGTTTCCTTTATATATTATTAATAACTTTTTTAAATATTAGCGAAATGCTGCTAATTTTTTTACCTGCATATGGTTACTGTTTCAAATTTAAATCAGTTAGTAATAGCAAGGTTAATATAATGTATCGTAAGATTAAAGAAAAATTAAGGCAACAAAATTCAAATTTAACATCTGAGTGTTCTCTCTTACAATAAAATTAATTTTATTGTGATATTAGTTTTTTGTGTGATTGTGGAACGCTATGTTAGGGCTATCTGCCAAGGATGACCTTGATAGGAAGACTTTCTAACGCTTATTCACATGTGATATTAGTAAGTAACAACTTGAATCCATTGAGTACTATGGTATTATACTGTATTTTTCATTCATGATATAAAAAATATGTATTTGTTTACCAATTGGTAAATACTTCAATTTGGTTATGGTTGCCAAATATTGAAGTATTCGGCCGAATCGAATATTCGGTTTGTCTGCCGAATAGGCAGTATACCAAATACCAACCAAATATTCGGTGCATCCCTACTGGGCAATTTGTCTAGACTGATACCCAGGTTATCCCCAAATAATGACAGCTTAGAGAACGCCGGCCCATTCCAATCTTCCAAGACACCGGCCTTTCGGATGCTCACCCAGCCGTTGGATGTGCCAGTCTGGCCCTGGGCAAAACTGTGCAATTAATTAATTAGAAACCGAAGTAGGTTAAAGTCGTTTTGAATTGTTTTAAACCAGATAAACAATTTTTTAAAAAATAATAATCCAACCTTTTGCCCCTTTGGGATGATATTACAATGACATAGATCATCCTTGAGGCTGAGTTATAGAATTTTGAGAATTCTAAAGAATGTTATTTCTAAGACAAAAATAACCAAAAGCCATTTTAATTTTGGTCAAAAAATGTCTCACGTGATACGGAATGGCCCTTTACAACTTAACCAACAAGTATGTTCATTATTTTCATTTCAGACCAACAAAACTCTTCATTTTCAAATTGGTTCGTTTATTTTAATGTTTCAGTATAACATATTTGGTATAATATGGCTACATTTTTATACATGCAAATTTTAGTGGGAAAAGTTTTTTACAGTTGAAAAACAATCTTCATTCAAATAACATTTTCCCTCACTTCACAGCCAGTTTACCTATTAGAAAGTCATAACTCAAGAACTATCCCACTTGAGAATCACAGTGTTTGATAAACAATGAATGGCATATATAAGTTACAGGGAATCTAAATGCATACAACCTTAAGTAAGGGATCTCGGCCAATGCCAGCTGCAATTTAGCTTCTTTGGTGTGTGCATGATCATGAAATATCTGCAGAATAATTTGGTACCTGTAAAAGAAAGAAAAAAAAAAACCTGTCACTCAGGGTTTTAATTAGGCCAAGAAAAAAAAAAGTGGAAAACTTTCTCTTCCAAAAAAATTTGATATTTTGTGTGTGAGTGTGTGTTGATACAAAAAGTAATAATAATAACAATAAAACATCTACTGCAACTCATATTCTTCAACATTTAAAGATAGGATTATGTTTCTCCATAATGGTCCTATGTAAAGAAAAAAAATTTTTTTCAACGTAGTTAGAACTTATAGGGGTACTTCAAAACATATTTTTTCATGATTCAGGGATGTCAGTGAGCTGATTTAAATTCATAATTCAAAGTATTTAAGAAGATCAAAACCAAAAAACTAAGAAAAAAGATTCACGGGTGCCATGCTTGGCAATTTTTGGCTACATAAAACAGGATTCATACTCATTTTACAAAACGAAGTTTAAGTAGTTCTTAAGGAGTATTTAAGGACCCCAAAATTTTTTTTTAAAAGGAGTTCATTTTTTCCAGACTATCAATGTAATTATTTGTAACAATCATTATTTACATAGCTTGCCACAAAAAAAAACTGAAACATAGTAAAGTTTGCACTACAAGAAATCTATTAACAGGAGAATTTATACATAACTATCATTGTGCATTACAAATATGTTTTAACAAAAATTTTAATTCTGAGCATGGAAAAATATAGATTTTTGAAGCCATGTCCAAGACAATCTTAAAATGAAAGACAAAATTAAGCTTCACACCATTTTTATTGTGTTATTACATAGTTTTCCCATCACCAGGTCAAGGTCAGTGCAATCTGAAGGATTGCAGAGGCTGCACACTTTGTTAATTGCAGTTATTACTGTAAATGCAAAATTAAAGGAGTTTCTAAGGAATCCCACATAATATTAAGGAGTTTTAAGAGCCCTAAATTTTGTAAAAACAAATTTTGAGTCAATGAGTTTTTAAGGAGCGTATGAACCCTGTAAAATAATTTAGGTTCTTGAATCTAAGCAACAGACACATATGCCATTTGTAAAAATATTTAAATAATCTTAAATTGTCACTTTTAAATCAAAATATTGTCTGACTGCAAAAACAGAGAGAGAACTCATAGTTTCAGGTAAAAAGTAAAGATTTATTACAACAAAATGTAGGTATCAGCTGTACATAATTTTATTTAGAGAGAAAGAAAATATACATACATACTATTTTATAATTAAGAATACATTCTTTTACAAAATCTTTATAAATGTTAAGAACTCAGTATTTAATTTCTAGGGAAATAAATTATTACACAGTGAAATGCACACTGACTTTATTAGGTGTACAGGAGGGAGAGAAGAGAATCTATATTCTATATCAAGGGCAGAGATGCAGTCTGGAAAGTTCATCAAAGGTGCAAGTGCAAGATCCTCTAGCTATGATCTTGCTTAGGATTTTTGCCTAAAGTTCCTTTTGACATGGAGTATGTTTATTTTATTTCAAAAGAAAAGAAAAATGATACCTATCAAACACTGGAATTCCAAAGTACTCTTCCAGGGTTGTATTTTGGAGGGCAGTCATTATGTTCACACATAGGAAGAGAGCCGTTATGCTGGATTTCTGTTGGATAATGCGCTTGATTTTTTCTAAATTACCAGTTCCAAAAATCAGCTTAGAAGATATACTAGACGTAGGAATTACATGCTAAAAGAAAGATTGCATTTGAATATATATATATATATAAATAAATGTAAAACACAAAATAAATAAATAACAACTTGGCTGTTCGAGCCTCGTCAGGGGGAGATCCCCCTGAACCCCCCTCATTTTTTAGTTTCATTATTGCCATATTAAAACAATATTCATTGACTTTATCATTTTATCGCTCATCTTTTGTGTATTTTGCCTGGTAACCCTATGTTGAAATTTTTAGGAGTATCACCTATTTATAGAGAAATACATGTGAAGCCTTTTCTACAGCTTATGAAATAGTGTAACAATAGATGAAAGCTGTTGTGAACGAATAGTATTTAAATAGCTGTAAAAAATACATGTGACGCCTATTCTACAGCTTACGAAATAGTATAACAATAGATTAAAGCTGTTGTGAACTAATAGTATTTACATGTAAAATTATGTCGCTTTCATCTGTTGCATTTTTGGGACATATTTTTCAATAAAGGGTGTTGAGAGATAAAATGACATAGTCATTAATAAACTATTTATTTCATTTTTGCCATAAAAACATCTATACACATCAAATTTATTCAACTAAAATTCATTTCCTGTAACTGCCATGGAAAAAATTCTAGCTTTAAAAAAAAAAAAATCCAGTCAAAATGACATTTTAGGTTAGAACAGTAACAAGCCTTTATCCAAAAAGCATAGACTATTATTCACAAATGGTGAATGAAGATGGCACTGATGTGTGATGAAAAATTTCGGGTTATTTGCGTATTAAATGTGAAATTTATTTTAAAAGATATTGTTTGTTAATCATCGCTACAGTGAATTTTGGTAAAAAGACAAAAATGCTTGTTGTAAGGAAAGTTTAACATGCCTGTGATAAGCTTAAGTTTTTCTGCTTATCTGAATGCTTTTTGATTTGTTATACAGCCCCGTATTCGTATAAAGATTTCTGTATGTTGTGTTATTTTATGAGAATGACTGCAAGAATGAATTGTGATGATCGAAAATTTAAAATTTTTAAGCTTTCAAGAAAAATGAAATATTCTATTGGATACATTAGTTTGCTTTATACCGATATGCAGAATTCAAGAAAGATTTTTTGGGGTTAAAAATTATGTACCCATAGATGAGGATTTTTCAGTTGTTTTACGGTGAGTTCATATTTTATTTAAACTGTTTATACTAGTGTAATTTTTTCTAGCGTTTTTATTCTACTTCTAAATAATGTTTTTAATATTTTGGAGAAAATGCTGCTGTACATAAGTTTATTTTTTTGCACAAATATATTTTAGTATCGTGCATGTTTCGGAGTTTATTTTTACGTATGCATAGCCTAGAGCCCTATTATTATTTATGTTTATTGCATTTGAAATATGTGCACAAATGCTTGTAGTAGTAGTTAATAACATGTAGTTAAGTTTCATGTTTATTTATTGTTGTTACATACTATGTATGTTTATGTTACTTTTGACAAGAGAAAGAAAGTCATCAAGGTAGATGTTGGTGACAGGGTTCGTGATTTTTTTTTCTTTTAAATAAAAAAAAAAATCGATTTTTAAAATTTAAATCAGATTTTTTTTAAAATTTAAATCGGATTTTTTTAAAGATTGTATTCCAACGGACTTCTTGGGGAATGATTAATTTACATCCACTAGCTTCTTTATATTTTGCATTTGCAAAATGATTGTTTCGAAAATATTTAACAGTGAATAATATTTGTTCTTTATTATTCGGAATATTTAAGTCTTCTGCAAGCAAATGTAACAAGTGAGCAGAGCATCCATATGTAATTAAATTTAAATCTGGATCATTTTCTAGCTTAGCACGCGTACCTTTTACGTTGGAAGCATTGTCTGATACAAGACTACAATGCACTTAAATTCATTTTCACATTTTACCAGACTGCTTTTCACAACTTCTACAAGATATTCAATTGTGTGTGGACTACCAGATGTGTCAATTGTCTCAACTAGATAATTCTCACCTTTTCTTGTGGATACTACAGCACATAATATTGTTCATTATGAACATTTGACCATCCATCTATAATAAAGTTAACAATTTGTCCATTTAGGTGTTTGGAACATTTTTTTTTTTTTTCTCTTGATCATATATATTATCAAGTAATGCTCTAACTATTTCTACTTCATTTGGAGCAGTATACCCTGGCCTTAAAGCAGAAATCATCTTTTTAAAATGGGGATGATTAACCTGATGAAAAGCAGAAAGGTTGGCATAAATATATCTCGCCACTTCCTCATCTAATATTTGCTTTTGAGTTTTAGTGGTCTTGACATATGACATAGTAATTCATGCTTTGCTTAAGAACACCAACATCATTTTCTATCTCACTGATTTTTGTTTTCATAGGTTTGGCTGCCTCAGATTTTGTACAAGTTAAATTGTTCAAAATTGTTTCTTGAGGTTGATCGCTATTAATGTCATTTCTGTCAGAGGAGAAACATTTATCTACATGTGCTTTCATTCTGGCTACTAATCCAACTTTTCCACAGTTCTTGCATTTGGTTTTAACACCTTTTCCAGAAACTGTCTGCTCTTCATTAAAGTACATCCAAATATTATCTTTCTTAATTCTTGCCATTATCCTTGTACTTTAGCAATAGCTCTCTGAACACGGAATCCTAAACAAGTGTATTCTAAAATCTGAAATAATTTTAGTGTTGCCAATTTTACTGATCAAATTTCTTTTGTTCTCACACTGTCACACTCAAAAGTCACCCCCCCCTTATCTTGAAGGATTCCCTAAATCACTGCAGTGCCATCTACTGCTATTATAAGAAATTAATTTCATTTGAGTGTTGAAGATTATTATTTAGAATACATTCTATCAATACAAAATCCATTTTTGGAAAATGATTTTAATCACTGATTTTTTTTTTTTTAAATCCCTTGATTTAAATCATGATTTTAATCAAGCTGATTTAAATCAATGAACCCTGTGGTGACAAAAATAAAGTCGCAACCGTTCTCCTCAAGTTGTGGAGCTTGAATAAACCGTATGATTCAGGAAATTGAACTTGGAACTAGTGGTTGAGTTGATGAATGTGGAACAATAAAGTTGAAGATACGGAAGCTGTACCGAAAATTAACAAATAATTAAATATCAAAGGACATCACGTCGGAATTTACAAAAATGTCAAGCTTCTGATGAAACGGGGGATAATACCGTAAGCGGGTGTCCATTGCCAAGGAAGATACGACACCAACTTTGGACTTTGTAAACAGTTCTGTGAACGGAGCGATTGTTTTGGAATTCTCTAGCTACCTGGTGGAAAAGTTGAGTTGTTCAATCTTGATGTGTAGAAAGGAAATTCTGATTGCCTGATTGTTTTAACCGTAACCGAATGTATTTTTAGAAATTATTTGATTGGTTTACGGAATGCAACTTTTAATTGTGAAACCGAGGTTATATAAGTGACAAATTTTGAGTTAATGCGTATTTTTATTACTTTCGCTGTTGAATACGTGCACATGTAGGTGTTTCGGAGTGTTCAATTTTTTTTTTGAGTAGCAGGTAACAAAGTCCAGTGTTTTACGGTATTGTGTATGGTTTTAATCTTTTAATTCTTTTTGAGGTTTTAATTGATTGGAAAATGCATCCGTTGTTAGAGCATTTTAGTATTTTTACTATGTTTTTATTATTAGAAAAATGAAGAAAAAGTCATAGAGTTTTTAACTGAAATGGAATTGATACCAGCCCGGACGTGTTTTTTTTTGTGATGTCTGCGGGTCAGAGATGGGATGCTGGGTGGATAAAGGAAGGAAGGAAGTTGGGGTACAGGTATGTCTATATGGGTAGAGAAAAAAATATATGCCCTGGAACTTTAGATCCTCTCAAGAATACTTTTTTTGAAAAAACTCGTATAAAGTATCAGGGATATCCTAGGTATTATATCTTGTTTTGTTTTGAAATTACCGATTTTGTTTACGTTAAATGAAATAAACGCTTGGAGGGCGAAGAGAGGTGAGAGTAGTATGTCGCCGAAGACGACTACAGTTTATTTTTCGTTTTGCAGAGAGGTTTGTGAAGTTATATTTTCTCACAAAAGTAAAAAATTGGGGGGACCTGGAAAAACTGTTTGCTTAGATGAAACCTTTTTAACTAGAAGAAAATATTTTTGTTGTTCAGGTGGCATACGTATCCAACAGCCAAGTTTTTTTTTTTTTTTCGTATTTTAAAAGAGTTCGTTTTTCTGGAAATTGGAATGTGTTTGTGCAGGTAAGTGACTATTTTTTCGTTTATTTTGTCGTGTAAAATGCTGTGTATGACGTAAAAAATTTGGCGGGGGGGAAAAAAGCGTCAAACCACAGTTTGGCGCAAAAAAAAAGTCGCCCATAAAAGCGGACACCCGCTTACGGTATTATTCCCGATTTATGAAATCATTTATTACATACCAAAATTTTAGAATAATTAAAAATAATGCTCACTTTTTCAACAATTTTCCAATTTGGTAATGTGCGCACAAGCGCAACTGCTTCGTCTAATTTTCTTTCGGCCTCCTCCTGTTTCTCCCGTTTGGATGACGACTTATCTCGAGGTTGAATAACCAAAACATTGTGAAAAATACCCGGGTGTAGACAAACTCGATCAGTTAACGTATTGTAAGGATCGTCGATATTGAATTCTTTTTCATCGTTATTTGAACATGAAGATGTGGAAAAAAGGGCCTGTACAGTTCGAGTTCCTGTAGATCGTTTCAAATTATTTAATTTTAATCGAATAAAAACTTTCTTGGAATATTTACAACAAATGTTAGATCGAAGAAAGAAAAATGGACGTATTTTAGTCAACTTAGACAAATTTATGAGCATCATGATTGTTTAGATCTAGATCAGTTTCGTGAGAAATATACAGTCCATTCGTTTCAGAGAAAATGTTTGCAGTGCATTTTTTATTCTTTGTTTTCAATTTTGCACATGAGTTTGTTTTGTTTTGCTTTGGGGGTTGATTGGTTGGTTAGCAAATTTAGATATGTATTTTCAACATTAAAAAGGAATTAGGTTCTTTAACTATGTTTTAAGAGTTGGTGAAACTATCTAAATGATAAGTATAAGAAATATGCGTGTTTTTAATTTTCAATACTTCAAGAAATGTTGAAATGGTTAAAAAATATTTTGTTTCTTCAGAAATAGTGTAATTCCCCTTACAGTTCGTTCCGGGTGACCCAACTCTGGACAATCCTCGTCTTCTAGCGAGTGATTAGGCGTTGGTCCTTATGACATTTATTTGATAAATAAATAATTAAATATTTATCTGCATATTTCTTGTAAACAACTTACATAGGGACTGCCGACATGGCTGCTAGTTTCGATCCGTATGATAAACACAGGTTAGTAACTCTTGGAAAGTATTAAATTTGTTTGGTATTTGGGGAATGTCGACAACCGGTTTCTGGGTTGTTTTTTGTTTTTTTTTTTTCCCTTAACGCTTTCCCGCATGTTTACCGATCCTTGAGCATAAGCCTATTTTTTCGCCTTGGATGTTTATTTTTTATTTAAATTTGACGCGTGTTTTATCGATTTCATCTATTAATGAATTTGATTTACTTGTGTTTATTAGATAAACTTTTTTACTTTATGTTACTTCCCGATCATTCTGCAGATTAACATACTTGTTTTCATTTCTTATTATAAAGGGAGAGAAAAGAAAACAAAGTTTGAAAATAGAATGAAATTTGAAACAAAGTAGTTAGCTGAAATACATATTGCTTATATACTATGTGTCAGTATGTTAATGCATTTAAAATGAAAAAATAATAATAACGTTGATCCAGAAATTTTTTCCAGGATCCAATTTTTATGAACAGTGTATATTTTTGTCAAATTTAATGCCTATTTTGTTGAATTTTCAGCATTTATTTTTGTGAAAGTCACTTTTTTTTCCTTAAAATAATATGTTAAACAAATTTAAGTAAGGTAAAATGTCATTAAAGAATGAAGGGTTGTTTTAATTGATTGTATTTTTATGAAGGAGGCCATTTTAATAATTAGTAATTTTGTGATGGGACCGTAAAACAGATCAAAATTTTGTCTGCATCGATTCCCTGTTACCTCAGCAAAATTTTCAGCATAGTTTAGCCGATGGGATGCGAACAGAATCCAGCCACTTTCTTCCCTTCCTATTTTTTCCCATGCCCCCATGTCTAATGAATCTCGGAAGTCTTTTCACCAAATTATTACGTTACTTACGTATTATCCCAGCGGTCTACCAAAACCAGTGATTTTTTGCCAAGATAAATGCCGGGCATCTGAAATTGTTTATGGTTTGGAATACAATTGGCAACAGTTTGCCAGCACATTTAACAAAAAAAATTGGGTAGTTATGTATTATCCCGGCAGTCTGCCAAGACGAGTGATTTTTTGCAAAGAGAAATGCCAGGCATATGAAATTATGAATGGTTTTAAATATGTTTGGCGGGAATGGCCGCCGGGATTATACGTATGACCGCCGAGATAATACATAAGTACCTTTATTAGAGACGTTGAATTTTTTTAGGTTAAATTTTCCAAGTAAAAACAGAAAAAAAATTGAGATGTAGAAAAAGTGTGATATATCCACATTAAAGCAAGGGGATAATGTACCAAAGATTAATGCAGATAAAATTTGTATCCATTTGGTCCATTTTGCAAGCTCATCACAAGACTACAGTTGATTGAAACAGCCTCTCCTTGCAAAAGTACAATTAAATAAAACAGAATTATTGATATTTTACCATACATTTCAGTTTCTTTCGTAAATTGTTTTTACAACAAAAAGACTTGTAAAATGAAGATAATACGTAAGTACCTTTATGTATTATCGTCATGAATGGTATGAAAGTTCATATAAAAAGATGTTGAAATTCACAAAATTAAACATAAAAATTCACGAAAATGGGACTAGAAAAAATTTCTTTGTTGACACTTCATACTGGCATTTGTTCTTTTGCAAGAGCTCACAAAAGATATATGCTGATTATTGAACAAAATGACTTTAGTAATTTTTTTTTTTAGTAGGATTATTTTCTAAAGAAAATGTATTAAAACACCTAGTTAATAGCTTTAAAAATCAAACCAATGATGTTTAAAAAATATAATAATACTTCTTTATTCAGTGCACTCGGTACTTATTTTAAAGTCAACCTATATTTCTCACACTCACATAGCTTTCAAAGATCTTTAGCACAAAATTCGCCTTCAAAAATAAGTTATGTATTATCCCGACCATCTGCCAAGACAAGCGATTTTCCAAGATAAATGCCTGATATATGAAATTATTGATGATTTAGGATAGGAGAGAGTGGGATACTTCTTAGATAAGTGTTTACAAAATTTTTATTTTTCATTCATTACACCTACAGCAATTTCATATTTCGTTTGGATATTTGTACATTAAATAAAGGGAACAGCTTTAGTATCGCCTTGCAGCAACAAAAACTGCCATTTTTGTTGCTGTTTGTTTTTCTCTAAGTACCGTGTTTTGTAAAAGCTTTACCTTTCAGACTCATGGTGTAACTCCCGAGTTCAGAATAGCACCATCTTGTTTCTAGACATGAACATATAACACTTTTATCCACAGTTACTACGATATTATTATCCAAGAGCACACAAAAGTAAATGCATGTCATTTGCCATAGCTTCTTAATTTTCGTTGAGGAGTTTGCAACGCCTCTCTTTCCCAAACTTTTCCACTAACTTGAAAACTCAAACTTAAAATACCTAATCAAAAAAGCAGGGTTGGAAAAAAACCCGGTTTATTTGAAAAAAACCAAAAAACCGGGTTTATTTGGTTTAAACCGGGTTTTTTTTGGTTTAAACCAGGTTTTTTTTTAATCCTTTTATAATTACATGTTACATATTTATAAATAAAATTATTTGTAAAATGTTCAAATAAAAATTAATATTTCTTCTGAAAATAACTAAAAGTAAATAAAAAATTGTTGCTATACTTTATATTGTGGACATTGAAATCATTCAATTTTAATATTTTATTTAGAGATACTATTTTTTTATATTTAGTATCTACTTATATAATACGCCAATGTATGCGGTACCAAAATTGACGATATTTTTATGCTGGGAGCGGCAAGAACTAGATGTAAACATTAGCGTAATAACAATAACACACGTGCAAAAATCCAGATTAACAGTTCAATGACATCAAGTGAAGCAAGCCTATTTGTTACTGGTTACGTGTGTCACGCAGTAGATAGATTAAAAAATAACAATGTATGTGCAAAGAAGCAAAATCTTTCGGATTTTTTTACTTCACGTTTATTGCACATTTAAAAAAAAACTACTTTGCAATGAAGTATATTTTAGCCATTTCGTGTTTTCATACACGAAAAAGCAAATTGTTTCTTTTTGATTTGATTAATGGCAACGGTACTCTGAGTGATCTGCCAAGGATAGGAGATGCCTTGGCAGGAGGACTTTCTAAGAGGTTTTAACGTGTATCCACGTTACATCTGGAGAAAACCTAACAAAACTCCAGACCGTTAGATCGACAGCCGCATGATGGGACCCAAATCCGGGACCCTCACACTTCAGCCATCTACCATTTTCAGTGACATTACCACCGTGCCATGATGAGGACCCCAAAATCTTTCGGATCTATTCACATGTCCCATGGTCACCATCAGCTTTTGTCATGATACCCCTAAAATTTGTAGCAACCATAACCTAAATACATTTCATGACAAATACTGTTAAAACCATGAAATATGATTTTCGTTGAAAGGACTCCGATAATTTAGACAAAACTGACTGAGTAAATATGGTAAGATATGGGGGGGGGGGAAGCTGGCCACCTTGGCAGCTAGTATAATATAATACAATAGTAATTGTTTACTGCATTTTACATGGAATATTGCTCTTAGATTCATCAGTAATAATGGTGATATTTAGTTCAAAATAATATTTTTAAGGTTTAGATATAAGTTGTTAAAACACAAAACCTCTATTTTGGAAAAGTTCAAGTATCAAGCATTATTCAAGTAAAAAATGCAGCCTATAATTTAAGTTTAATTAATAATTTTTAATAATTATAAAACAATAAGGTATCTAGAGTGATATAATAAACTTATTCTTGATACTTATGAGGATAATTTAAAAATATATTAGAACATATTCTATCTGTAGTATTTGTAATTTTAAATTATTCTTTTAAAAAAACCAATTGGTTTTTTTGAAAAAAAAACCATTTGGTTTAAACCAGTCGGTTTAAACCATGCCAACCCTGCAAAAAAGCTTACCTTTTAACTTCTCGATGCAAGTTCCAACTACAAAATGGTGGCCATCTTGTTTCTAAACACAACAATTCCACGTGAATTCGCATATAAAATGTCTATTTGTAACTCTTGGCTTCCCGAAACATTTCCACTCATTTGAAAAATCAAAACTCCTACTCTTTATATTCCTTTAAAATCCATTTACTTTCCCATCACAACACTAACTCTCTCTAAATTAGCCATAGCAAAGCACATGTTTTGTGTGGCTGACTCGCACTCGAGATGCTACTTCCACCCATTTTCAAAGTATAAATGATTTAATTCCTGAAACTTCTACAAAGAACAGCATTCTGATCGATGCTCGCTGATTGGCCGACGAGTCTCTGTTAGTTGGACCTGGCAGCATGAACGTGAACTCATAAAACAGTTTGGGTTGCCTCATTTGACAATTTATCACCAGGCTTGACGATGTCTTTTAGCAAGAAACTTGGGTGGGTGATACTAAAAGCTAGCCAAATAAAGTTATTTTCAATGGATTATTTCTTGTCGATAAAATTCAGGAAGCATTTTTAAAAACACCTAGTTAAAGTGTCCGAACCTGCCCCACAAGGTGGAGCAGGTTGGGACACTGACAATAAAACTTTAATACTTACAAATGGCTTAGTTCAATTGAAAAAAGCTTATTAAAAAGTCTTTACTTATAAAATAAGTGTTACAAATAAATATACTAATCCATTATGTTAATGGATATGATATTTTACATTGAAATATTGTTCTTCGTTAAACTCTAGTAGAATGCATCTTCGTGTTATCTCTCTTGGGCTATCAAGTTTTAAAAGAATGTGGTTAAGGTAATTATGTATTATCCCAGTGGTCTGCTAAGACGAGCAATTTTTCACCAAGATAAATACCAGACACATGAAATTATTCATGGTTCGGAATAGGATTGGCAACACTTTGTCAGCACATCAAGTGGGACTGGCCCAACCTGCCCCACTTGAATCACTTTCATGGAACGCTTGTCAGAAAGCAAGGGTTGGCTGTACAATGCATATTTTAACATTAAAATTATCATAACTATTCATAATTTTATTCCAACATGCTTTTATTTCATCCATTTAATTTTTTCTTGAATAATCTGTTTATATATATTAAAAAAAAGACATAAAAGTAACTTTGCATCTTGCGAAAGAAAGGAATCGATATTAATTAATTCTTACCTACACATGTGAGCGATTCTGAATTTTAGCAAACAATAAACTAGGCTATTATCTATGATTACCCAAGAGAACTAATTCCTGTTAACAAAATGAAAGGTGTCCCAAGGTGCCCCACTCTCCCCTAAGATTGGCAACAGTTTGCAAGCACATTTGACGAAAAAATAGCTTGGGGTGGGGGATGACCACCAGGCTAGTACATAAGTACCAGTTTTTTAGAAAAATTCCACATGCTTAAGGTTTCTTTGTGAATGTTTTGTAACTCTTATAGGTTTTCTGTTTGTAATTGTTCTGAGTGCAACTTATAAAGAGATATTCTACATCTTTTCCAGTCTCTACCACAGTTGAATTTTTTAGAAAACACAAAATTTCTTGAAAGAACAACCTTAAATTAAACAAAATAAAAAATTGAATGAAGTTATTAATGATAGTAGAAATGTGTACCCTATGCAGAAATATTTGTGTAATGAGTGCATATGTTCTAAAACCTGATGGATCATTCTTTTGTAGTTCTTATATGCATGTTATATCTTTTCCAGTTGGTATTTTGGGCCCCTGACAAGGCAAGAAGCCACTGACATACTACTGAACGAAGCAGAAACTGGAGTTTTCCTCGTCCGTAATAGCTCCACCATTCACGGAGACCTGGTTCTCTGTGTGAGGTCTGAACTGCTACATTCTTTTCTTTCACCAAGATATACTTTTTAGTCAAGAATAATGTGGCAGTTAACTGCAAAAACATTATTTAAAAAGGGGGGGAAAAAACCTTTTTTTCTTGTTTATAATCCCTTTTTTTGAAAAATCCCTTTGATATGTTTTCTGCTTTTCATATTTTTAATGAATTTTCCTGCTGTGTGGCTGGAATAAATATTTTCCCCAAATCAGCGAATTCATTTCTAGTTTGCCTCTTAGAAAAAATTTTATGGGTTTAGGTTTTGAAAAGTTTTTTCTAAAATGCATTTTATGACTGCTTTGAGCTTAGTACCTCGGTTTACACGGAAGATTAATTGGGATTTTACTGTATATATGTGTGCTCAGGTAGAATTAGCCGGAATGGCTAAAAATATGTTTCTATCCATTTCAATTTTGTCCTACTAAATTGAAATGGATAGAAACAAAGTGTATAAGCTCATTTTTCTTCTCTTCTAAGTATATTGTGTATCATTTTCAGTTAAAATTCCCAAACAATGAATCCTTTCCAGAAACACTTATGTCGGAAATAACAAAAGAACCTTCAACAGAAGATCTTGTTTAAAAGATTTAATAATTAAAACATTGTAAAATAGCACACATACAAGATTTTTATCAATCAGGATGCACATTTCGACTAGAATACGTTTGCCCTTCTTCCCAGTTCTCACGCATCTGTGGTTGCCTCCAGTGAACTTTATTCAGCTGATGGAGGGCAAACAATATTTGCCCTAAAATGTGCATTGTGATTACTATCTTTTATATGTGTGTTATTTTACAAGGTTTCAATTACGTCAGAATGTCTGTATTTTTCCGAAGCACAGTCCAATGCAGTTTAAACATATTTTTCATGCTAATGAAATAAAAGTTCTTCGTACTTTAAAGCTAATAAACCCAAACAAGTCCACACAAATCCATGTGTTTGTGTATTGTGCAGTTTTTTTGGTGATTTAAAAGATTTTACTTTATTGCATTTTTTAACAGCTTCCAATGAATCTGGGATTGTAGGCCTTTGCTCAAGGCACTCTCACATAAAATTTCCTTCCGTCAAATAACAGCAGGAAGATTCTTGGGGAGAAGAGACCTGTTCCCAGTCCCCTAGAAAGACAGTAGTGACTCTGTCTAACTGGATATGACATTTTGTGGGACCCCCCCTCTACAGCATTGCAGTAGTGTGGATTCCCCAAACTGTATTTTTTGTGCAGGGTTTATACAGACCTGGAAAGTCAGGGAAATGAGTTTTGGTCCGGGATTTGGGAAAAAAGTTAGGGAAATTAGCAGAAATTGAAGAAAGGTCAGGGAAATGCAAGGAAAATTGAATTTTGCGGTAAAATCAAGAAAATATTTGCCGTTTGAATCTAAGTATAGACCAGTAATGTCAAATAAAATTCTTGTACATATTAATTTTATTATTATTTGTAAAAAAAAGGGGCTAAATGTATAAAAAGTTATTAATTAAAGGATGTAATGTTAAAAGTAGAAATGCAAAATTCGGGAAAGCACGCTACATAAAGTCAGGGAAGAGCGTGATAGATGTCAGGGACTTAAAAGCTTTGAAATCTGTAGAAACCCTGTTGTGACTCAGATCAGCCTATGATTTGGAAACATTTGAACAATTGTTTTGCACTCTCTATTGTGAGGATAGTGTTGAAAATGATTGGGGAGCTTGGTTGCTGTTTGGCATTTGTAAAATAAATAAATAAGATATAAGAAATTTTAGGATTTTGAATGATTTAGTTTAATTGTGTTTACTCCAAGACTCTCATCAAGTTTTTGTCCACTCGCTTGAATATTTCTTAATATTTTTGCAGCATTTGCAAGGACCTAAATTTATACTGCAGCAACTAAAGATTTTTTATTCACTATTTAACAAGTGGCCAAAAAACAAATTGTAGAAAGTGTGAAATTGTTTAAATATGAATACTAAATGCTATCAAACTTTTATGTAGGAATTGTGTGTTGTTCATGTGCAGTTTTTGTTGTTAGCAAAGAGCTTTTAAGAGTCTCCCTAATTTTCTTTTTCTTTCTTTTTTTTTTTTTTTTCATTCTTTAATAACTTTCCCCCGTCCTCCCAATGTGAGTAGTTATGTGTTTCAAAATTGTCATACTTTTGCTCCAATAAGGTTTTTTTTTTTTTGGGGGGGGGGGGGGGGGGTTCTACCAATTGTTCCAAAATGTAATTTCAGCTGGCACATCTCTGCACCATTGAAAAAAAAAAAAAAAAAAAACTTATGCATTATCTGTTATTTTAATGATTTGTTTTATGAATGTGTAAGCAAACTGTTAAATGCATTGTCTGTTGCAGGGAGGACAGCAAAGTGAGCCACTACATAATTAATAGAGTTCAGCAGGACGACCAAACAAGGTTTAGGATTGGAGACCAGATGTTTCCAGATGTCCCCTCGTTATTGAATTTTTATAAATTACACTTTCTAGACACAACCCCTTTGATTAAACCTGTGAGTATCTCATTTGGCCATCCTAGTCTTATTTTTTCTATTCATTTTGTATTACCTGATTTCATGGTTACTGTACACTCTTGATAATTTCTCGTGCTCAGTAAGTCAGCACCCCCTTCTCCAGAAAATACAGCGATAAATTAACAAATTTTCTAAAATCATATTCAGTCAATTCCAGTTCATTGGAATAAGATCAGTTTGGACCTAATAGCCGTCTGGTCCGATTACACAAATAAGCCCCAACATTTCAAGAATAAACATGTTACATATATTGAAATGTCATTATGACCTTTATTGTACAACACAAGTGTCTTGCAAACACATGTTCAGGGATTGCGCTGTTTGATAAAGTGGGTCACGAAGGCTCATTATCTTAAGAAATATGCTTTTTGCATATGCAAAACCCGTTATGTGCATATTTTTTTGCATCACAGTCAACAAAATTTGAGTAAATTATTCAAAATCTATCATAGAACTTAAATCATTGAAAACTAAATTTAGAAAATTTTCACAACAATGAACTCGATACTCAGCATGTAAAAAAATTTAAACCAGATATTATATGTATCAGACAAATCATGAAGTCAGAATGTAGTCAAATGTCCTTAAACGATAGGTCAGTTTTTATAAATACAAAGTGTAAATGATGGAAAGTTTAAAAAAAAAAAAACTGAGAAAACTTCATAATTTCTAACTTAATTTAAAATTTGATTAAATCTCAATAAATAAATGTTTTCCCCCCAAAAATTCAAACTATTAGTAGAGGATTTTTTTATGAACAATTTGGAGGTCCTACAAATCTGGGGGCCTTGGGCAAATGCCGGAATTGCCCATGCGATACTAAGGCACTGCGAGTTGGGTGTGTATGAGATCTTGCCACACGTCAGCTGATGGGACAAGTGCCTCAAGTTTGGGTTGCCAAAGCACTCTCTATCCTTTATATCTGCTCTTTGCTCAAGCCCAGGTGACATATTGAGTACTCTAAATCCACACTCTGGCCAACAGATGACATCCTAATCCTTAAATGGATTTAAGCTTGTGTTTTAGATATAATTTATATGTCGAAGAAATAACAATAATCAGTTGTTATTTTTTTCACAACCAAAAAACCATGAATTACTTTTTCCTAAATCAGCGTGTACCTTATGTTTTTATTTATTTATTTTTTACTTGCAATAATCTGGCAGTTATGTGGTCTCATATGTCAGATTATCAGCATTGTACTGTATTTCTTTTTGTATCTACCACGGAATTTCTGTTTTCTATCCTGTTCTTTGTTAGCTCAGAAACGCACTAAGGTTACAGGGTTTGCACTGATGTGATAAATTGCATATTTCAACCATTGTTTTCTGAATAAAAGCCAACTTTATTTTAGAACATTCAATTCGTGAGCCCCAATTTTTCCTTTGCTTTAATGGCTGTTTATTGGATGATTTACTTATTGACACGTCTGTTCTCTTGAACCATTACCCTGTGTTCTATTTGGCATAGGTCTGCATTTAATTTTGTGTTAAGCTCATTAAAATTCCATTTATAAACACTAGAACGTACTCTGCTTTGTAATATAATGTGTTCTCAAACTTGCATTCAATGCATTTAAAGAAGGCGGGCCTTCTTTCTACTCTGTGTAACTTGCGTAAAGTGAAAACTTATTTGAAACTATTTTGTAGTCAAATTTTAATTTTCAATGTTTTATTTGCTGTCATCCCAGAAATATATATATGTTTATTGAATATCAGTTGAAGTCCTTTTCTTTTTCTCCATTTTCAGGCACCTAAGAAACTTGAAAAAGTGAGAGCCAAATATGATTTTGATGGGAGCGTAAGTAATAGCTGCTGTATAATTTCTTGAAAAAAGACATTTTATTGCATGCTTTTATATTGAGTAATATAAATTCTTAAATTGGTTGCTTTCAGTGTGTGAGTGATTTTTGATCAGCTGATTATGTAAAAGGATCAAAATAACTGATTTAAATAATTCATTCTTGTATAATTTGGTTCATTGTATTTCAAATTTCATACTGTTTGGCCCTCTGATATATCTACTTATATACTTCCCCCCCCCCTATGGAATATTCTGCTTATATACTCTCCCCCCCCTATGGGATATGTCCTTTTAGCAGTAATATCCTTTGTATTTACTTATTAATTATATATATATGTATATTTCATGAGCACTGGCCTAAAAATGGCAGCAATTTTTAATGCTTTTAAAATTATCATAAGCAGAAAGGTTTTAAATGACTTTACTTCTTTGAAAAGTTTCTTAAAAAATTGATTTTACTTCTGAATTTTTTTAAAAATAATTAAATACAAACCTTTATTTATTTATAATTGTATATTTTGTCAGTTATATTTTCATTAAAAAATGTATTTACTTTTACATATTGTAACGTACAAGTGCATTAATATAGTATGCTTTGATTGAATCCAGCTATTATATTTTGTATAACTACAAAAGCCAAATGAGTGCTATGCATACTTGCGAACTTTTGTGTTTTCGATGTGACACTTTTTTTTAAAAACCAGTTTTTAAGATTTTACGTGAAGTCTGTTTCTTATGCTTTTTAATGAATTTTCAATCTTTGTTTTATTTTATTTTAATAAAATCACAGCCAATATTTTGTTTTAAAAATTCTCTTTAAATCTCCATGAGTTTTTTGCAGAATTCTATAGTTTTGTTTATTTTAAGATTACCCTATTTCCTCCCCCTCCCCTGGATAGACTTATTCAACTGTTTGTTTATTAAAATTCAGGGTAGGAAAAATTTTGTTGAATATTCACCAGCATCCCCCCCATCTGTCTTGAGAACAAATTATTTTTATTTCAACCTCCAGTACTATAAAATTAAACATTGATTCTTATTTGAAATTTAAGTTATATTTTAACCCCTTTTTTTATTGAGTGTAAAATAGTAAAGAAAATATTTCATTGAAGAGGGCAAGTCGGGGCCTCATAATCGCTTGGGCGAATTGGGACTTTGCTAAGGGCTCCCGGCTCAAAAGGCCCCCAAATTCAAATGTTGTTCTGAAACATTCTTTTTTACATCAAAATCTTATGAAAAATAAAACAAATTTCATAGATGGGAGCCCCCTAAATTCATCAATGCCCGGGAGGCCCTGAAAGGTCATAATCAGGCCCTGGGGCAAGTTTATGTATGAATGAAAATGATACAAAATAATAATGAAAGAATAGTGATCATTATTTTAAAGTAAGAATAATGAAACTGAAACAAAGGATGTTTTGATTAGGGAAAAAAAATGCTTATAAAATCAAGCAAAGAATAAACTTAAAGGTTTTTTTTTTTATTCCTTTTTATTAGGTGTAATTTTACAGTACTTTCTTACGTATTGCAAAATAATTTTTTTCTTCCCTAATGCGTTTAAATTAATATAAACTTTGTGTAGTATGAATGTGTTTTAATGGAAATAACTAAATTTTAATCAATTTTTTAAGAAAAATATATTAAGGTGTGGTAATTAAAAAAATAGTTTTGTTCTTTATTATTTCTCTCTGTTTCCATGCTTTATCCGTCTTTAGAGTGATACCTGGTAGCCTTCCTAGAACTGTATTTGCATGTCACAGTTACCCTAGGGGACCAAACATTGATTGAGTCATCTTGGAACATTTATCTATTCGTTAAAATTTTCGTATATGTTGGAGCAGTTAGTCCCTGACTCCAAAGCAAACTCTTTTTTTTTTTTTTTTTTTTTTTTTTAATTTAAAAGGAGACATATCATTTTTGTAAAAAGTTGCGTGTACAAAATTATTAATTGTGTGAAAATATATGGGAAGTTAGTTGTTCTATAGATTTTAACCCTTTGAGGCGCAACCCTTTCCCAATGCTGAAAAAAGGGCAGTTGTTGCCATCGCTCAACTTAATTACCAGTAAGATGGCAGATGATCGAAATGTTCATCGCGTTCCACAGATCTAGAGACCCTTGATGAACATTTTGATTGTCCACCATCTTGCTGGTAGTTCAGTCGAGCGATGGCAACGACTGCCCTTTTTTCAGCATTGGGCAATCTATCCAGCTGTTCTTGCATTCTTCTATTTTTCAGCAGATGTCAGTGCTGTTAAAAATTATCGTGACAATTTTTTGACGGGAAATGACGTGCTCGAAAGTAAAGGATTCTCGTGGAGCTATGTCACCCGCAACTGTTTTTGTAGAAATTAAATCTATTCTTCGTGACTGGCAGTAGTCAAAACATCAGAGTTTGGTGTTCCCAGAATGGAAACACTGCACGTTAAAGGGTTAAGTGTATGAGTTGCATAAGTGCTGTATTAGCCAAAAGGGCTTATCTGATGATTAAAAGTTACTTTATTTGTTTATTTACTTGACTTAAAATAATAATCAGCTTCCTACATATGTGTGAGAGAACTAGAAAAATATAATATTAACAAGTATATTTTTAAAAAGTTTGATTATTTATTTTATTATTATATTATTTAATATTAATAGAAATTTGTATTCAGTCAGTATATGATGTATAAAAAGTGTGAGTGTATATGTTAGACTGGGCAACAAAAAAATAATAATGATGCACAAAAAAAAAATAATAATAATAATGCAATTGTTTCTTCTTGAAAAAAAAAAATGTCAGTAATGTATTTTTGAACTAAAGTTTGGAGAAAGTGTACTATTTTCAACTAGCTGCCATTTCATGTAACTAAAACTAAAGAAAAGTTGCTAAAAATTGTATGTACTTATTAATGGTTTGTGGTATGATCTATATTAAATTTGAGACTAAATGTGTTTTATGGGTTGTTGAGTTCTCATTAGTTAACATTGGAAAATGTATTTTTTTTTTTTTTTTTTGTTTTGTTTATGTTTGTGAAGCTACTAATGCTACCATTTTTGTCTCCTGACAGTAATTGCACCCTATTGATGCTTTGTGATTGAATGTGGTGTTTTTAACTAACCCCCCCAAAAAAGCGCAACTTTGTCATTTTTTTGTTTTGTTCCGAGTGTGATTCCTATTTATATTACCTGTATAGAAGGTACTGGGAAAGTTTTGCAATATGCACTTATTTATTTAATTTTTTCAAAGTAAATTTCGCCTTTGAAATTGTGTGTAACATCTGAATAGAGTCATGTGAAGTAGACAATGTTGTCGACTTCATTATATCACAGCTGTGTCAACTCAGCAAGAAAATGCATTGACACAATTCAAATTAATTGACTGTAATAGACAGTAGAACTGCTAAAACTCACTGTAGGGCACTTGAAAACTATTAATCAAAGTAAAATAAATGGATGTACAATTTTCAACTATTTAATTTGTGCATATTTTGATTTATTTCAGGGAGATCTAGATGACTTGCCATTCAAAAAAGGGGAAATTCTAACTGTTATTTCAAAAGATGAAGACCAGTGGTGGACGGCAAAAAATAGCTTAGGACAGACAGGCTCTATACCTGTACCCTACATAGAAAAAGTATGTTTTTGTTGTTGTTGTATTTTTTTAAACCTTTATTTAGCTTTAAAAAGTGATCTAAATGTTGCATTTCTTTATTACAAATACTGCTTTTGATTGTTATGAAACAAATCTCGAGAAATTGATGTTGAACTTTTGACTATAACTTAATTTTTTATACTAAATTACTCAACAATGTAAATTTATGACTCCACTCAACTTTCCAAGGACTTGATCTTTACCAAGAATTTAAATAAATTGGATTCAACTCAATCAGATGTACTATTCAGACTCTAGTGCACTTCAAATAATTTGTGTATTTAGGCCACGATGTATAAAAAAAAAATATCTTTGTTGCCCTATAAAAAAAACTGTAAGCCGTACACACACCAAACTCTATACAGTGATCTATAATAATATGCATCGTATTTTGTAGTCCTGGACAAAAACTATACATTCTACGCACAGTAAAATCCATACAGGTTGTGTGACAGTGATCCATAATATACATACGTAGTTGGAATTTATTCAAATTCAATTTATTATTCAATTATTTAAACGCTAGCACACTTTCAATAACAAAGGAATTTTAAGATTTAAAGTTATTTAGCTCATTTTTTCTATATTTTTTATTTATTTCTTCATTTTCGGGCTGCTCTGCCCAACAGTGTGGATTTGTATGTGGCATAAACAAACAAACAGATTTTTATTTATACTCTATCAATGATCTATCCATTTTAAGGCTACTTTCAGGTATATAGTCAGGGAAAAACATGAGAAAGCCCCCAATAGTGCTTGAAAAATCTCATTCTTTTTGATTCTACATACTTAGTATGCATCTAAATTTTGCATTCTTAATCCAGTAAAAAAAGAGGAAAAATTGATTTGATTTTAACAACGATATAAGGATACTTTGAATTATAACAGTACTTGAAATATATAAATTTAGAATAATTCTGTTGTAGAGTGAAGCATTGATAGTCCGGACATCAAACATCCGGACTGTTGATAATCCACATTTAATTCCTTTGAAAAATATATATATATATATTTATAAGGAAACTCATTACCAGTGCCTACTTGTGAAAAATCTTAAATTATTTTTTTTTTTTTTTTTCCACATCTTATTTTGTTGCCATCAGCACAGAAAAGGGTTTCTAAAACTGCTGTCTGCTTTCTTTTATTTTATAAATTTTTGATTTTGTTCGTGCCTATATTTTGTACTATCAAAAGTAAACACATAAAATAGATTCAACTTCAAAGCTTGTAAGTTTTATTTAGTTTTTCTTTAATTTCAATTACTTTGATATAACAGGGTGTCTACCATCATGCAAAGGTCACGAAAGTCACGGAAAAGTCAAGAATTAAAAAAATGGTCACGAAAGTCAAGAAAAAGTCAAGAAATGAAGCACTAGGTCACGATTAGCGCCTATACACCCTTTTCCGTTTCATTCAAATTCTTAGTTGACGATTTTCGTAACTAAATTTTCTAAACTTTTGTGCACCATTTTTACAGTTTTGCTCATAAACGTACAGTTTATCGCATAATTCTGTCGATCTTTGTTGTAGAGATGCTTAATTTTGAAATCGAGGCTTATTCGCTGATCACCCTGTATATTAATAGTGTTAAATTTAAAAGTATAATTTTTCTTCATTCTATCAGTATGATGCAGGGGTGCAGAAACTGTTTTGACTCTCAACATTTCCCTCATTCCATATGCAAATTCCCACCAAATTTTATGATATGTTTATAGACTTGCATAAGTTCTGTATTACCATAAGTGTAAAAATATTTGCAATGTACAAGCTACATACATGTTTACTAAATAGCAATGGGTCCAAGTTAAGAGAAAGCAAACTGCTGATCGGTGAAAAAGTTGAAAAAAAAATCGCTTTAAAAATAGGAATGGGAAAGAATAACTCGAAGAATTTTGTAATTCATTGTTAAAATCGAAATCAGTTGTATATTTTCTGCAAAATTTCCCCCTATCCTAGATTGCCGGATCGTACATATTCTGCATCCCTGGCACGAATGTATTTTTGATTTTAGTGTTTCGTATTTGTTGGGGTCAAGAAATCAAGCTTACTTTATATGGTAGACACCCTGTATAAAAATATTTTTTATACTGCTTAAATTGCATTAAATTATGACTGTGTATATTCTTTAATTAAAGTACATTATAAGGTCATGTTAATGAATGGTTTTATTTAACTGCTCCAACTCTATAACCACTAAAATGAATTTCTAGAGGTTTTAGCACGTTTTCTTTTTCTTATGAACTCAAACGACCTTTTTGGTTATTTTCAAAAATCCAGTCAAGACCTGGCCGCAATGAATCCAGTTTATCAGCGCTTTACTGTAGTTGGAAAACTTGTACTTCAGAGAGTATAAACTTCTACTTCAGCTATGTCTCACTTAAAATCTTTATTGTTCCAGTAAAATTCTGCGAACGTAAACGAATCCACATACATTCAAATTCAATTATAATGGCAACTTTCTGGAACATGTTAGGCTTTGCACACTTTTAACTCAAATATTTTTACGTAACACTCCATTATTAATTATTACAACTACATTAATTGGCAACCTAAAATAAGTAAATAAGTAATGGAATGCTGTACTTACATGTTATTTCAAATTGCCATTTTAAATCTTAGCCAGTTGCCACATAAATACAAAATGTTGTCTTCATATGTTTAATTAACGCAACCTTGTTAATTGCATATGTTTAATTATCACCACCTTGGCAAGAGTCAAAGCATTAAAGTAGGAATCAACCTAAGAAAGACAAACACTGCACGTTCAAAACAATATTTAAAATGGTTAAGTATAGTTCGAATATACTTGGCGAAGATTGTAAAATAGTTTTAGTAGGCGATTTTAAGATAGGTTTCATGGAACAAGGAAGAAAAATATGGCACACTCATGAATAATGATACACTTTCCAACTTAATGGAATAAGGAAGAAAAATAGGGATGATGCATAAATTATGATAAGCTTATAGCACTTTAGTGCATATTTAAAATCTCTAAGTGTTTCAGATTTTTTTTTAATTATTATTTAAAAATGCTTTCTTGGTAAATGTTAAATGTATGCCAAAAGCAATTTTTTTTTAGTTCCTTAAATTTAACTTCGAGTGATAAATATACCCATACTAGAAGTCAAAGCCCATTCAGAGGCAATGATAGCAGGTGCTAGAAAAAACATTTGACAAAAGTATGACTACACTCAATATATTTAATCTTTGTCTACCTAAAATAAATAACTTCATATTCAATTTTTATTACATATACTCAAATTTCATGCTCTTCTGGGAACGTGCAGAAACTTTTCACATTCGAAAAATTTCATTTCACTGGGAACATCCTGAGAAAATCATTTTATTTATGAAGAAGAAAAAAAAAATTAAACTTATAAATCTGGAAAAACGATTCTCAACAAACTGGAGTCCAATTTTTCCTTCAAGGCCTGATAACTGACATCGATATGATGTCATTGTCACTTGCATTAGCTAATTTGTCATGCAAATGATTCCTTTTTTGACTCTCGGAAATAAAATGGAGCTGAAAATACCGAAAAATTGATTTAAAAAAATGAGAGAACAGGTGGGTTTTCAGATTTTTAACGTAGTGCAGATTATTTTCTTTATTTTTATGCATAGTTATGAAAATTTTCAAGTGAATTGTACAAACAGTGTAGATTTTATCAGGCTTTTTGTGCTTTACTTGGTAATCTTTTTGCAGTAATGGTAGAAAAAGTTTTATCTTGGAGCAGGTTGCCATGAATTGTTAGAGTCAGGGATCAGCGTAACTAAATAGTAGGATGTGGATACTAGGTGCATTATTTCGTTTTAGTATTGTCATGATAACTGTGGGCTTCATGTCAGGCTGACCACTTGGCTGAGGCATATGTTTTCGCACCCCAGAGCCCATGGTCGCAAAGGTGCGACTGGGCCGCACATTCCTTGGCCGCACAGTGAGCTGTTGTGCCAATGTTTAACTTTTAAGCGTCATGATAATTGGTTATTAATTTTTTTTTTTTTTTCCTTGTGGTACCTACTTGTAGGTGGATGATAATTTTTTACCTGATGGTGTCCAGAATTCCCAGCCTCCATCATCGGGGCAAACACAGAGGTCGAGTACCGATCCCATGCGGTACAATACGCCCAATATACAGGTAAGGTTCATTATCCTCCAACTTGCAGTTACTGTTATTACTGAAATTGTAATTTGCCACCTTATAGATGCAAAATACCTGATTAAGCTGTTTCTTCATATTAGGTGCTTAGAGTAATCTTATGGGGATTTTTCTTTACAAAATTATTTATCTTTAATCCTTTTGATCAAAGATTTTGAGTTGAGAATGATTGTCTCCAAAATCCAAAAAGTATCCTAAAAGCTGCCTTAAGCAATATCACAAGAAACTGGATATTCTTTTTGTTAGAAGCAGCTCTTCGTGGTTTTCTGGAATTTCTTCCAAAATATTATCGCTGAGTTAAATTTTAATCTGAATATTACTTAATATTTTATAAATGGGTTTTCAATTTTGACTTTTATTGAAAAAACAAGTACATAAATGTTCAAATTCAACCCAGCAGCAGCAGCTGGTCACATGGATTGCCATTGCAGTAAACTGGGACCCGCACATTCTCAGTGGCATCCCTATTTGCAGTCCAATCCAGAGTATTTTTATTCTGTTTGCAGAACAAAGCTTTGGATGATTGGGACCATTGCATTGTTCTGTTAAATATGTATCTCCTTGCTAGTGATTTCGAAAGCAGTTACAAATATTTTCCCAGCATGTTTTGGTGCATTTCTTTCCTCATTTTACATGAAATAAATCCTTGACTTGTAGGTTAAGTGAGCTGATTCTTCCCCAAGCCATGTCAGAAACTCCTCCACAAGAATATTTAGAAAAGTACTTTTCTTCTTTATGCCAATCCTTCAGTAATACTGAAATTCATCAGGTCCGTCTAAATTCAAGTCTTTTTCATTCGAAGGAGATAACTCTTAACCATATTTCAGTTCTTGTTTGCATATTTTTAGCTCATTTTTTGCACTCAGTTGTATGAAAATTTGTGCCTTTGATCTTTTGTACTTTTCCTATTGCACATGCTCAATGTGCAAAAGTACTTAGGATATTGCTCTTCTATCTGCTTTTAATTGTAATCTTTATTTTTTATAAAGGCAAATTTTTGTTTACAGTAAGCCTACAAGAAGAATGCTGCATTTTTTTCCCCTTTAAACTAACATTCTCAACATTCTAGGCTTCGATGTGTCCTTTTATAAAATCTAAAAGATTTCTTGTTTTAGTCATACTTAATGAGATGTTCAGAATACCATTTCACCCACCCATAAAATTCCACAACCAATGATAATCAAATAAGTTGCTATCATTTTTTGTAGCTTGCAGATGATAATATTAGATGAAGACAAAGAAATTATAAACAATTAATATATCTAGATTTCATAAGAGCTGAATTTAATTATAAAAATAATTTATCATTTAAATTATATCTGATTTTAGTAACATTTCTTTATTTTAAGTTTAATATGGCAGAATTTTGTAGAAAAAATGAGGTGTGATAATTGTTTTACCAGCACTGTGGATTATGATGACTGTATTTATTAGTCATCATTATTGAGAGTCATCAGTTTATCATGATTGAGAGTCATCATTATGATGACTGTATTTATTAGTCGTCATTATTTATTAGTCATCATTATTATCATTATTGAGATTATGACTGTAGGCCTTTGACTGAATGTAGGATTGTGTCTGGACATTCTCTAATTAAAACACCCATATGTTAGACACATCACGACAGTCCTGGCAAAACTCCATAGACTTAACATAAAATAAACTCTCTGAATACTGAGCACACCAGTGTTATGAACACTACTTTTGATCTCCATTCTACCTTTTCCTCTAAATTGAATTTGTGTTTTTTGTTGGAACTGGGAATTGCCCCATCAGAGAAATTCGAAGAAATATACACTTCATGAGCATACACAAAACATATCTGCCAAGTCTCCCAACCTTTTTACCTCTTCTACTGTTTTTACATTTAAGTATCGATTTCTGTTGTTTATTGGAATTTTGTTTTACTTCCCCTCTCCCCCTTCAAAATTGATTGATATTTACTTCTGTAATAGGAAATTGGTTCATTTAAAGCTCAATAGATTTATTTAAAGGTTTCTTGATTTAATACTTTCTTGGTCTTGGATTCAAAATTTAATAAATAAATGAAACGCAAAATAACATTGAGAACTTCTGACAAGGAATTAAATTGGTATATATCTGCATTATGCATTAGATTAATCCATTTTAAGCAAATCACTTCATTAACCAAAAATTTTTCCTCATTGGGCATCATTTAAAATTTCCATTTTTTCTTCGTTGAAACTTTGGGGCAGTCTCCCAAATTCCTTTTTGTAAGATTGGCAGCTCTGACAATGCAAAAACATACTAAAATAACTCACTTTTTTGTATAATGTGCCTATTATGTTTTAAAGTTATGTTGTAGAATTATGTAATTGAACCACTTTTTTGTGTAGTCAGGGATTGATCCGGGAATTTTTTCCAGGGTCCCATTTTTTTTTGAAAATTGCTTGTAAATTTAGTACTTAATTTTGTGAATTTCAACACTTATTTCTTTTGTGAATTTTCATACAAATTTAAAAGTAACTTTTTTTGTTTATGTTTAATAAAACAGATTAAAATGTAGGGTAAAATGCCAATGAAAAGCCATTTTAAACTATTGTAATTTTGTGAAGGGGCCGCAAAACATATTTCTGCCTGCATCGACCCCTGATAATGTACTGGTGATGCTTCACCTTGCTTCTTGTCCCTTTTTGATATGTATTGTCCTGTTACTTGCCATCAAAAATGATGCTTTCAAGAAACGTGGTATAATTATGTAATTTTGTTGTATGTTTTGTAAAACTTGAGAAAGATAGTAGAGTGCAGGTCCAAATGAATTGAGTTTGTCTTATAACTGACACTAGTCACCAAATCTAAATTCAGCACCTCCATGTGGATAACTGGCATAGCTATCCAGACTCAATATTCTATGCTTTGTATAAACTCACTACATACTTTCATTTTCAGGTCTCCCTGTATAATGAATACCTCCATAATTCAAACACCTTCGGTCAGTTCCAAAAGTAGAGAGAGTCCACTCTATACAGGGTGTCCCAAAAAGTTGGTAACAAGCTTTAATTCCTTATCTATAAGAGATAATTGAAAAAATAAGGTCAGAAATAAGACTCCGTTAAGAAAAAAATTCCTCTCGTTCATTTTAAAAAAATTACACTTTTTTAATTTGTACACAATCTCCGTATAGAACAATTCTCAATGAGTAAAATATGCCCCCTTACACTCATGAGTTGACATACAAAATTTGAGAACTATATCTTAAAAAGTGTCAGAGATATGAAGATAAATATGACACAGACTTAAACCACTTTTCAATAGCTCTCGAAGGGAAAAAAATCTTGTTGAATGATTGCATTTCAGGGGTCATACAGAAATGACGAACGAAAATCTTTTTTCCACTCTAACAGTAAGTGCCTATATTCAAAATCATGTAGTCCCCTATCATCTTTCTTTAGATATCTCTGAGACGTTGTATGATAAAAGGCTCAAAATGGGTACATTACCTCATGAGCGTATGGGACACATTTTACTAACGGAATGTTTTTGTACGAGGTTTGTATGCGAATTAAAAAAGTGTACCATTTCTGAAAATGAGTGACAGGAATTTTTTCTTAATGCAGTCTTATTTCCGACCCTATTTTGAACATTTTTTTTTCAATGGACACTGCCCATTTATCTCTAATAGATAAAGAATGAATGCCCGTTACCACCTTTTGGAGACACTCTGTGTATATACGTGTTAAACAAGCTGTAAACTGAGCGTACCTAAAATAGCACACATGTCTAGTTACTTATTGAGTGTAATTGTTTGAATGGTATAAAAGGTCTACCCTTCTTCAGGTGCAAAAAAGTTTAACAATCCACATAAGCAGAAATGATTTTCAAGTGTAAACTTAATTTTTAAAATAATCCATAGCATCTCTAAAGAATATTTATTTTATTAGGGGGGGGGGGGGAGCAGCTCAATGTAATATAACTAATAACCAAGAAAAGTAACATCCATAAAAGACAACAATCTCAGGGTGGGTGGGTGGGGGGGACATAATGAGTCTTGCATAATTCTGCCTATAATGTCAAGAAATTTTTTTTTCTCCCATATGCTTTCTTTAAAAAAAAATTGAAGATCTTTCATTTTGCAAAAAAAAAAAATGCAGTTGTATCTCTGTTCCCTTCAATAGTCACATTGTTTTACTGTGTGTCAATGAAAGAATGAAGAGTAAAGTTTTGTCAATGTTTCCTCTTCCAGAGAATATTACCTGCTCTAGCGAGGGTCAAGCAAGCCAGAGTCCCAAATGCTTATGATAAAACAGCTTTAAAATTAGAAGTAAGTTTCTTTCTCTTCATTTTCATCTTTGTGCTTTCTTTTTTGTTCTGTTTGTAAACACAGTAGCATGCATACCTGCCAATTCTACTGGATTTTGATAGTTCTCCTGGTCTTCTGATTTTACATGAAAATCTCAATGGTTTTCTGACATTATGAAGTGTTAATAATCAAAATATTTATTTCCCCGCTATTTCTGAAAGATTACTGCTGTCGGGTTATATTCATTCAATATGGACCCATATACCATGGTATTTTGCTCCAATAATAAAGAGATGTGTGCTTATATTGATGACTCGTTTGTGAAGGATTCTTGGAAATTTCAAAATTAGAGGACAAATCCTTTAATTGTAACATTGAGTTCAAAGTCCCACAATTCTACTTTTTTGCAAATATTTTGTAAATTTTTCAACATTTAAGAGAAAAAAAACTTTTTTTGAGCTAAAGAAACTGTAAGATTGTTTTGTTTCGTGTATCATGTATTTTGGATTTGTGTGCTTGGCCCAAAGCCTGCCTTTAAATCCACTTCAGATGGACAACACAAGGGGGGGGGGGTCGATGAAGATCACATATCTACATGGATATCTACACAATAATCTACACATATCTACACAATCTCACATATTAATAATCATTTAATTTGGCTTTCTTTAATGTAATCTATCCAAAATCATTTATTCTAAATCATTTCTGTTCTCCTTTTTTGGTCACTTCAGCTTTTAATCTGTATATTCGCTTTTCCTCATGTGCATTTTTCTTGATTGTTTTGTTGTCTCTTCAGACCTGTTCGAGTCGTTGTGCTAAAAATAGATTACATCTATTTCCGTAGATTACATCTTATCCGTGTGCAATCGCAACAAACATTTTTGCTTCCCCCTCTTTGGCATCTTGCTGCATAAGTTACTTTATGTTGCCCTGCCTCATCTAAATTATTGGCTCGTAATTCCGTCATTTTAATTTTATTGGATTAAGTTTTGGGGTTGCTCTGGGATTGGCGTTATTTATCTCAGCCAAGTGTTTGTTCTCGCCAATGTGTAACTCTGCTGACGTCATTTTCAATTCATTCAATCTTAATTTCACTGTCCATATAGGACATGTTTTTATTTCGCTGAGCCATTGTAATACTTAATGTTTCAATAGTTTCTTTTGAATAAAACAGTTTTAAGTATTCAATGCCTTTTTATTATATTGCAACTAAGTGCATCGAATCTGGATTTCTAACCGTAACGACGCAGTTTAATAATTACACAATAGCCAATCCGATATCTTCGTTATAAGTTCGTCGTCCTCTGTGGCCACTTTCTGAGTGGTCCTAACCTGTATCGACGCTAAGTTTCGGTAAAAATCACGAAAACTCTGAACGGTTAGGTCGGCGGACGCGACTCGGTTTTGAACCATGTACCTTCCGTCTACAGGGATGAGAATCTTCCGCGGAATTCCGCGGTTTGGTTATTTCCGCGTATTTTGCTTTTTTTTATTTTCCGCGTTTTTAAAAAGACATTACTTTCCGCTTTTTCGTGTGTTTAAGTTCCGCGTTTAAAAATATTTTCAGTGCAATTTTCTTTTTTAAAGATGTATTCGCCGAAATACATCTTGCTTACCGATATCAAGACCGTATTGCTAGCCCCAACACGTATTCGTCTTCGGCCATGCTTATTGCGTATTCAAAAATCTTGCAGGATTGGAATCCAAGGAGAAGCCTTTATGATCCACTCCTCCAAGCCAATGGAAGCGCTGCAACTTGCTAAGCATGCGCGCATCGAAGAAGTATGGGAATATTCAATGAGGAGATCAAAAGTCGAAAGACCCTCCGCGAAGTTTGTTCCTTTCGATAAGCGGAAGCGCTGAATTTTATTACATGTTGTGGTTTGATCCGTTTTGCGGTTTTCTGTCCTCAGTTATGGAAAGCAATCATTTGGATATCATAAACCGCATTAACGCTGCGGAAATAAACAAAGAAAATCACAATTAAGACTTTTCTACAATCTGAATTTTTTTTTTTAATTGCTTTCGTAGTGAATTAATTTTGAGGCATCAGATAAATCCCACAACATGCCAAGCTTAAAACAAACAATTATTCTCCAATGCACGCATTATGCATTGTCAGCATAACAGCTGGCCCGTCCGGTGGAAGAGGAAAGAAATGTTTACTTTAAAAGAAATGAATTTCTCTCTCTCCCCCTCCTCTGCCGTTGACCTAGACCTTCCAAACAGTCGTTTATTTATTTAATAATGTTCCTCTTTCTAAATTGAAAACATTGTTTATATTAAATCGTAGGTTCTTATTTGGCTTCCTAAATCATAGGCGTTAGCATCACGCAAACGCAAGGTTTTTTTTTTTTTTTTTTTTTGGAAGTGTGCATGGGGGAGCGCGCACATAGCATATTCTAAAGTAAAAATAGGTATGTTTCTTTAAGTTTAAAAAAAAAAAAAAAAAAAAAAGGTTTTGGAATGAATGGTTTTCCAAACAAAGTTCCGGGGGCACACGCCCCCGTCCACCCCCCCCCTCTGCCCGACGATATGCTTATGTCTCAACTTAGCAGTAAAGTACTTTTAAATAGTCTATGAGAAGTAGGGAAGGAAGAGTTCTTAATTTAACACTATAACTGGATTTAAGCCATCAATAGTTGTCAAAACTGCTGAACTAATACATTGTGCAAGTAGTATTTGTATTTAAAAATTATTTTTAAGCATTATAATTATGTGAAACTAAGGTTTTTTGTACCCTAGTTGTTGGCAGGTATATAACTAGTCAGCTTTCCCCTCCTCCCTCTCCCATTTGTTAGGAGAGAGAAAAGTAAATGAGATCGCATTCAGCAGATTTTTAATGGGAACATATATGGCCTAAATTTTTTGAAATATCTATGTATTTTTGTTAGTGTTAACTTTTTAAAGTTACAGGATAGATTTTATTGTCTGATGTAAGAGAAAAGTTGAAATTACTTTTAACATTTTGGATATATATTTCTTTTGCTGTGCCATATTCTGTGTTCTTGGGTTATTTTATAATGAATTATGGTAAATCTATGGAAGCTTGAAATATTTAATGACATTCTGGAATTTCATGAGAGACAGTTCATAGAAAATCAGGTAATTCTCCCCCCCCCCCCCTAGAAATTACATTGCATTCACTTTCAAAAGAATAAAGTAAAATTGTTTTGTAAAGCTAGGATTTTGTCTTGACTGTAGATTTTGTAAAATTGATTAAGATCATCCTTTAAATAATGATAACCTCTGTTTCATTATTGAATGTTCTGCATCTAAAATTGCACATAAATGTTTATGAATTTTAATTTTTAAAGATAATAAAAATTATAATTTAAATAAAAATATTTTAATAAATAATTGTAACATATATATTGTTGATATAAAATAATTGTATATATATATATATATATATATATATAATGGGCATCACGCGCTTGAACTTTGCTCGAAGTCGAAATTACGTTCACGCACTTTTCCTCTTTTTTCATATTTGTGTATTCTCATCCCTGCGTCTACCATTTTGAGTAACATAACCACTCAGCCATGGTGAGGTCAAGTGTGAAGTTTTATTTATTTCCCGTTAAAAGAACTCTTATTTTTGAGCTCTTACAAATTCTATTTTTAACATCATGACCCTATGCAAAATTGAAATTTCAAACATAAATTGTTATAAAAAGCAAACTGTTCATTCTGCAAACCATAGCTATCTGTCGTGTCAACCTACGTTAAAAAAAGGATGCATAAAATAGATGGTGAAATTTCACCTTTGAAATTTAATAACAATGTGATTTAATAACAACTGGTAAAATTTAATAACAAAACACATAACGAAAAAAAATCGAAATGTGTTTTGTGGCACAGATAAGTAATTATGACTTTAAGATTGTGATATAGCATAAATCTACTAGATTTTCTACACTAGATGCTGGCAGGTATTCAGTAGGGGTACTGATTATGTTTGGGAGAATTTTCATAGTGATTTTAGAAAAATCGTAGGTCAATGATAATAATCTGCCTGCAGTTAAACCAAAATTCTTCCTTTTGGTATAAAATGAGATAATCCATTGTGCCCGGTGTCTTGCATAGTGTTGCCCTATGACATGGTATCAATATTTCAGCCTCTTTACTAATGGTATCAAGATTACTTGACTTCATTTCTGATCAACAGTAAATTTATTAACTGTTTTAAACTTACATAGATGCCAACCTTTCTGATTGAATCATATTTGGTTCTGACTTTACATAGCTGGCAACACAAATTCTATCTTTATATCTTTTGAATAAGCAAGTATTTTCCTTTAAGTATCTCTGTTTTCATATCTCTAATGCAATTACAATGTACGTATTTCGATTTATTTTTTATAAATTTATCACTTTTTAAGTGCATCTGCAGATTTTATGCTAAACTTAGAAATCATCACACTTTCTGTGATTGAAAAGGGAATGGATTTACATTCGATTGATTTTGCATGACTGAATGAGGAAAGCATCTGCTTTTATTTTATTTTTTAAGTATTTCAGCTTCTAATACTACTTATTTTTAAAATAAGGTAGAAAATTTTTGTTAGTGCAACTAAACATCATTTTTTAACACAATATATTTATCTCTGTATTTTAAGTTCTTGAAAAACATCATATTGAATAGTTTTTTTAAAGTTCTTCCCCCCCCCCCCTTAATATGTACAAATCCCAATACCAGCAAAATATTGTGATTATTATCTTGCACGCTGTTGTTCTATTCTTTTCTTTTTCCCTGGCAGGTTGACAGCTATGTATTTAAACTAAAATAAGCATTACATCTGCACTATTGTATAAAATAAATAGATTCAGACTAGTATATTAATGATTGTGAATGGGTGTTCATTCATAGTAAAATTCTGAATAGAATCCTAGTGAGTGCACATTTGTTATAACAGGGTTCCTACAGACCTGGAAAGTGTGGAAGAAAAGATTAGATTTCATGATGAAATGAACACATTAGATACCTTTAGGACCAAAAAGTAGCTCTTAACCTTTTCAGCCAAGATTGCTCGTGCATAGCTATCCATCTATATTTCGCTTTGCAATCTTTGTCTGCTTACCAATATTCCATGCATACCGCAGAGTCTGTGTGAAAAAAAAAAACTATTTTCTTTCTTAATTGTATGACTCCTGAAATGCAATCATCCCACATGATGTTTTCCTTTTGAAAGCCATTGAATGAGGGTTTAAGTCAGACTCTATTTATCTTCATATCTCTGACTCTTTTTAGAATATAATTCTCAAATTTTTAAACAGTGTAACTTTTTAAAAATGAATAAGAGGAACTTTTTTGTAATGAAATCTTATTTTCGGCCTTTGCTTTGTATCCAGATTTTTTATCATGGTTAGATGTTCCAAATGATCCTCATACAGCTTGTTGCAAAGTTGTAAAATTTTGAAGCAATCTGTTGTTTCCCATGCCACAGGGCTAGCCCATTGAAAATTTAAAGCTGTGATCATCGCAGTATTCAGTAACCGGTTTCCTTAAGAAGCCAAATGAGATGATGCATTATATTCTACTTCCAATAGCAATTCAAAAGTAAAGAAGGAAATAGATCCAGAACTCCTCCAAATGTCTGAAGCCGATAAAAGATGAAATAACAAAAGCTGAAATTATAGGATGTTTGGAAGCTGTAAAAAGGAAATTTCTCAAAATACTGGTATTTTGATAAGTTGTTGAAATTAGTTTATTTTAATTTTCTTTTCTGAACTTAGAAATAATTTTAAAATGTGCTATGTGTCGTATGTGAACCTATCTTGTCTAATTGAAATATGCCTTAGCTTTAAATTATTATAAGACATACTTTTTGTAAGTTTTAAAAGAAGCAAAGTAACACTCAAAAATAAATAACATGCAAGATAAAAAGTCCAGGAAAAATGTGTTAGAAGTCAGAGAAACAGAGCTTTAAAATCTGTTGAAACCCTGTATAAAAAAATTATGCATATATATATAGATAAATAATGCAGTAAATTCTCCTCTTGGATGTTAAATAAATTATTAAAAATTCAAAGCAAGTTTTGTATTTTTGAGAATGAAGATATAAACTGAACTGTACACAGAATTATCATAAGCAAAATGTATTTTCTTTTTCCCTTGAGTGTTGTGAGTATAAAGTTCACAAAATTATTGCGGGAGGGGAGGACTGGAACCCAAGCTTTATATTTGAAAAGGAAAAAAAAAAGTATATATAACTAGGTTGAACAGTAATTAAATTAAAAAACTCATTATTTCTTTTTGTTTCTACCAAAAAGTTTTTGCTCTTTGGTTTTTATCATTATTATTATTTCTAATGAAAATCCAAAGTGAAATGAATTGTAATAACATTGATCTTTCTCTTTTAAGTTATTCATCATTTCACTGACAGCTATGGTTCTTTTTTCTACTTCATTGACAGGTGGGTGATATCATCAAAGTGACTAAAATGAACATTAATGGACAATGGGAGGGTGAGTTGCATGGAAAAGTTGGTCATTTTCCATTCACGCACGTTGAATTCATGGATTCAGATAATCCCGAGGAAGAAGAACCCTAAAGGGCTAAAGCTAACGGAAGAAGACAACACTGTGTGACATGTCTTGTTGCCAAAGATACACTGTGAGAGACTCATGTTCACAAAAATAACTGTATACACACATGTAAGAACTTTTTTCAATTGTCCCCATGTACATAGGGTATGGTCTGTGTTTTATGACACCCCCCAACACCCCCTTTTTTTTTAGCTCAAACATTGGCTTTCCAGTGTGTGTATAAGGACAGAGATATACCGCCTTTTTCTGGAACCTGCATGTACTGAGACAATCTGCAAATTCCTAAGTTTGCTTTTTATTATGTTGTAAAGACTAGTCACAAGTTTTTTTTTTTTTTTTCTTGTTTAGAATCTAAACTCAGGGGCAGGCTGAAAAAGGTCAGTTGAATGTGATATTGCAAATATGTTTATAGCTAACTAGAGAAACACAATGAGCTTTTTTGTTGATTGTTATATTATTATTATTATTATTAAGTGAATGAAGTGTCAAGGTCATTCCATGTTATGTTGATTGTATAGCTGTTAATTCAATACTTTTCTCTCCTCTTTAATGACATGAAATATTAATTAACATGTAGTGTAAAAATTTAATTATCCATTACAACATGTGTCAAACTTTTTCTGGAGTAGAGAAGTTTATGAATCATTGTTCTGCAGTACACACACGCACACACCTTATTCTTTATGGCTTTCAAAAGCTAACTTCTATTTTAAACATTTGTTGATGCTAGTTTACTTGCACCATAAACAAAAAAAAAAAAAAAAAAACCTACACAGCTTGGGACTGGACCTTTTGCAGATTTTATGTTTTTTTTTTCTTAGTAAGAGCAAGTTTAAAAAGATCATAGCCTCAATTTCTACTGGAACAAAAGAATTATATTTGTTATTATAAAACTAAGGAAATATGAATTACTTTTGAAAAAGATTCAGACATTTGTTGTATACGGGCTTATTTAACTCTTGGATAATGTAATTTGAGTTTCTCTCTTAATATTGTACTCAAAAATATATCCTTTTGACATAATTTACTGACTAAAAACCCCATAGATTATTTTTCTTCTAGAACCAATCTTTTATTTTAAAAAAGCAGGGGTTGAAATACATTATCATTGTCTGTATAAATAGCTTGCTTATCTCATATTTTGGTTTTCAAATTCAATTGAGACAAATTTTAATGTTTTGCTTTTAGAAGTGTAGATTTTGAGCCTCTAATGTTTTGTAAAAATATTAACCACTAGTTTAAATGGAAGATCATTTGTGTAAATCTTAAACACATAGCTACTTCATAAAATTTTCGTGGCTACTGAGAATAAGTTAAAAGATGCGTTATTAAAATTTTTCTTGGGTGACCAAAAATGGTCAGTGTTCGATCATTCAAATTATGCTACACATTTGTTAAAAAGTAATGGATCTCTGTTCTTTCTGGCTGTGATTTTCAGGCCGAGTCACTTCTGTTAGGTGGAACAATACAGTTTTCAAAACAGAGTAACTTTAAAAGAGAAAATAAATGTGTTATTTCAGTATTTGCCAAAACTATTTCTTAATTTGTTTTAATAATTATTATTTAATAATGTTTTAATAATTAATATTTATGAGCCAACCAGCTGGCCTTTCTGTAAGAAAGTCATGAAAACGGTTAACTGAATTCTTAAATAACGAGCCATTGGAAATGTATTTAGTTTTAAGTGTTGGAGCTGTAAAACTTATTGTAAACTTGCCTCAGTTACCTGTCATAATCATGGAATGACCTTCACTTTTAAGTTCCTTGTACTTTAATCATATCTTGAGTGTGTATGTCTTTTAGAAAAAGAAAATGTAGATCTGTATTATACAGGGGTGATTGTTTTCCCCACTTTTGTTGTGGCTTTCTTTGTTTTGTTTTTTCTTTTCTTTTTTAGGCACATTAAAAAGTATAGAAATAATTCTTAAGGACTGAAGTTCAAATTTTTTAATGTGTAATTTCAGTGTAACTAAGTTTGTAAAGAAAGAAAAGAGTTTCATTTAAAATTAACTGAAAAATTATGTAAATGATTAAGAAATCACCGATTGGAACCAGTCAGAACTCAATAGCTAAACATAATTTCAAAAATGGAGTGTGCTTGCTAATCATTAACATAGGGTGTGACAAAGGCAATTCAAAATAGAATGTCCTTTCTGATGTGGCTACTGGTTAGCCGTGTATCTATTTTAAAGCATTTCATCAAGTTCAAAGAATGTACAAATTTTTAAATGTGTATGAATTCAACAAGGCTATAGCCAAATTTGTATTAGTTGTTTATCCTCCATTAAAAGCGTACTCATAAACTTGTAAGAATGAAGAAAACCAAATAATGTAGTGCAATATCGCGCAGTACTCAGTGGAACTAGGAAAAATGTTTTACACTGACAGTACTGAGACATATTGAATAATTCACAGGTCATAATATTGTTAAAAAATTAGGAAATGGACTTCTAATGAAGTCAGTGAAATGAAGCAACAATATGTAATATGTGCTTTAATTATATTCTCTAATTTTATTGGAACGAGAAAGGAAGAACTGTTAAAATAGTCTTAAATGTAAGAGTACATTTTTTTTTTTTTTTTTTTGCTTGCTTGCTAAAGCAATGAAATTAGTAGGCATTCTAAAATAGGATAATTTGAAAATAAAGTTATCTTTCATAGTTAGATGCTGAACAGCTATCTGATTCCATTTACATTGAGGTTTTCAATTGCTTTCATCACACAGTCATCTTCAGGTTTCCTAATCTAAAGGTAACTGTGTGAACAAAGCGGTTGAAAAGCTTTAAGTGGCAGATCCAGGAAGTTTTTTAGTGCTATAACTGTGGATGATGATCTCTAAAGATATTTTCACTATCAATAAAGTTATCTTCCCCCCCCCCCCCCCTCATCGCCTTATAAACTAGAAATGACAGTCTGTAATGGATAATAGGTCTAATTTTATCTGATGAATTCCCAATCCTAAAAACTGAATGTTATATTCACACCATGTTTTTAAAAATTATACTGAACAATTGCCCCTAATCATATGAATACCAAATTGTAAGAAAAATATTTTTTATACTTTGTGTTGTATGTATCTATGTATGTGTTATGTATTATAAATCTGCATTTTACTTTGAAAACGAGTGCTGTAATTATAGGCCATTATGTCTTTTAAATAGACCTTTGCCAAAGCAACTTGCTAGGTTTCGTTTTTTTTCTTTCGTTCCAAAAGGTTTCGTTTTTTTTTTCCCCAAAAGTATTATAATTTTATTAAGCTACTATCCAAAATGAAACCTTTAATTTATAAAACAAAAAATATTGAAAGCATTGATGTACACATGAAATTTAATGTTTCTAATATTATTTTGTCGGGAAATATTTTTAGTCGAATATCATTCTGAAATCTTTTGAAATATTGTCACATGAATAGTTAAAATGAAAGCACATAAATAGTTAATTTTTGTGAGATTGGTGAAAAGATTGGGAGACAGCGTAAATATATATTTCACTGGATCTAGTCTCCAATACTTGTGTTGAGGGTCAATACTCCTCGTTAACTTCTTGTAAAGAATGAATGAGAATGATTGCCTCGTGGACCCTTTTCCTAGAGACAGCTGAAAAGCGTCACTGGATTCAATTCTGGTTATTGTCATTACAGTGTGACTATGGATAGCTTAATTTCTCCAGTAATCTATATTGATTTTGATAATTATTGAACTGTAACCATCTTCTATTCTTAATTACTTGTGTGTGTGTGTGTGTGTTTGTACTAGGGGGGATCATAAATCTGTTTAGAATACACCCAGATTTTTTTTTTTCTTTGGTTTAAAGCAGGCCAAATTTAGTTTTTGTCCAACCTAGGGGTTCTCAAAATACAAGGCCATTGGACGAGGCATTGCTACTGCATCATACTTAAAAAATTTGAAAATAAAATAGACTCAAGTATACAAGTGCCACAGTTTAAAAGCTATAAGGCATGCAATGTATGTGTGTTATTAATTTTTGTCATTGATTAACTTTGTATCATTTTTTTAAAGATATCTCAACTTAATTGAGATAGTGTATATACTATATTTTACTTACTGCATTCTTCGTGTGTGCCTTTTATTAGAAATTTCTGCTTAGCAGTGGTACAGAAAAATTTTGGGTTACAGAACTTTTTTTTTCCCCTCTAAAATTTACCCATCAACTCTGGTAAATTTTTATTATTAATTAACTAATAACTAATGGGTGAGTAAGACTGACATTTTTGGCACCTCCTGTTGTTGAGGGGCAGTGTCTACATCTTTATAAAAATGTCCCTTGTAGTACAGCTGCCACTTACAACTACTTCTGCTGTTACAAGGAGAATAATATATAAAAAAAAAAAAAAGCAATTGCTTTAAAGGTGGGTTCTTGCTAAGTCTATTTTTGGAAAAAGAAAAAGGTTCTTGATAAGTATCAAAAATAAGCAGTCTATATCAGAAACTAAAAAAATTCAGAATGTTTCTTTATAAAAGCTATAATATGCGCTCTTATAAACAGAAAACTCCGCTTGTACAACTGTTATTGCACCCATTACCCATTTCGCATCCATTTAGGTAGACATTGCAGAATACTGTAACTTTTTAGTAAATGTTTCCTAACTCTTACATTTTTACTTTTTGCAAAAGTGCATAGTGCCGTTTGCAACATAACTGCAACTGTAGACTAAGCGTTTTTTTAAGGGGCTAATATTTGTTTGAAAGTTGAAAAGAGTCTTTTTTTTTTTTTTTTTTTTTCTGACATAATTAACAGATAATGAGTCTATTGAAGAATATGTCTTATGTTTGAGAACCCCTCTTCTGTAGCCTTTGGTAACAAAGAGGTTCAACTCTGTTCTTTATAGTGATGGACTCTTTGTTCTATAAACTCTCAAAAAAAAAAAATGTTGTATGAAGCAGCTTTTTTTTTTTTTTTTCTCAACAACGACAGCCTGCCTCTGAACAATGATCATGAGATTCTGCTGATGTATTGTCACTCATTTTGCATTTAAAGGAGCGTCTACTGAAGATGGAAGAAATGTTACCCAGTCACTGGATGTATGTGGAGCATTTTTTTTCCTCCCATCCTATATCAATTTGCTGATAAATTATTGAGTCATTATACACATTGTCTCTGTTATTAAAACTTGTTGAGGATTCATAGCCTCAAGGGGCCGTTCTCAAAAAATATAATAGATTGTGATTTTTGTATTCCATGGATTTTTTGCCCCCCTAGATGTAATATGGATGTACATTGATAAATTAAATACAATGAACTTAGCTGTGCAATAATATTTTCCTTAACATTGTTGAAATATGTACTGTCCTGAAAACAGAATGGACATGTACTTACGAGTAATGGATTTGAACATGTGTATTGAATGAAATGTTGTAGGATACTGGATACCTGAAGAATAATATGTAAGCACGAATACACTTATTTTAACTTCAATAAAAGAGAACAGTCATAATATCTGGTAACAAAGTGATTTGGATTTAAAGAAGAGGAGAAAATTATGTCTTAGACATTGTATAAAGTGGTTGAGTTTTGCTCAATGTGGCTCCGTTCAATACTTTTCTAGCCAATCATAATGAAAAGTTGTTGTAAAACAAATTTTTTTGGCATGTGTTGTAAGTGGACATTGTAAGATTTTTGGAGAATGGCCCCTAAACAAATCTCCTGTCTTGTGATAGAGATGAGATGGGCTCGGGACTGTGTCACTCATAATGAATTTAAACTTATGCAAGATGTTTTTTTTTTTTTTTTTTTTTTTTTAATCCAAACGCGTTTTGAAAAAATTCTTCTTTGTTTTAAGAGAAATAAATGAGCTTATTACAAAAATAGAGTAAGAGCCTGCCAATAAGTAGTGTTTTTTAAAAATAAAATCATTCTTTTCACTTTTTAATGGAAACTAAGGAATGGCAGCTAAAACTTTTTAACACTTTCACACACAAACACTGACAAGTGAATAGGCAAGGGGGAGGAAGGGATTCATGTGTGGTATGATCCCCTTTTTTGGCTTCCTTCTTCCATAGAGCACCTCAGTTGTAACTGCTTATTCCTTTATAATTGGATGCAACTTTTAATGTGCCAAAATAAAAGTTGTATTGTTCATGAAAACCCTATTCAACAACTTGCCAAACTCTTACTGTGCATAAAAAAAAAAAGATGTACATTTATACATTCAAACAATGGATGTATTTAAAATATATTTTAAAGAAGCTCCAATCATTTCTTTCAGTTTTTTAAAAATCTGAATATGTATCATTTTGTTTCCTGTTTGTGTTGTTCCCATTAGGGAATGTATTGAAAAGAAAAAAAGCTAACTTTTCATGAATAAAGGCCCACCTATCCATGCTTTTACAGTATGTCACTCATACATGTTATTTCCATAGTGCATAAAAGTTTGGCCATGAAAGATGTCTGAATTCTTTTCGATTTCGGACATTCTTGTGACTAGACCCTTCCTACTCAGCAGACCTTGGCAGATGTACAGTTGACTGTGATCACTGATAAAAATGATCTTTAACAAATTTTACAGAAAGGAAAATGACCTTCTTTCTTTCTTTTTTTAATTTTTTTAAGATCAAGGTCACTGCCTTTTGCAAATGGGATTTCAATTTATCATGATCTTTTAAAATATGGGTCATAATTGCCATCCAAACTGTTAATCCATTGGTTTGATATTATCGGATGTCTGCCACTCAGTTTAATCTAAAAAATTTCGTATTTATTTAAATGGATTCTACGCCTTGACAAAGGTGCTCATCGAAAATGAAAACTTGCATTCACTTTGATGGAATGACCTTTAAACAAGCAAAGCTTACAATACCCACTCCGGTTACCTTTGGTTTGAGACCGAGGCCTGTATAGGTTATCCCTTACTCATCTCTATCATGTGAGTGCTTGGGAAAAGAAAACAATCACGTAGGGCAAAATACTGAATGTTCTTTTACTTTTCTCTTTGAAGGTTTCTTTTACACTTTTGTATGGATGTATTATTTGGTACACTAGTATTATTATTGTTGTAGCATTGTACTTATATTCAACTATGCAATGGGTACTTTGCAGTACATTTAAGATATCCAAAAAATGTTGGTAGAAAAAGCATTCTTTAGGGACAGTGTCTGTGTACATATTGTAAACATGCCCGAAAGCAGGATTGAGGAAGATGTATTTTGAATTTTGGAGGAGGATTCATTGTGTGAGAAATTAATTTTAAAAAGAAAATTGGATACATTATCTCAATACTGTAACAATTTTCAAAGCAAAAAGTCATTTTATAGAAAAGCTTGCTTTAATGCTAAACTGTATTTTAGCAGTGATTTTGGGTATTCATAAATGTTATAAAAATCATAAGTTCATTCAGGGTTAAAATACATTGAGAGTGGAATATTGAACAATCATGCATGCTTGGACATGAGAGTCATCTAGAACAGCGACATTGTTCACTGGAAAAAGATCGGCAGTGTTGTGTTGTTTCGGTTATGCGAGTCAACAGGTTAAACCTGGGTTACATAGCGCGTTGAACTTCCAATAACTCAATAGATTTTTAGCTTCATAAGTAGTCAATAGGCTCAAGAAAGAATGACAGCTTGGATCCACCACTTAATTTAAAGGGTTTGAATGATTTAAATGAGTTGATATAGATCTTGTGTTTTTGACTGCCTCACAAAATAAAACTTTTTTTGTTTCACTTAAAAATGACCCCCTCACACAACATTCTAGTTTAAGGAAGTTTCAGACAGAAATTCTCCTGCAGTTGGCAGCATGCTACAAACTTTTTTGGATACCTTAATATGCATTTTTATGTACATATATGTGTTCCATGAAATTGTGCTCATATATGTGTGTGTTTGTACTTGTGCGATCTATAGGTACTCTATACAGTAAATTTTTTCCCCTTTTCAATGTCTGGTGTTCAATGCACATATCCTGGAGAACTTGAGCAGGCATGCCAACTTAAATACAGAAGAACGCAGTCAAAAGGAAGGAGAAGAAGAAACATTTTATAAGTTCTTTAGACCGAAGTAGTGGCGTAACAAAAAGTGTGTCGTCTGCCTTGGGCAGTGAGATAAAAACAAAGATAGGTCAGTGCGTCTCACGCGTCTGGTATTAAAACTTAGAAATAATAGGGCATCCAACTAAAGGACTGCACTGGGTGCCAGTCATCTTTTACGGTGTAGTTGTTGGTACTTTCCTCTCCCAAACTTACTTTACTGGATGGTATGTTCTCCCCCCCTAATTGAATGAATAACACACATTTGAAAAAAAAAAAAAACCAATGATATGGTATACGTTCAATACATTGGTATAATGGGTGGGTCTCCTTGGGGTATTACATGGGTGTAACTCCTAATCCTTATCATAGAAAATTAATTTTTCTATAGAAGGCTAAAAAATTTTTAAGGAGGCTGAGCCCCCATTCAATTAGGCAAATAGTATGATACTTTTGCATTGTGTAGCAGGGACAAGAATGAATGAATTTTTGAAATTTCTTGTATATATACTACATAAGTTATATGTAATTCCCTTATCTTTTTCCTAATGATGCACATGGAATAATCTTAATTTTTTTAATTTCATTACTCTTACACATGCATAATTAAATGGGCTTTAAAAAGAAAAAATCTTCAGCCTGACTGTGCGTTTCTGGCCGAACCCACTTGAAAGCCTGTCAAAGTGAGATGCTGTCTGTGGTAGTCCATCAAACTTTTTCTCTCCTATCATTAAAAGACTATACCTGCTAACTGTATGAATTTGTGGAGGGCCTTCCTGCTGTGTTGTCAAGAGGTTGGCATGCCTGCACAAGATCTCGTGTGCGAGCTTTCTCCTTAAAAATACACTATTTTTTAAGAAAATGAATATGAAGAAGAAACATAAGCAAAGTGCCTGGCCAAAAAAGTTTAGAAACACTGGTGCTTTTTTAGAAGGTGCATGGCTTTAGATAGCTCAAGTTTTTATTCCCCACAATAATCATGCTTTCATGAAGCTGCTTTTCTAATTGGATTCAAATATTTCTGAGCTTTTAAGGCCATTAATAAGCTGCAGTTTCAAGGACGGTTTTGTGAAGAATGTTCCATGCTGCTTTACAGTGATCATCAACTATTATGAGAAAAATGACTATCTTTCATTACTACTCTTTTCACATAAAAGTGGAGAGTTTTTCTTTTTTGGTAAAATAAAGTTATTTCAAGTGGATGCATATACAAAGGGCATTCCATAAAAACTAAGAGTAAAATCATAAAAAATCAAGAAATATATTAACAGCAAAAAATACATCATTCTTTTTCAAAATACCATCCGTCAGATGATATGCAACGGTCCCATCATTCAACCCACTTTTCAAAACAAGTACAGAAGCCCTTTTCTGGAAGCTGCGGAAAGAACCCTCCACTGCTGAAATAACTTACAGAAATCGCAGGGTGCGAGATCTGGACTGTAAAGGGGATGTGGCATGATTTTAATATTGCATTGACTAAGATATTGCTGAACAGAAGTAGTGACATACGGGAGAGCATTATCGTAATGTAATGTCCAATTCCCTACCAGTTCATCTCCATTTCTGTAGGGCAAATAAAACAGTTCTTTAAACAAGCACGGAACTAGGAAAATAAAATCGTCTGCTTGGTTTAGAATTTTGTGTAAACATACAGTTAACAGTTCGAAAAAATTGCCTGCACGTCTATTTCTTAGTTTCGCGGTGTTGCCACTATGTAAAAAAATAACTCTCAGTTTATGGAATGCCCTTTGTATTAACAGTTCAGTAGTTTCTTCAGTTCCAAAGTTCATGTCTTTTATGGAGAACTGTAGTATTTGTTTAAAATTTGAAAGATAAATGTATGAAAAATCTAATCATCTTTCAATTATTGTTAAATTTCTGAATTCTTAAAGAAAAAAGGACAAACCTAGAATGCATGTAAAGATCTAATTTTACTCTCAAAATTGTAACATGAAACATTCTGCAAAAACCACCCTTTACGCTTGTCATGTCTGTGATGTGAAATTGCAGAAAGTGGATGTCCTGTGTTTTCCAGATTCATTCTTCTACGAACCCCCTACCCCCTTGCAAAAGCCAGATTTCTTTCTCTACCTTTCTTTCCAAGATCCACTTTTTGATTTCCACAAAATAACTGAATTGTGATCCATAATGTTTCGATCCTGTCATCTTTGGTGGATATTTATTTTTAGCTATGGGCATCTACAAAAAGTTTTGAATGCAATAAAAATGCATTGCACCTTTCAAGGAGTGAAGTTAAAACTGTGATGACAGTCAAAGGCAGTTCCCTAATTGCAACTTATAATATTAAAAAAAAAAAAAAAAATACCAGGATAGTTTAAAATTTTTTCATGAAATCATAACAGTAATATTGTTAACCTGCTGGAATGGCACTGTGACCATGGTTGCTCATATGAAAGTGCAGAGTGGGGTGCTTGTTCCCCCCCGACCAATTTATTGATAAACTTTATAAAATAATGCCCCACTAAAGAGAATTTCATTTGAATTGTTAATAAACTAATTTTTTTTACAAGTTGTCTTTCACCTTTGAAGAAAAAGGGACTACCTATTTGTTTGTGAAAACCGGGGTACTCTTGGCCTTCTTCTTTTATGCCATTGACCATGACTTGACCGCATCATTCTAAATTTTGTATTGCATGTATAGAATTCTGGCCCTTGTGACATAGTGAAGTGATTTGTCACAGCCAGATGGTCACAGTGTCATCCACAGATGAGTCTGTGACTTAAATGATTGCAGCTATTTCACACACGGAGATCACTATTATAGTAATGAAGGATAATTCTAATTCACAAAATCTTATCCACTATGGGCATATCACCACCGATGGAAATTTGGGGAAACCTCTCTGAAACTAATCATTTATAAACCTCTGGTCTGGGGTTAAAAAGTATGTAGATTGTGTCTTATTAGCCATCATTGCAAGTTAGATTCCCCTTTTCACTGAGGTATTCAAAAACCTATGCCAGATCACTTGTTCATTCAGTATGTTATAAAGTGTTTTATAGTGGATGCGTTCTGCACGATTTTTGTTTCTTGCTTCACTAATGAATCCGATTTCAGGATTGAGGCCCACGAAAAATTCTAGCCAGGGAAAAAAAATATGTGGAACATTCCCATACTAGCTAAATAGTCAAAAGATGAAAATCAAATTTCTAGTCTCCCTGGCTATTCTGTTTGTCTGTGGTGAAACCATTCATAAAACTGAAGATTGCCTTGTTCTGTTTAGTATCACCCAACCAAATCTAGCCGAATGATTTTTGATCCTATGTAATAAGATGAGAAAATAATATTAAAGGCTGATGCATATCCTGCATCTTCCATAATAAGCCGTGGAGTCTATTCGTTCAAAGATTATTGGATAGAATTGAGAATTTCTTTTTGATGAGGTTGATACCTTAGTGTGACCTTTTATCAACGATGATCGCTCCTGGACACCCCAAGTTGTAAAAACGAGTGCAGAAAATGGTTTCCCTTTCAAATGATGCCACTTTTTTGTAGAATCTGCACATCCAACCTAACCCGCCAAATGCTTTTTTTTTTTTTTTTTTTTTCCACAAATGGGTGGGCACTTTCCAATGAGGCATTGTCCACTACAACTGGCCAAAGGCATTGTGGCATCCAGTGTTCCCCCCCTCCCCCCATCATGAAGGTATGAACACGTTAACATCCATGCCCAAGCTGGGATCCGAACCCTAGCCCAAGGTGTGATAGAATGATTCTTAAGCCACTGCACTACCTGGGCAGCCTCACCAGATGTGAAGATGTGTACAAGAAGCTATTAAAAGCATAAAAAAGAAATGGCTCCCCATTTCCTCAACGACATAAAAAAAAAAAAAGGACAACTCCATCGGTCAACTCTTTTTTTTTTTTTCTTTTTTTGTTGGTGGTCGTTTGGGCCTTAACCTTTAACAGCAGCGGATCCAGAAAGTATTCTGGGGGAGGGGCACAAAACTTTTTTAAACTTATATTTCTTTAAGTTAATTTAATTTTACAAAATAAGTCAAGCTTATAGCTCTTCTGGGGAAGCGTGTGCCTCTCCCCCTCTGGACCCACCTTAATGGGGCGAAAGAGCCCCCGTTGACCGTCTCCCCAATCTTCAACCGGTGGTGGTGCCTGTTAACACGTACGATAGTTGAAAATAGTCAGGAAAAAAACCTTCTGAATGAGATCCGAAAGACTTTGTAAATGGGAGGGTCGTTTTTCAGTTCCCCCCACCCCCTGCCATTGTGATTGCCCATTACTGTTTCTTGACGTGTGCCGAGTGTTCACACATAGCACCTGCATCCATTTGTGTGCCTGGTGTATTATTTCAAAAGGATTCACACTGCCGACCGATCGCGTGACGTCATTGGTTAAGAAGGATCCGCCTCATCGTGTTCCCACCTCCTCGCAAAAGTGTCTGTGAAGAAGAAGAGCATTTTAATTGGAATGAAACCTTCTCTTTTCTTTGGAAAAAAAAAAAAAGTATTGATTTGACACACATGATTTATGTACGTACTTGTAGAGTAAAATAAAGAAAAATACGATGTTTCTGCTGTTGTGGATTTTCTTGCTTTTTTGTTTTTTATTCTGATAGTTTAATAACGCTTTTAAAATTTCAAGAGAAATGAAGAAAAGCGCAAGAAAAATAAATAAAATGTGTATCAAAGTTAGGGTAAGGCATAGCCCTGCCCTTAACTTAAATAGGCAAATGGCAGTTAGAAGAAAGAGTGTAATTTTGGTACGTAGACACCAATAAACTTATTAATTTGTGCTCTTTAAAAATTTACGGTGGTTTTTCACAATCTGTACTATACAGTGTATTAAACAATAAAAATGAGTCCGTTATGCAACTTGCCGGAGAAACCCATTGATTTACACCATTTTTTTATTTTTTTGTACAAACACTGTAAGGCAGGTTATTTCAAACTATAGCTAAAAAGACCTGAAGACATATATTTTTAAATAACTTTCGAACAGATCGTGGAATAACATAAAAATCTGATGTACACACCACATAACTTTCTTCTACGTCTATTAAATCAAATATTTTCGGCGCACGTCATCTAAACATAATTCTTTTGAAAGCGAGACTACTCTGCAATAATATTAAAGTTTTAGCTATTTCTTGCCCAAGATTCGAGGTATCGCCAAGCAGGTTTCAGTTTGAAAAAATAATTTTTTGGCACTTAACTGGGAAATATTTCGACAAAAGCCGCCAAGCCTGACATAGTCTGCGAGACTCGGGGGCCAGAGGCAGCCCTAGAGTAAGTGGCGCCTAGGCTCCAGATCCAGTTTTTGAGTTCGAAATGGCGACACTTACCGTGTCAGGCCGCCCCTGCTTGGGGCATAGCCGAAAGAGTGATGAATCACCAGCTTTTAATGAATGAAAGGTATCCACAGACCTTAATGTATGAAAAAGTCATTTGTGTGACCCTGTCAATAAATGATCCCCAGATGCACAATTGGATGTTACAATACTTTTTAAATGCAAAATCTCAAGATGCCCTCTGTCTTCGCATGTGACGTTCTAACGTATGTAAGTTGGCACTTCGGAGACACCGTGGGCAGCTTCCATGAAAAATATATGTTACTATAATGATTTGCGGTTGGTAGATAGAAGGTAGCATATAGCGGATTCAACACTGAAATAGTGTCACTTTTTGGAGCAATACTGCTGACTTGCTCCTCCCCCTTGCAAACAATCCTATCGGAGTCGCAGACATAATCGATATTTCGAGGAACGGAGCGGTGTCTAAACCCCAACTCTCGAACACGCTTAAACCAAACGAGCGAAATTCGATCCGTCGGAGCGACTTTGGGGCCCGTTTTCAAAAGTGAGTTTCTCCTTTAGGAGCGTTTTTCGATCACAAGAGCGGAGCGAAATATAACAATAAGCGAGGAGAAGAGTTCTCAGAAAAAAAAAACTACTTAAAGAGCGCTTTCGCGGAAGTACCGGTAGGTTTCCATGGAAACGGATCGCTCCGCAATGTATCGTTTTTTTTCCGCTATTTGGGTTTAAACGTGAAGAGCTCCATCTTCGGCCCGATGGACCTTCATCGCTCTCGGAATGCCTCTTCTGCTTGCAAAAGCGTCGCACGCACTGAGCCCGCGACAGGAGCACCGGAAGACCTGGGTCGGGAAGCAACGAGGGAGAGAGTCGCTTCCTGGGAAATGAACAGGGTAAGGCGAATCAAATAATTATTCTGAATGACTGTCCTCAAAACCTAAATCTGTGAGAGTTCGTTTGCATAATAGGACGGGTCATTCTACAGGAATTTCGAAAAACGAAGCCTCGTGGGCGCCCATACCTATGAGTCCCACGAAAAATGCATATTCGCGGAAAGATCACTTAGAAGGGGTTCACGCTCAAATAGAGTCATTCTGGGGCATCTTGTGTTGTGTTCTGCGATTACGGTAAGGTGACCCAACGTCCCCATTTTCTGGGCGTTTATCCAATGGTCCCCAAAATATAAAACAGGAACTGGGGACATTTTTTAATGATTGCATTGTTTTTTAATTAAATGACTGTTCATTAAAAAAGTCCCCAGTTTTGATGTCAGAATCGGGGACATGTCCCCGATTCTGACAACAAAACTGTTCAAAAATCGGGTCACCTTAGACTACGGCCAATTATTGACACGAGGGATCCAGGTCGGGAAGGGGGTCTTTCTAAGGGCTCCTAACCCGTATGGACGCGAAGTTTCGGGGAAAACTCCGAACGGTTAGCTCGGTGGACGCGACCTGGTTTCGAACCAGGCGCCTTCCGTTTCCCAGTTCGGAGCGCTATGCGTTCGGGCAGTCATTCTGGGGCAGGATCCCCCGATTGGGCCCACCGGCTAGGGTGACCCTATATGGTATCGTTCTTACTAAGGGCAGACCCAGTGCCTAAGACACTCAACATGGCTGAAGTGTGAAGGTACCGGGTTCGCGTCTGTCGATGGAACGGTCCGCAATTTGGGTCGGTTTTCTGAAAATGTAACGTGAATGCGCGTTAGAACTCCCGAACCCTTTGAGGCGCAACCCTTTCCCAATGCCGAAAAAAGGACAGCCGTGGCCATCGCTCGACTGAACGACCCGCAAGAGGGCGGACGATCGAAACGTTCATCGCGTGCCACAGATCTCTAGAGACCCTTTTTGGACGGGAAAGGCGTGCTCAAAAGTAAAGGATTCTCGTGGAGCTCTGTCACCCGCCACTCTTTTTATAGAAATCCAATCTATTCTTCGTGACTGGCAACAGTCCAAACGTCCCAGTTGGGAACACTGCGCGGTAAAGGGTTAAAAAGGTCCTCCGATCCAGGCGCACCTCCCATCCTAGGCAGATAGCCCATACGTAGCTTTGCCGTCACAACCCAAACAATCTCACAAAGGGAAAGAGAGCGGATTTTTTTTTTTTTTTTTTTTTCTCCTGTCTTGCCGTGGACGCTCCTTTACCTCGGTACGCCACTGCTCTCATTACCTTGGAATTTAATTTCTATTTTCCTTTTTGTTTCTTTCGAAACTCTCGGCGATAAAGTCGCGTTTGCCTTTATCTCTGTGTCATGGCTGGATCCCATACGGTATGTGTGTGTTTGAGTTATGACAGGTGGCAAGTGTTGACCTAGCTCCCGTCTATCGCGCAACAGCTGCCAGTGTACGCGGGTGGCTGCATTTCGTTCGTCTACCCACCCACCGCTACTGTTGTGTCATTCCGTTTTGTTTACAGACGGCCATGCTGCACGCTCGGAAACCTTGAAAAACAGAACGCGTGTCGGAGCCTGTGCGGTGCCGGATCCTCGTAGGCTCTTGTTTTTCTTTTCAATAATCCCCCGATGTGAAGTGCACCGGGCCGAAATCCAAGGAAGCCATCTGCGATTCTTTCGTTTTATTTAAAACGCGAAATGGCGGAAAAAATCGGGAATTGGCTTAACATGTGCGGCTGAGAAATGGAAAATGTGAAGCAGTAGTGCGAGTGGATTTCCACCCCCCCCCCCCAAGAAAAGACGTTTCGTTTCGTGGTCTTGTCTCTTCCCTTCCTCTTGGATTTTTCAACTGGAATACGCTCTACTCCTTAACTAACTGGCCAATCGAAGAAATCTTTGTTCGGTGTTCCGTTTTGGATAGAACTGCACCTAGATCCGGATTCATCCAACCAATCGAAGAAACTGAGTTTGCTTTTTCTTACCTGTGTGCTGGAATCTTACATGAAACTTGAGTTGGCACGAAAAGGATTAAAGTGCACGAAAAAATTAAAGTGTCAAAATAGACGACTCTGATCGGGATCTAAACTTACAGGCAATAAGGCTGTCGAACTATGACATTCTGCGACACATCTCATCTCATCCCGATATTAACTAACTCTTCACTGATCGATTGAGAGTCAAGAGTGTGGGTACTACCATCGTTATTGTTTCCTTCATCCAATAGTGTTGCTGTAAGACGGCTTAGCATTTTCGATTGGGCCGAGAAATACTTTTACATACAAAGTCTGTTTTAATGATACGAATGTCCATGCTGTTTGAGTGTTGATACGCGTGAGTTGCTGTTTAAGAAATGAAAGAAAAAGTGCGTTTTTCAGTTCAATTTATCTAGGGTGCTGAGTCATTCGTTGTTTCACTGTAGATCCGACGTCCGTTTTATCGGTATGTGAAAAGAAGTCGTGCATTGGACGACCGTCTTGAGTGTCAGCAGGCTTCCACGAACTGTTCTGTCAAGCATCCGTTTTGTTGCGTTGGATTGTGCAAGAAATTTTGAAGGAGCGTCCATAGCTATGTTGTCAGTGTCGCTGCAGTGTTGTGTTATGTGCGAAATTCTAACAGAAAAGTGCGTGGCTCTCTGGATATAAACAAACCGGTCATTTAATTGGGTTGATTGGATTCCCTATAATTATTTTTCGCTCTCTATGGAAAAAGAGAAATAGGTTTTTATCTGCCACGAAAACAGCAATAAACGGTCGTGGCCGGCTAAAAACAAAGTCCAACAGGTAGTAAGCATTCCATTCAATCGGAGCGTAAGTTTCGGGCTTAAAGATAAAAAACAAAATTATTCCATAGTATCGAAAGGATATCCATATTATAAAAAAAACAGTTCTATCTCGCATGGTTTTACACTTTCAAAACTAACTCAATAAATAAAAGTTCGATTTTTGTCATTAAAGAGGGAGAAAAGAAAAAGCAACGCTGTCAAAGTCGTACATCGACCTCAAAGTATTTTGTGTAGAGTGTTTCCACCCTGCCATGAACTGTTGGATGTAGGATCTTTATTTATGATCCTATAAGATAACCATTTTCGTCTTTAAGCGAGATAAATGCTCCGTGAATAGCCTCGTCACAACAAATTGCTGGGTCTAATCTGTTTTCAACTTTAGAAAAAAAAACATTGTTTATGTGTCACGGTTTTGTCAAAAGTCGTCCACATGAAGTGACCGATACAGGGTCCTTTGACCGACACAGTCACAGTTTTGTAAGCAGCCTTCGCCGCCATTAAAGTAGCCTTCATAGTAAACTCTCCGACTTGGAGTCTCTCAAAGACCTATCTTATAGGTGCCACAGTTTTGTGAGTAGCCTTCCCTGTCAACTGTCCCATCGGAGGTCCTCGTTCGCGCAAACAACGACCCACGGACCCGTGGAACGAGTCAACCCAACGGCGAAGGAAAGATGTGATTGGAGATGTCTGCCCAGCTTCAGGATTTCTTCAGGACGTGCGACCGGGACGGGAGTCGATCGATCGACGCGGAAGCCTTCCGGGACTTGTGCTCCCGGCTGAGCATCCCGCCACACGACGCCGACCTCATATTCGACGACCTGGACGTCGATCGGGACGGCAGGATCAGCTTCGCGGACTTCTCTAAAGGATTCTCGAACTTTCTGTCGGCGTCTTCGAACGAGGACGTCGTCGCCCCGCGTCACGATGACCCGGAAGAAGAAGCGGCCAGGAACAACGTGTGGTCGACGCTGACCACGGAAGCCGAGAGGGTCGGCGGAGGCAAGACAAGGTGAGTGGTTGTTTCCTCGCCCCTTTGGTTTAGGACCCTTCACCCAGTCCAGAACCCACCAGCCAGTTGTAAGCAGTCTTTCCCTCCTTCATTCAACAGTGGCTCCTATCCTACGGAGGCACCCATGCATTCTATGCTATGAGAGAGATGACGGAGCAGTGACAACAAACACACGAGATATCCCGTAGTGATTGGGACACACTTTAAGGGGAGGTAGGGCACACCCTAAGGAATCAGAATCCCATAGCAATGTGGGATCCGAAACGCCGTGTTTCTTTACTTGTTAATAATCACTTTAGGAAAAGAGTTTGTCTCATGTCCTCACCGAGTTCCGTATGCAGGGGGCTTGTCTCCAAAATTTTCATGCATGAAACGCAACAGAATTATTTAAATATTGATTTCAGTTCCGTGTTTTACATGAGTTCTTTGGCGAACGAGGGTCGGTAAAGTCGCTATTATTTCAGCACTGGTTCCAAAGCGATTATGACAAGCTGCTACATCGGTCAGCGTTTCCGACCCCACATGGCTATGGGATTCTGAATCCTTATGGCGTGCCCTACCACACCTTAAAGTGTGTCTCTATCATTATGGGACACCCTGTATGTCTTCTCGTTGCTATGGATGGCTTATTTCTTAAAACATGGGTAAAACTATTTGAGCAGATGTGGAGCAGGAGCACTGCAGGGATAATCCAGCGTACCCTGTCTACTTGTAGAATAGGGGGATATTTGCCATCTCATTAAAGGGTAAGGCGTTCAAACTCCCTACCCTCCATTTTTGAGGACAATCTTTCGATTTCAGTGCTTTTTCCGTAGCCCTTAGATTTAGGGGGGAAAAAAGAGAGAGAGGGCCTTTTATTGAATGGCTCTCCAATTTTTAATAATCCAACATGTTTCCTTTATTTTATTCCTTTGTCTAAGAAACTGTTAGTTCCATTGCTACGTTGTGAGAGTTAGGTGTATGAAAAGTGTTAACCCTTTGACCGTTTCCCAATGCTGAAAAAAGGGCAGCGGTTGTCATCGCTCGACTTAAGGACCCGCAAGAGGGCAGACGATCGGAACGTGCATCGCGTGCTACAGATCGAGAGACCCTTTTTGGACGACAGCTGGCTGTGCCCAAAAAGGGTCTCTGGATCTGTGGCACGCGATGCACGTTTCGATCGTCCGCCCTCTTGCGGGTCCTTAAGTCGAGCGATGACAACCGCTGCCCTTTTTTTCAGAATGGGGGCCATCTATCCATCTGTTTTCGCATTCTTCCATTTTTCGGCCGATGTCAGTTCTGTTCAAAAGAATCGTGACCCTTTTTGGACGGGAAAGGACGTGCTCAAAAGTAAAGGATTCTCGTGGAGCTCTGTCACCTGCCACTCTTTTCATAGAAATCCAGGCTATTCTTCGTGACTGGCAACAGTCAAAACGAGTTGGGTGTTCCCAGAGCGAGAACACAGCGCGTTAAAGGGTTAAGTGCCGCTTTGAAAGATTACACTGCAGAATGCTTTTTATGACATGAAAGTATGCGGAGAATGCCATTAAAACGTAATTTTACATCGATTTCCTGTATTTGCAGGTACGTTATGCTTTTCTTGTTTCGTGTACTTGTTAATAATGACTTTGAAGAACTGTTGGCCTAAATTCTTAATTTTATAAACAATGAGCTTTACTCCGAGACTCCGAGGCTTTCTGTGAAAGAGACACTCTTTCTTTTTTGAGAAATGAGGGTCGGAAAGATCACTCTTACTTCGACACGTCTTCCAATGTGATTTTTAGCAGGTGCATTTCCGACTCCACATGGCTACATGATTTTGAGCCGTCTCGGTCCCCTCTACATGCCTTTACACTTTTGACATAGAGTTTAGGACCACCCTGTATATAACAACGGGTCTGTATTGACCGTTTCCTATGACCCCCCCATTAAGATTTTGCGAAACGAGACGATAATAACTCGTTTTGCAGCTACTGTTCGAGATAAAAGATACCCTTTTTTTAGTCTCGTAACCATCCATGCCTAGGAATGTTTCAAAAACGGAGGGGGGGGGGGGTATCTCTGTATAATAAATTCCAGGAGAAAATGAAATTTCAATTATTAATCCTGATATAGAAAAATTCATTCTATAGTGACACATCCTTACGAATCAGTTTGTAGCTGCAATATTTACTTTTAATAAGCAGTATTTTATTCGTTTATCCGAAATTTCGTAAAAGGAAATTCGCTGTAATGACATTCCATTGTAAGTAGGGCGGAGATTTTCTTTACTTTACACTGAAATAAACAATGAACCTGTATCCGTTACGAAATTTTTAGAAAAAATTCTTATAAATCGAAAATTTTGCAGAATGTATCTCTCTCTGAAAAATTTTGCTGTGCCGTTCCATGGGGTCTAACAGTTTTTACAGAAAGATTCATAAAAGACGCTGTTTTTCAACTTATTTCAGTATCTAGTTCAACTTATAAGGAATGATCCTGAATGTGTGAACCCAGATCCTCAGAGAGTTTTTGTTTCTACGTGATCTACTGACTACGAGGTGTACTTTCCGTGCTATTTCAACCCAGCAGATGGCAGCACCAAATTGTCATTCTAAAAATAGGCTTTCGCGAACTCTGAGCATTGTAGTTTTTTTTTTTATGGCGTTTTCGACTCTCACAATTAACTTACCTATGACCAGGGTCGTAACAACCCTCCCCCACCTTCTATTAGAAGAAAAAAACGATCAGAAGAGAAAAGGTATCCAAATATTGGAAGAACATAATTTTTTACTAATTTTGTCAGCAGTTGTTTGTTTTTAGTATAGCTACTAGATGGCAGCATCACTGTTGTAAGCATAAGCTAAATGATTCAGACGGAAGCTCCTGTTTCAGCGGTTTAAACGCTTAAACCGAATGACAAATGAATGATTTATAAACCACATATATTTTATATAATTCCGAATACCTTCGAAAAACTTTTTTTTTAAAACATTTTATAAATATATTATAACCATTTTTTTAAATTCAATTTTAATAAGCATTAATAATGGACAATAAAAATTTACTATATTTCAGAATTATTTTCCAAAAATGTAAAAAAACAAACAAAACAGTAATACCTTCCAATAAAGGACACCCAAAGATTAATAATAAATGACACCCCCAATTAATGAAATAATTAAAATTATGGAAAGAAAAGGAGAACATGTTTTTTGTATTTACACGAAAATTTATTGGAAGTAATCCGCAACACGGGTTTATTTACAAGCATGCGTTTTACAAGCTTTTTTTCCAAATGGATATTGTACTGACTTGCCTCACCATGGCACAGTAGTTATGTCACTGGAAATGACGGGCGAAGTGTGAAGGTTTCGGGTCCATCGCTTGTCCGTCGACCTAACCTTTCGGAGTTTTCCTTGTGTTGTCCTTCTGACGAGGATTTATAAGCGGACTTCGAGCCAAGAACACAAATCCGATATACTTGTCCCCAATAACAACAACTGACTTATCTTTTAAGAGACCTTCATAATCTCCATAATTTACCATGAATTTTTTTCAATTCCTACTATTAGGTCACACTTTCCGTATTTATATATCCGTACAAATTTTCAATCGTTCATAAAATACTTTTTTATTCATCCACTCAAGTTCAAAAATATTTTTTTAAACTTGTAGTGGATGACACTGGATGTTAATACAGTTTTGGTCCCAATCAGCTGGATCATTAATCTACGGGATCGCCCAAAAGATTCGAAATACAGGCAGGGCCTTATTATCGCAAGGGCAAATCGGGACTTTGCCCAGGGCCCCCGACGCGAAAGGGCCCCCCAATTTCAAATATTGTTCTGAAATATATTTTTTATATCAAAATGTTATGAAAAATAAAATACATTTCATAGAAGGGGGCCCCCAAATTCATCAATGCCTGGGGCCCCCGTTGGTCATAATCAGGCTCTGAATACAGGACGCTCTATGGGCCGAAATTCATTCAACTCGCATATCTCAAAAACTATTAGACGTAGAATGTTGAAACTTTATATTCAGGATTATTGTCACATCGAGTTGTGCACCCGCCATTTCGGTCCCATTCAACTGCATAGTTTATATACTGGGCCGCCCAAAAGATTTTAAACACATGACGCTCTATGGGCAGAAATTCGTTAAAGCGTATTTTAGAGGTATTAGACTAGTTCAACGACTCAGAAGTGATATAGGCTGTTAAGGGTTACAAAATGAATTTTTCCATCGAAAAAAGTGTCTTTATCATTTATAGTGCTGCTACAGGAACACTCGAAAGATTTCCAACACTTTACGGTCCATGGCAGTTTTAGGGACATTCATCCATTTCAAGTACAATACCGTCCTACCCTATAGTTAGGTCATGGTCCCACCACGGTCACGTGCCTCCTTCAAGAATGATGCTAAAAGCCACCAAGCTTGGCGGCTTTCGTACGTGCGTATGTATCTTACTCTCAAATCTCAAAAACTATTTAGTCGTAGAATGTTGAAATTTCATATATAAGATTGTTATAACATCTAGTTTGGTTCCAATCTGCTGGAGAGTTTATTGACAGGACGATCCAAAAGAATTTCAATACATTAATATCTATGTACATCTTCAGTCCGTCATTGTTGGGTCCATGCCCAAAATCTCGCCATTTGTCATTGATTTTGGCGAGTTCTTCCAAAATATTGCCAAATTTGGCGATAGTCAGTCATTGGGTCCATGCCCAAAATATCGCCATTTGTCTTCGTCCTCGGTGAGTTTTGGCAAAATATCGCCAAATTTGGCGATAGTGAGTCATTGTTTGGTCCATGCCCAAAATCTCGCCATTTTTGGTCGACCTTGGCGAGTTTTGCCGAAATATCGCCAAATTTTGGCGTACTTGTTGAGGGAGGCACAAGTTTTAGAGTTCTGCGAAATGCGATATTATTTTTGGCGATATTTCGCGAATTTTTATATTTAGGAATTGACTTTAACATTTTTTTTCTAATATTACTTGTTTAAATTCATATGGACGAAGATGAATTGAGTGGGGCGTCGTTACCACCGGCACAACTAAAAAAGACTGCGTCTCCAACGCATGTCTCGCGACAGGCAACTCATCGTGAATGTTAAAACCAGCGACCTTTGACAGCTGTTTGCTCTGTCCTTCGAATTGCGTTGTCGTTTTTCTTAAGGTGTCCCGTCTTTTAATGGGCGTTTCTCTTCTTTTTGTTTGACTGGTCTCAGCAGCGACGGCAAGCTGAAATGGCTCTTGAACGAGCTTCAGACCTCGGAGCATCGCCACCTGGTGCCCCTGCTGGAAGGCGCGGTGGAAGAGCTGGTCTCGAGCCTGAGGCAGCTGCAGGAGGAGAAGGCCAGGCTGGAAGAGTCCTGGCGCAGGTCAGTGTCAGCCCTTCCGCTGTCTACTGTCACCCGCGACCCATTCGCAATCGAAATAACTGTGATTTCTTTCTCGAGCAGGGAGAAAGTCGAGCACCAGCGGCACCTGAAGAGGATGGAGGAAGAACTGGACAGTCAGGTCAAGGAGGTCGAGTGCCGGATGAGGATGAAGGTGAGTGCCGCCCGAAACAAGATTCGGATGACGTTTCAGAGTCGACATCCGAGTGACCGCGCACCCCCTTCTGCGCAGGTTCTCCTTTTGTATTCTACCCGGGGAAAAAAGATGCTGGAAACATCCGTTTTAAGCAGGGCAGCCGGGGCTCTCGCCCTGGGCCTACTCATTGAAAGGGCCCACGAATTTTCTATTTTTCAACACATTTTTTTATGTGTTTAAAAAATCAAACTCTTCAAAAAAATTGTATAAGAAAATTTAATTGCCATTTTTTCGAAAATATTCAAGAGTTGGCTGCTCATTCTCTGGCATTTTACTCTCCTCTAAAACCCGTCAGCATTGGACCAAAATCCGTGAATTCAAAGTCTGAGCCTCTCCTTGTAAGATTTATTATTAAAAAAAAAACTATCTCGTAGGTTTTAAGCTATGTAGGGTAAGGTTTGCAATTCTTTACATTTATACTTTTAAAAAGTATATATGTTACAGTGAAAACCCGAATGAACGATAGTGCGTTCGCCGAGTCGAGAGAACGAAACTAAACAATTGCACGCGCAAACGGGCGATGAGTCAACACCTGGCATTTTGCCAAAGCGCCCAGCACAGTGTGAATTTCTGCTTTCTTCCATGGACGCTGTTTGGAATTTAAAAAGGTTCAATTCGCCTCACTAGGGATGGGAAAATTGGGCATAGAGCCGAGGCGATTGAAATGTGAAACCTATGACCTTTGTTGAAGGCGGGCAATCGATGAAAATCGTAGCAATGCATATTGGCTTTCTTTTACTTTTCGGAATGATTTCTCTGTTTTGTTCTCAGGCGCAGGAGGAAGTGGAGGACGAAAGGAAATCCCTTCAGTCGAAGATGGATACGGAACTGCACAAGCTGGCCGCCATAGAGAAGGTAATAGACTGGATACAGTGTTATACTCTCATGTTTAAAGGGTAAACAGTGCGTGCTTAGAGTTACTTTTACAGTGGCTACGATACTAATCTTTAATTATTCTAATGAAGAAAAGTTGCGTGTTGTGATCATTCAAGATGTACTTTTCCAGTTATTTTATTCGTCATTTGCAACAACACTGCAGTTATTCTCAATCCAAACGTATCGCGCAGTTATCATTATACAAAACAAACTGCAAATAAGTGTATGAACATGTTGCAGAATTGTAGATTAATTCTCATAGACAATTTATTACTGAATTATTTGACATTTACATTCATTTTATTATGGCCTGCGGTCAGTTAAGCACTAGCGAACTTGTTACGACAGGATTTTTGCTGGTGCTGCCCTCTAGTGACATTTATCCGCGTGCTCTTTTCAGGTGTTCGCGTGGTTTCGGACCCAGTGCCCCGTCGAGCCCGTGGGCGATACCCGCCTGGACGAGGTGAGGTCGAAGCTGAACGAGGCCGTCTACGACAACCACCAGCTGCGCATGTCTCTGCTGGACACGCAGACGAGCATAGCGCTCATGCGCAGTGAGCTCATACAGCTGCGCACGCTCTACGAGGAGAAGTGCCGGGAACTCAGCAGGTGATTCTTGTTTCAATTGGGTGCTGCCTTGGTAACTACCTGGGTAATGGAAAAAACCAACGCCCCCTAGAGAGGAAAGCCGCGGCGCTTACTTGTGACGTCACACCGAGTAGGTAAAACAAAGCTTTTCCATTGGGTTTCTCCTCTCTCCCGCGGCGCGATGAGAAACCCAATGGAAACGCTTTGTTTTTCCTACTCGGTGTGGCGTCACAAGTAAGAGCCGCGGCTTTCCTCTCCAGGGGGCGTTGGGTTTTTTCGGGGCGTTGAAAAAACACACCTGATTGTGGAATTTGAAATGAAATGAAATGTGGTGTTACGGTCAATTATCTGCGTGAGGTGATCTAGGACGAGGGGTGGGATTGCCCTCCTTGGGGGACTTTTTAAGGGATCCTAACCCGTAAATTAATTGTGTAAAAGAAGGTTTCTCTCTATTCTAAAAAAAAAAGTAAGTCCGCTGTCAGAGCTTGTTGACCTATCTTCTCCTAAACCGTGGGGATTTGAATTTCGAGAAACATGTTTCCGAATGCGGAAAACTCCGAGGAACCTGATAAGGTGACTTAAATTTCGAAAATCGAATTATTTTAGAAGATATTCATAAAAAACTGAAAAAATAAAACAGAATGGTTGCCAGATTTGTCATAAAATCATTCATTCCTTTGCAACAAAGCACAATTCCAGTTATGTAGAATCACGTGAAATTGTCAAACACGAAGTAGAATGACCTCCATTTTGCACCCAATTAAAAAGTATATGAAATAAGTCACTCAAAATGTGTTACACAAAGTGGACCCTTTTCAAATAGTCAGTTCGCTTAGACAACAGGAGTTTAGAATGAGCGATGATTCGTTTTTTCCAAAACAGAATAACTAATATCTTGAAAATGAAAAATAATTAAAATGCAGATTATTTGAAAGCCGGTTCGGTCCAGCTGGATTATTGGGTACCCGTAGAAATATTGGGCGGCGTTCACTATGCCATTATAGCAGTTATAGTACACTTTGGATATAGGCCAGCGCGGCGAGAGGGTATCATTCGTGGTGCTCAGTACGCCCATCTGCAAAGAATTATGTCAATGAAAATAGGGATAACGGTTTTCCGGGAACCTTCAATGAACAGTCATTATAGGCTGTGAGCCTGTGTCCATCGCCCCATCATGAAAAGTCGTCATGGGTGGCAAGCTATCCTACCTGTTCCGTAGTTTTTATCCAAGAAAACACATGAATGGCTGTTTTCTTAGAGCTCATTTTTAACTATACCTATACGCAAGTCGCCCAATTATGATAATTCTCCATCATTGGCTCATACGCAAGGCGTACCATGTGTTTCACATCATTACAAATAGTGCGAGGTTTCAATTTTTATGTTCCAAGCAACCTGCAAGAACCCAGCAATACGTAGCTCGGTCACATTCTATATTTTATCCAACGTCTGGGTTTCGTTTGTTGAAAGAGTGTCTTTTTTACGAATAAGTCTTTTGAGGGGCCCAATGCCTCATACGAAATGCGAGTCTAGAGGCTTTGGCTCCTAGTTTTGTAAAAATATGCATCTAATGTTATGACCGCGCAAAATTTCTGTCATGCCATTAAAAGCCCATTCATAATAGTGTCAATTATGTTCTCTTAACATCATTTCGTTCTGGAGGATTCAAACATTTTAGCGCGTTCTATACATGAAATACTCAAAATAAATAAAACTTTATAAAATAACACACGTAAAAGGTACTTATTAATTCAAACACGCGTTTAAAAATTCGATCTACTTCAGTAGCAACCCAAGTCCAAGCACAGACTGGGACAGGGAATTGAAACGAAAGTAAACAGAAAACAAAAGCGAAGAGCGGGTTGCCAATCGGCGAAGGGAAAGAGCCAAAAACCAGGGAGGATAAGAAAAGGGGAGAGGGAAGAGGGTAGATTAAAAATAAAATATAATATAAAATAAGTCAATCCATGTGCCATTTCTTGGGTCCATAAAATCCTTTTTCTATTCTTTTTGTTTTCAGTGAGAAGGAGAAAATTCTGGAAGTCCTGCAGGAGCAAGATCACCTGAGCAGACAGCTCAACTTACTGCAGTAAGTTAGAAACTTGATTTGTTATGGTTAGTACCGTCCATCCACGCTGGAATCATCTGCCGGGCTCCATCTTTCAGAGCGGTTTCGATTTCTACGACAACAGAGGGCGATTTTTCAGAACGTATGGGCAGCCCAAGATGATAGGCCAGCATTATTGCAACGGAGCGATGCGAAAGAAAGAAATAAAACTCTTCTTCTCAAAAATTCTGTGATTAAAAATGATTGAACGAGGGAATAAGAAAAGGCTTTCATAAAACTTCGTGAGAAAAATAATGAATGTCTGTTTTATAAAATGATGTCAGCCCATTTTCAATTGCCAAGCATCCACTAGAGTAGAAAGCCTGTAGTTCCAGACTTTCTCATTTTTCTAAACTGTATGGATATTTGTGAAAGCGGTCCCACGATCCATGTCTGTCCCGGGCCCCGTGTGGGTTCAGTCGGGCTCACCTCGTAGCAGAGAAAGCGCCCTCTGATGTCGGGTTATTGAACTCTTTAACCCTTTGAGGCGCAACCCTTTCCCCATGCTGTAAAAAGGGCAGCCGTGGCCATCGCTCGACTTAACGACCCGCAAGAGGGCGGACGATCGAAACGTTCATCGCGTGCCACAGATCCAGAGACCCTTTTAGGACGCAGCTGGCTGTGCCCAAAAAGGGTCTCTCGATCGGTGGCAACGGCTGCCCTTTCTTCAGCATGGGGCCCTCTATCCAGCTGTTCTCGCATTCTTCCCTTTTTCAGCAGATGTCAGTGCTGTTCAAAAGAATCTTTTGACGGGAAAGGAAGTGCTCAAAAGTAAAGGATTCTCGTGCAGCTCTGTCACCCGCAACTATTTTTATAGAAATCCAATCTATTCTTCGTGACTGGCAACAGTCTAAACGTCCGAGGTGGGTGTTACCAGAGCGGGAACACTGCGCGTTAAGGGGTTACCAGCTCTCCCTCGGAAAGTCTTGCCCGCGTTCTAACCGTGTTCTCTCTCTCTCCCACAGCGACGCCAACAGACGTCTTCTGGACTCCCACGACGCGCTGAAGAACAGCATGGAATGCAGCGTCCGACAGGTGGGTGGCTTCTCTTTCACATCACGGGCCTGAAAATAAATAAATGAATCTTTTTTTTTTTTTTTTCAATCCTTGAACGCAATACGAGGCGACGAGACACTGAACCTATAATAGACAGCTGAAGTATGAAGGTCCCGCGTTCGAACGTACCGCGCGTCTGTCGATCGAACGGTCTGGAGTTTCGGGTGGTTTTTTTCATCTGCCACCAGGGTGCGAATTGAACATTTTCTCCAAAGGGGGACATTTGAAAGAAAGCATTCTCCTGGGGGGGGGGGGGGGCACTTGAAAAGAGAGAAAAGGAAAAGGAGGGAAGGTGTAAAAGCCTCACTCACGTGATATTACACGAAAAGTGCAGTCGCCGACACGTCTGGGAACTCACTTTTATTCAAACAAAAGTCGTAAATTGCTTGTTCAACGGTATCCCAGATACACAAGCTACATACAGTGTACCTGTATCGGAAGTCTCCCATGAGGGTTTTGAGCTTAGAAAAGAGACGAAATTCTAAGGCAGTTGCCTTAGAGTAGAGTTACAAACGATAACATTCATTTTGACTTCATTTTCAAATCGTCAATCACCCGTTTAATATTTCTTCAGCCGGGGACAAATAGTATCCCTGGCAGGGATCCATTCCTATTTCTCTAGCCAGGGATATTACATTCTTCAGCCGGAGACGATCCCCGGCAGCGTTTTCCCAAACCCTCAAGACTTCACGCACTTGGCGAAAACAGGAGGGAGCCAACAGTTTGGCGGAAGAGAGATGTGCATTGCGAAAGCCACCCTCTCATCAGGGCTATAGAATCAGGGCTGGGTCAATCGCCTGCGAGCAGACTTCGTGCGATTACACGATCAACTGTAATCGATTACAAGAATTGATATGAATTACGATTACGATTACTAACAATTTCCAAATAGATTATGACTAGTGAATATTAATTTAGTAAAATAACAGTAATCTTGATGTTAAAGAAATCAAATATCAAAAGAATCTATCAATAATGCAATTTTATCATAGCATTTTTGAAAAATTTGTAAAATATTATTTTAGTCATCGATTACAGTCGATTGTAATCGGCACGAAGTCTGCCTGCGAGAAGTGAAGACAGGGGGGATAACTGAAGACGTAGTATGGTTCCCGCGTGAAAGGGAGAAGTCGTGGAGATAATGTTTTCTCAATGACTTTTATTAGATTTTTCTCACTTAAAATGTTATCTATGACATTTAAGATTTAGTGTGATATATTTTTAGGAAAAATTAAAACAATTGCTTTTGTGAATCCCTTTCTATTAGTAATATATAATATACATAGGCTCTCAAAAATATATTCAAGTAGAAACCAGATTTTCTGCTTTGAGATAAAGTAATGAATATAGGATTGTTTTCTAAAAAAAGAAAGAAAAGAATCATTCAAAATAAAACATTATGCACCAACTTTCTTTATGTGTGTGTGTGTGTGTTTAAATGTTAAAAAATATACAGTAAAACCCATTTAAAAAATTCCGCTAAAAGTCTTAAAAGTTCTATTTGCGGTTCCCTATTTTTTCCTATTCTTACAATGTGAAAACAACCCGTTTAAAAAGTTTCGTTCCAAACACTTTCCTGCTTAAAAAGTCTGTTTTCACTTCTAAGTTTACATTCAGAGCGCGCTTACATGTGACTTTCGTTTTTTGTTTTGCTTTGTTTTTAATTTTTTTCCCTTTCTTATTACTGTTTGAAAAATCAATTTTTAGGACTGAAAAAGTATGGCATTGGCCAGTGAAATGCTAACAGTGCATGAAATTAATGAGGTTACAGAAAATTAAGAAATGAGCTAAACTGAATAAGAGATTGCAGAAATTCTTAGTTTTCCGGATACTGTAATAGGACTAGAAACTTTTCACCGTCTTATTAAAAGTGTTGAAGATAATTTTTTTTTTAATGAAAGACCAATTGAAGATCGCCGATAAAAACACAAAAACTAATTTTTTTTTTTTTTTTTTCGTCTGTAAAGTCGATTCTAATAATGCTTAAAGCTGATATTTTTAAAAGATTTATGTAAAATAGTTAAGTTAATTTAGTGTTTTACTTTATTAACTAATTTTTTAAGGTGCAAAACAATTATATAAGTACTTTCTATAATATTTTAATAAAGTAAAAAGATTTTTCGTTTAGATTCTTTAATTTTTTTTTCTTTATCCAGGATGCATACTTTCCTTTTTAATTTTCCAATTTCAGATGTTTTATTTTTTTTATATACAAAAGGGTTCTTTTTAATTTCTGTGCCATGATTTTAAATGAACGACGATTTTTATTTTTTAATATTGTTAATTTCCTTCTTGCACACTCTAACTCAATTTTGAAACTGCTGATTTCTTCTTCCAGTGCATCACAGTTTTTACAACTGTCTTTCGTTGAACTTTCATTCAAGTTTACTTCATCATCATCATTTATTGTATCTTCTGGTCGTATTTTCTTAGGACTTAAATTATACTTAGTCTACTGAAAGCATCTTCCGAAACTTTCCTCTTTTTTTTGCCTTTCCGATCTAGGATTTGTTTTTTCTTCCAATTTAAAAGAAGGTAATTAAACTTGTAGGAATCTTTTAATATTTTTCTTATAGGCAGACCTAAAAGTCTGTTTTGTAAGTCATCAATATAATGGCTTTCTTCGAAGTGTTCGCTGCACATTCGAGCATTTTTGGGTTAACCCTTTGAGGCGCAACCCTTTCCCAATGCTGAAAAAAAGGCAGCCGTTGCCATCGCTCGACTTAACTACCAGCAAGAGGGCGGACGATCGAAACGTTCATCGCGTGCCACAGATCTAGAGACCCCTTTTTTGACGACAGCTGGCTGTGCGGCACTGCCAGCAGTCGTCAAAAAGGGGTATATATATATATATATATATATATTACAATTATTATATAAATTATATATTAATAATATATTAACCATCCTTATCTCCTAAAACACATGCCCCTGAGAAATAAAGTTCCAATCAAATAGATAAAAAGTGGAATCATCACAGTAAAATTTCTCAATATATAAAAATGATAGTTTATTATTGAAGATTAGTTAAAAAAAATTCTTGGTGAATTCATTACGCTTGATAACGAAATATTGACTTATTTTGCATGTTCTCAGTTTTGAATAATAAGGAAAAAATAACTATATGTTTCAATATGAAGCTAGAAATTAAACTTACAACAGAAAATTAAGAAATCTACTATTACTAAGACAATTCCGTTAAAAAAAAAATAAAAAAAAACGTCGGTAGCACCAAATTTAAAATGTTAGGCATTTTTTGAAGTGCTTATAAAAAAGTTTTAAGCATTTAAGTTGTGTTTTTATCTGTAAATGAATGGCTTTACAGATAAAAACACAAATGTACATAATACAGAATGTATAATTATATACATTTCTTACTCTACCATTTATTATTTAACAAATTACATGTATCGGACACATGTTTATTAAATGCAATAGATCAATAAACCTATTCTGATAATTACGCTCAAAAAAAGTATATGGCGCCAAAAAGAACATGCGATAAACAATTTTAAAGTGCCTAGGATAAAATTGGAGCCGATAAGTTAAATTTTATCTATAAATAAATGTTTTATACATACAATCATATATATATATACTTTTCATATTCTACCAATATATTAAACTAATTACATTCTTTAAACACATCAGAAAAGCGCGCCTGTAATTACATCACAAATTCTTGAGGCGGTCTTACTAGCATTGCAACCTTATAGCGACTACAAGCTCGCGTAACTCCTCTCTTTCGCCAAATCGTGGGCGCGCTCCTGTTTTCGCCAAGTGCGTGAAGTCTTGAGGGTTTGGGAAAACGCTCCCCAGCATCCCCCCGTCCATTCGCACCCTGTCTGTTACTCTACTACGTGTTAGAATCCTTAAAAAAAAGTCTACCCCCCAAGAAACCCTTTTCTAGGTTTGCCATAATTCAAAAGACTCAAACTAAGTTAGAGGAAGTAATAATGATCGCTAAAAAATTTCTATACACAGCTTTTGGCGGGAAAATGGATTTTGACCCTTTCAAAATTGGATGAATTTTTTGCATGGCATGTCAGTGCATGCATGATCCATTCTGAACAACAACTGACCCGTTCATTTTGTCTTGTTTTTTTTTTTTTCGTAACGTTAGTAACTCGCCTAACTCAAAAACTGTTTGCCGTAGAATGACGAAATTTCATAATGAGGATTGCCTTAACATCCGGTTGTGCATTTCGCTTTCCGATGGCAATCGACTGAGAAGTTTATTCACATTAGGGTCACACAGATCTGCAGGCAGTCATTATTGAAGTCTTGCCCGAAATTTCTTCAAACGTCGCCCATCTTCGGCAAGTTTTGGAGAAAATGCTGCTAAAATAGTTTTTGAAAATTGAATCCATCTTGGCGATATCTCTGATACTTGCCTCCTCTGATACTCGCTCTGATAAATCTCCAAACTTTGTTACTATTCAAGTTTCTTATCTCAGTTTCAAATAAAATAAGTTCGAATGAGGTGTATCCAAAATTTACTGACGGCGTTACCCAAAAGACTATCCATTCAGTCAGACTTGTGGCCAGTTCATTGTTAGACAGTCATGAATTGGGTCTTCCCTAAAATCTCGCTCACGGTCGTCCAATTTTGAAGATTTGGAGCAAAATAAAACATTATTGACGACTTTATCGCATCTCAAGGGGACTAATCTCGGGTTCTGGGTCTCTGTCTCTCTTCTTCCTACCTCCTATTCCTCTCCTATTTTCTAATGCCAACCAAGTAACATTCCGTAGACTGAGGCAGGAGTACCTCCCAGACTGGGAGAACCGTGAGAGGAAGGAAGTCTAAGAAAAAGCGAGTTCTAGATCCTTGTCCGTGGAGTTGTCCACCCTTGAATGATTCGGAACATCCTAAGAAGTATTCCAAATACCGGGACATTCTTAAGCGGTTTGATTCCAACCAAGTAACGTTCGTAGACTGAGGCAGGAGTACCTTCACTAGGAGTATCGCAAGGGAGAGGAGAGTCTCAAAGCGAGTTGTTGTACTTACATCTATGGGTAGCTGTTACTTTGTGGAATAGTTATTCGGAACACCTGAAGGAGTATTCCGAACACGGGAACATTTTTAAGGTCTTGCATTCTAATTGCAACAAAGGTATCCTTCGGAGTCCGATGCGAGCTTACCTCCCTGACAGTTTTCACTGGTGCAACCGTCAACGAAAGTCCAAAAGCGAGTTGTAGATCTTTGTGCCCCGTTCAATAATTTTTTGGAACACCTTAAGAAGTATTCCGAATACCGGAACAGTCTTAAGCTGTCTGTTACGTACTCATTTTAACCACGTTCCATTCGTGGACTGAGGCAAGAGTACCTCAGTTAGAGTACACATCCATCTGTGTGTTGGAATACTTATTCGGAACACCTGAATGAGTATTGTATTCCGAATGCGGGAGTATTTTTAAGATCTGTTCCATTCTAATTCCAAACAAGTAACATTCGTAGGCTGTCCTTTCCGACACTTCTCACTGGGAGAACCGTAAAGGAAAGGAATGTCTAAAAGAGAGTAGGGGCGAGATTCAAGTGAAACACAATTCGAACGTTTTTCTCGTCGAACAGGGGAAACTTCATAAAAATACATCAGTGTTTCTTATTCAACTGAAACAAACCAGTCGTGTTTTGATCACGTGACAGCGCGATAGGTTTGTTCATTGGAAGTATTCTGGGGACTGAAAAACGTTCGATTCGAACTCGATCGCGCGCGTTTCACTTGAATCTCGCCCTTACAGATCCGTCTTTTTGCAATGGTGCACCGTTGAATAATTATTCGGAACACCTTAAGTAGCATCCGAATACCAGAACATTCTTACTCGGTCATTCTGTAAACAGGCCAAAGCAATAGTAAGTAAAGGTTATCAAAGTTTTATATATTAATAAGTTTTTCTTTGTGAGACTCTATTATAGTCATTTTTGTTTGTGTGTTTCTATCTTCCAAACATGAACTTTGAGAACTTTAAATCCATTCTGTTTAAGCCGAGCCACTTCTTGGAAGCCGTCAGGACTTTTCAGAATTTATTTAATTATAAACTTAATGATATTATTTAATGAATAAATATAGATAAAAATGTTATCATTCAAAAAAATATAGGATGCCACCCTCACTTAAGTTAGGGTGACTCCTCCCCCCCCTGAAAAAAGAGGGTGCTCCCCTGAATAGAAAATCTGGCTATGGGCCTGAGCTAGGGTTACCAGCGTCCGGGGACAAGTGATGATTTTGCGCCCCCTCCTGTTTACCAAAATGCAATGGAGGTTTCGCATACAATTTGGCGCCCCCTAGGTGCTACGCCCGGGCACAGATGCCTCTCCTTGTCCCCCTTTTAACTACGCCACTGCGCCCAGTTGGATACCCAAACTGAATTTCTAAAACGGAACGCAGCTTTGCGATGTCTCGCATATTGGACTAAAAATCGGGGAACCTAAATATAATTACCCGTGACTAAGTTTCAAATGAAAAGTTCTAGGGATGGACGCGAGATGAAAAATAGGCGTCTCGCAAAACAGCCGAAAAGCTTTGTCTCCACTCGCCAAGAAAGCTGCTGCAGGCCTCTGTCACGTCTCGCAAAATTCCTGTATCGTAATGCTAAAAATGTGGATCTCGTCTAGCAGAAAGCTATCAATCTCTGTCTCGTCTCTCAAAATCTGTGTACCTTAATGTTAAAAATGTTGGTCTCGTCTAACCAGAAAGCGGTCGATCTCTGTCACGTCTCGTATCCATCCCTGAAATGTTTGGATGAAGTGCTGCTGCAGGAATGTTTTCACGTCTTGCAGGCTCTTACGTCAGGCGGCGGAGGGCTGGCCCGGGCCAAAAGCGGATCGATCATCGGCGACTACCTGGATCTGAATTTTTCCAGAGACTGCCTCAACAGGTGAGTGGCGACGTTATCTCGCGCCTTTTGTGACTCTTGCGGTTCATTTGGATTCGGGAGATTCGGATATCGGTTTGAACTCGTGTACCTGCTTTAACTCTACGAGGCTCATTTTTTTTTTCTGCGTCAGAAATGAATGTTCAAAAAATATGTTAGTGATTAGTACTAGGGGAAAAACAGTTTAAAAAATAATAACCTAGTATTTTACTAGAAAATTACTTTTTAATTTCAGTTTTGTGTGCGGTGCACTGGGCCTTAGCTATACTTTTTGGGTATTTATTTTGAAATTTCAGTATTCAAATCAGTTCTCGATAGGTCGAACTCCAACACACAGTCCGTTTTTCTGGGTCCAAACTCTTCGCTCACTATTTTTTTGTTCATTTTCTACACTGCCCTCTAATAGTTAAAGTACAACCTATTTTTGTGAATAATATGGAAACAAATGAACATAGAAGCAAAAAAATTAGACTGACTGAGCACTAACTAGTTCTTTATTGAGTGCGACACAGAAATTTACGTAAATTCAACACAAACATGGTGTAAAAGCAAAAGAACACTTTTGGTAGAAAAGTCCACTTTTGGAGAAAATAGTTTATCAAAGCTTTTTGTGGAAACATGGGGTGGAAACATTACAAAAAGGAATTCTAATTAGGAATGTGTCCACCCCTAACTGCAATGTACTGGCGGCATCGATTCTCCAAGCTGCTAATGAAGTTGTCGGACACCTCAATAGGGAGCGAAGACCACGCACGGATGAGTCCTTGTTCCAGCTCATGCAACGATCTTGGAGGAGGACTTGAAGCAGACACTTGTCTGCCAAGGTAGTCCCAAGCATGTTCTATCGGACTGAGGTCTAGAGATCGAGCTGGCCATTCCATTCTCTCCAAACATTAACTCTCAAGATAATCCTCAACAAGCACAGCTCGGTGAGGTCGGGCATTATAGTCCGTCAGAATGCAATCACTGCCAATAGCGGCAGCCTATGGCCGAACATAGGCATCAAGGATCTCGTCCCGATATCTCACACCAGTCATAGTTCCTCCCTGGAACACATGCAGGTCAGTGTGACCATCGAATGGGATCCCTGCCCAAACCATTATTCCACCACCTCGATAACTGTGTCTTTCCACAGTGTTGGATGGATAGTATCGGATGCTTCGTTCCCTCCAGATAAGCAGACGTCCTGAATCGCTCTCGAATGTCTATGCCATAGTATTTTATAGACGTAGAAGAATGATCAAAGTGGCTGTTCCACATGGGGTCGGTACCAGTTGGCTTGTAGGGTTAAAACCCTACACGACGGGGTGTTCCATGAAAGATGATAACACACTTTAACTCTCCACCTGTCTGTGATAAGTGGAGAATGTCAGTTGAAAAAAAAATTCAAAATAAGGTAAGGGGGAAAAAATCTACGTCGAGAAGAAAAGCCACACTTTGTAAATTTGTATAAGATCTCCCCCGCCCCCATACGAAAAAATGTGCCCCATACGCTATTCAGGGGATGTACAAAATTTGAGAGTTCAATTCTAAGAAGTGTCGGAAATAGGAAGATGGGGATAAGGCTGACTTAAACCCCTCATCAATGGCTCTCGAATGGAAAAACGCTCGTTTCAGGGTTCGAGCAGAAATGACGAAAGAAAAAATCTTTTTTCAATGGTATTAAACATTCCCATTCAAATTAATGTATAGCCCCTGATCATGTTTGTTAAACGATATCGTTGAGACGTTTTAGGACGAAAGAGTGACATTTTGTATATCACCGTATGAGCGTTTGGGGCACACATTTAATTGCATCAATATAAAATTCGAGAAAGCTTGACAAGAAGCTTTCCCTTCTGAGGGGCAGACCTGCGACTGACTGTTCTTTTTTAAAATTTAATCTTGTAAAATGTTCAGCAATGCTCCGGACCCTGTACTAATTTATCTAATGAAAAGGATCCATGGTTAATTAATTTTTGTGCTTGCGATTTTGATCCTGTAGGTCGTTTAAAAATGCGCGGTTTTGTGAGACTGAGCCATGCAGAGGACTTAACGTTTATGCAGAGTGACGATAGTTTGCCGGAAACGGTTGCGTTCCGTCATCGTACTCAAGAAAGTAAAATTTCCGCAGGAGAATGGGCATTTTGCGGTCTTCCGTAAAGTACAAAAATGCTTACATATCACGAATAACAAGCGCCCTATAACAAGCCTCACGAATAACAAGCGCTTGCGAAAGGTAACTCTGTTACTTTGATTTTGCCACCTTATAAGTAAACTTTAACTTAGATACGCCATTCCGTCCGCTATAGGGCTCATGTACCAACTATCGGAAAGCCCGTTTCCATGTTTTATAACACATCCTATTTTTTTTAGAAAATAAATCACTCAATAAAAGAGCGCTCTTTGTGGACGCCTTTTATTGTGAAACTAAAATAGGGCTGTTCATTTTTTCTAACAACATGGACATCCACGGAATAAACCCTGGGAAGTCCTGTTAACGAAGTGAAAGACCCATGTTCGAACATGCAGTGATGACTTTTACTTCATTCTCAGGTGCCCGGAGGAGGAGGACTTGGAAGAGGACCTTCAAGAAGAAGAAGAAACTCGGTGGCAACAGCGACCCCGAGATCAAACGAAGGGCGTGGTCATGCGCAGGAAGTCGTCCACAGCGAAAGAGGACGCGCATGCAGGTAACGATAGATAGCTCACTTAACGATTGGTCACTGGAGATTCAGGTTCTTCAGCGTTTTCTGGAACATTCACCAAAGCTTTACGACGGCACGTTTCACAAACGATTACCGCGCATCTTTCTGACCCGATTCTGCCTAGGGACGTGGGCCTATCTCGCCTCGGGTAAAATCTTCAAAAATGTATCTCGTTTCCCCTCGCATCCGCTTCGTTATTCTACCGCAACTCAACCGAAAACGCAAGAAAGCGTATTCGAAATTTCATCTGAAACCATTTTGAATATTTACAAACACTGCAGTTTGTTTGTCACGCACCAGATGTTGTTCGACTGGTTACTAGGTCGAAAATGCTCTGTCGTTTCGATATTCCCGAATCATCGTTGGGCTTAGCTTCCTGTCTCGATCGTAGATATAAAAGAACAACTGGATCGATAACAAAAAGCTGAAAATGTGTAGCCTTTGACATCTCTGGATTTAACTAGCATGCCTGCAAAATGGCAACTTGTCGAATCGACCATCTTTTTCCACAGATCGTGTCACCGTGAATCTGCTGCGGGGCCTGCTTTCGTACTTCGATGCGTCATCCAAAGAGGCCTACGGACGTTTCTTATTGGAAAGATTCGGCCGTTCGATGACGTATCTAAGTGCTGGAACCTATTAGTGAACATCTGTAGGCCACTTTGGATGACGCATCGGAGTGCACAAGCAGGCCCGGTAGAATCACATTGGCCCCGCACAGAGCCAGCTGTGCGAAAGAAGTTATTTGGCTCTATGGCACGCAATGGAAGATTCGATGGACCGTCCTACTGATGGCCGTTTTATCGAGTGTTAGCAACGTCTACACTCCTCCAGCTTTGGGCAGAGATGCCTATGCAGTTGCTCTTCCATTTTGCTGTTCTCTATACTTCCCGTTTCGCCTTGTATAGTCAAGTCATCCCTAAATCCCTGGTATAGTTATGAAAAACAGGCCTACCTCCCGCCTTCTAGTGTACATTTTGCATTCTTCCTCCATTGCATGCAGCCCAAAATATACTAAAACCGTTACCTGAAACGATCTTGAATCGCCTCTTGAACACTGCCAGTCGCCGGTTTGTTCTGTCGCGCAGGAGGCGTTGCTCGACCAGTTCCCAGGCTCGTCGAAACGCTCGCCCGTTTTCCACACTCCAGATTCGATGCCTGACTTCCTCTTCCCTCACTGCAGGTCTGCACCACTCGGACAGCGGCGTCTCGGTGCGGGACTCCTTCGGGACCAGCGACTTCCCGCCGTCCGGAGAGTGTCACGACAGCGACGAGTGCGACGACGCCCGAAGGAGGGGCTCCGTCCTCAGCCGGCATTCTTCGTCGCCGGAGCACCCGAAGAAGAAGCACCAGGTAACTAACTGTATACGGACTCGCAGTCAATGATACCAATGCGACAGTTTCCGTCCGCGATATCCGCATGACTAATGCAGTTGTTTTCTCGAAATGCAGCCCGTCCCGCCTTCCTCGAGGCAGTCCCACCTGCAGCCCAGTACGAGCGAGGACTCCCTGCTGGACGCCAGGGCACTTCCGAGGCGGAAGATTTCGGACATCAAGAAGCAGCTGGGCATAGAGGACGAACCAGTCAAGTGAGTGAAGCCTGCAAGATGACTCGCGATACCGGACTTATAGTACCGGTACTCGGTATTTTTTAAAGGTTGTGCCGGAATTTATAAGAGCAATAACATAATTTTGAGTGTAAGCCGGATAATAAGACCGCGGATTAGAAATTGGTACTGAATGATACGACAGTGGGTCGATTTTTTGTCATGTAGGGTGAATACCTTTAAACTGAGCCCATGTTCGGCTCCGTCTGCAAACAAAGACTCGTTTCAGATTATAAACTCTTCGGAACTAGTATGGAGAGTGCAATCCGTTTCTAATAAGTTCCCGAACGATTTCACTTTATTTTGCTTGGATGCCCGAGTGATAGTGTACACAAACAAGGCTTCGTCAACAATCCTTTTTCGAATTTCTGACACAATTAGTTTATTTCAAATTACTTTAAATGAAATTTGAGCCTTAATTGTTTCAGACCAGGAATTCTATTCTCCCCCCGTTGTTGGGAAATTGTCAGTCGTCAGCTGTCAACTGGGCAGACCCAGTGGCTTCGTTATCGACTGCGATAAGAACTTCGGGCGGTCGTTCAGCCAATCGCAAGAACACCTTGACGCTCCTCCTTCAGATTCCACTTCAAGTCACCAAAAGGCGGATCAGAATCAACCACCGACGATTTTCCAACAACCCGGGTAGAATAGAGCTCCTGGTGTCCATTATAACTGACATACATTTTAAAACCTTATCTCTCTTAACCCATTGATTGCTGAGAATGAAGCTTAAAAGAAAAAAAAAAAAATTACAGTTTCCGATATGACAATAGTCATTAAATATTTAGCGTTTTCTTTGTTTGAAAATAGCGTCATTTTCTGGTCTACAAACACATGATTATGGTAATTATTTTATTTAATTTTTTTACTCACGACATTAAAGTCGGGTCTGGAAGGGTTAACTGTTGAAGAATGAGATTTCTGATTGAATTTAGAATGCGATTGCTGCTGGAAGGTGTTCTTAAAATGGTTTCCATTTTTCCTTTTTCAGCTGGCGTCGCAGTTGGGCCCCTCGACAGAGCTCCACCCCCAAGGCGGCTCCTCCCACTCCATTGCCGAGGTTGTCCAAGAAGCTCCTCCCAAAGGTAAAAATTTCCCGCCTTGATGTCTTCCAGTATTCGATGGACCCTACGAAATCTGTACAGACAAGTTTCCTGTTTTTAAACAAGACGCTTAAAACGAACTGGCGTGTATGTTCTGCCTACCAGCTCAGTTCGTGACGTCACGGGAAACTTGCCTATTAGTTATAAATAATGGGCACAAACATTGTTACATTCAAGCAGGATTTTCAAGAAGGTCCAGACATTTGTGTTAAACGTAGACGGGCGTTCCTGATCTTCTCTTCGAAGAACAATGCCTACCAATGTGCAGCACAGTGGTTAAAGCCACTCACATTGGCAGATGGCTCAAGTGGAGGAGCAGGGTTCTGTCCTCTCGCGGGACCATTTGCCTAGGGGTCTGGAGTTTTGGGTGGTTTTTTCCAGATGTAACTTGAATACGCACTAGATACCCATAAAAGTCCTCCCCCAAGGCATTTGCCACCCACCCACCCCTTGTGTTTGTCCTTTCTTTGACGTGGATTTATAAGTGGTTCATCGTGAACAAGCACACAAATCCGAATGTTCCAGCACAACAACAAGAACGATGCCTTAAGTGATGAGAGATGTGCCTGAAAGTTGTTTAAGCTCTTCACTTGTTTGGAAGCCGGGAAAGAAACTCCCAGCCTTTTTATTGGCTGAAAAAAAGACCAGGATAAAGTTGTCGTTGAGCACAGTTGTATTTTTAATACTGTGGGGTATATTTAAAGTCGTGCTAGTCAACTAGAAATACGGAGCATTTATTGAGAGAATGCGAGCTCACTGCTTGAAAGCATGGTTTCGGACTACTGAGGGGAAGTTAGATTTTTAAGTTCTGGCGATCGCAGCGCCGCATAACCATTGGTTTTGTTTACAAAGTGTTACAACACCCCTCCTCAATGGTTATCCAAACATAATAATAATAATAATAATAATTCTTTGAAAGGGACAAAAGACTTACCTTTTTACGGGACATAACAAAACATATACTATCTAAAGATATACTATTCTTAGCACAAACCTATATCTTTAGAAAATATTTTCAGTTTGTTAGTCCCTAATGGCTTCGTGCTATTATCCAGGCGGTCCTCCAAGAAAAGCAATTTTTCGCCAAGATAAATGCCAGACACATGAAATTATGGATAGTTTGGAGTACGATTGGCAACAGTTGGCGAACACATTTGACAAAAAAATAGTTTGGCTGGAATGACCGCCGGGATAATACGTAAGTACCGGCTTGGTCAATAACTCATCTGTCATTTGATCCGATGGTAAATACTTTAGTTCAACAAACTTTTCTTCAGGCTAATCTTTGAGAATCCATGTCTCATTTTTCTTCAAGGCTTTGATTTCTTTTTGCATCGCTTGCTTCCAGTGATCTCTATTTGGACTTGAACAGGCTTCATCATAAGACGATGGATCCGGTCTCTTAAACTGATTTAGCCTTGATGTAGGACACGTTGAATCTTTCAGGTGGTAAACCTTTGTTTGGTCTTTCGGGGCCTCTTACAGTTCTTTCAGCTGGTTATCTCTCAATTTCTTCTTCTTTTAACGAAGGAGTTGCACCAGCAATCATATCATGAAGACTATTCTCCGATTCAAATTCTACGATTTCTTGAACAGGTTTAGGATGAGGATCCTTTGGTAGAAAAGTAACATCTCCACTAATAATTATTTTATCTGTAGTTGAACCCAGTAATCTACCGTATATCCCGGCGTATAACCCGCTGTGGCGTGAGAAAACTTCTCCCTATAGAACTGCGTCGCCTATTCCTGAAATGGATTTTTTTTTTTCAAAAGGGGAGCCTAAAATTCTTTGTGAAAGTGTTCAGCCCAGCCCTCCAGGCCAATGACGCCCACGATCGAGACCCACGAGGAGCTTCGAAACAACGTTCCGGTCCAACTTTCAACGCTGCTTGAGGAAGGGACTGGAACGCTCGACTACCGATAACACAAATGTCTGAATCTTCATAGCCATCGAGTGTCTCTGTTTGTGCCTGGTGGCCAGTGCATCGTGGGTGAGCTCTATAATTTCACTCTCACAATCGATGTTGTTGGCATGATTTATCTTTCTTTTATAGGACGAGAGGGGGACGACGGGTGACGAATCGGCCCTGACTTCCGTGGATATGGACGACAGAGACTTCGAGCCGGACGGGCCCCCCGACCACACCTTCAAGGTCATCTTCGTGGGGGACGCGGGGGTGGGAAAGTCTTCCTTCGCCCTCCGCGTCAGCAAAGGCGTCTTCGTGCGTCACATGAGCTCAACACTCGGTCAGTAGTACTGTGTTGCATGTCTACGCACAATGTTTTCTCTCTATGTTGCTTGTTGTCCGCAAACGCGAAAAAAGATTTCTTGCAGAACACGGTTGCGTCAATAGAAGGGCAATAAAGGGTCAAGATGGCTTTCAAGCAAAATGAAATTCCTCGTTTGAAGTAACGATAAAATCAGTTTTAATAGTAACCAGTTAACTAGTCGGTATCCATTGGATACCAGTTATCCACATTGGATACAAGTTAAGGTATCTGCCTACGTGCAGAGAACTTTTTTTTTTATGCAAAATTTTGATGTGGGTCATGCATGTTCATTTGAAAAGCCATAAAACATGAAACGATAATTTATTTTACAAAAGCTTCATAATTTTTTCAAAATATTGCATTTTTGAAGAAAATTTTAGCATAATTTCATGGTTACGCCAACTGCTGTACACTGCATTCTTCTCAATATTGAGCAGCTTCCTTCGCACAGTAACTCCTATAACACTTTTCTGTGTTTTGTATCAAAATTTTATTGTACTTTAAAAACTCACTGAAATATGGCTAATCATGTACAAAAACGTTGAAATTTTTGAGAAAAAATTGAATTTTTCGTCTAAAAGTACCTGTAAATTTACCTTAACTTTTGCTACAAGACACACTTTAATATCAATAGAATGTTTATGTAAAATTTCAATGAGATATCTTTAAAACTTTTAGAGTAGTTACTGTTATCGTGAAACAAGGTAACAAAAAACACAGTTTTCCAGAAAACGCATTTAAAGATTATATCTTAGCATCGATGTTGAACTGGAAGAGACATTCAAATAGCTGTGTCTTCCTTTTTATTTATCGTAGAAACAAAAGTAAAACAGTTTTGGAATCTTAAGAATATGCTCCCTCAAATAAAACAATAAAGCAAAATGGTTTTTTAGACCTTGGCAGATACCTTAATATTGGCATCGTTATCTACTTCTGGGTTAGTTTAAATTTTCTAGCTCGTCGGAAAGTCAATTTAAAATCAATTGTAAAATTTGTACCGAAGACAGAGAAAAAAATGAGTTAATAAAACCGTAGCTTAGAGAAAAGAGTTTGTTCTAAATGAAAGAAGTAAAAGAATAATGCTTGTCACAGTTTCTTCGCATCTTTTGGCTTGAACACCTAAAATCATGTGTCGTATCCGAAAAAACTTGAAATGATTCGGGGTTCCAGCTTCAGCAACAGTATTCTACCATCGTCATGTCCCCGAATACGTTCCCAACTTCTACGGGGCTTTAACCTTCTTCGCACGGACAATGGCTGGTCCCCAGCGAGTTTATTCCAAGAAAGGGCCGCGATGAAACAAACGGCTTTAGATGTTCCTTCTGCAGTTTAGTCAATGCACAAAAACTGCCTTAGAACGTGCTGAACGCATTCGATCTTTCTTCCGGCTATTTGTTACGGCCAGAGCCCAAAATCGGCCAGTTCGAGAATTGGCCTACGTTGCTGCAAACTTACCGGCCAATGGCCGATCTTTTCTTGATTTTGATTTGGCCGGCCAATTCTCAAAATTCCTTGGGACGATCGGCCAAAGTAGGAAGAAAGAAATCAAGAGAAGATTGTTTTACCCACTGTTAAAAATGAAGTACTTAAGTATGAGTACTTCTGTGTACTGTTTTTTTTTAAGTACAATTGTTTCAGAAACGAGTTCCAATATAAGTGAGACCTCTGAGTTAAGAATAAGCTTGTAATACATAAAAATAGAAACTCGTGCTGTTCCGTTCTCATGTTAAAGCCATAATAGAAATTATTCAGTGAACGTATATGCTGTAACCACGTGATAGCGTGAAGAAGATTAGATTTGTGCCCTTCACAATGACGAATTATATCTTGAGCAAATGCGTTGTATGAATGCAAAGCTAATAAGCAGGGTATGAATACAAAGCTAAATTAAGTACTCAATTTGTCAACTACGTTCAAGGGTGATCCTTAGTCTTTTTCTGGTCCATAGACCTAATGATAAAGATCCCAGATCGCATCGTCTCCCGAACTATCGCTTCAAAAAATATGAAATGTTTTGCAAAGGCAAATATCTACCGGCCAATCTACCATGATCACTGCGGGGTTTGGCCAAGGATTCCCAGCCACTTCGCGAAATGGCCAGCCAAAGTAGAATATACAATATTAATTGCAAGTACTTCGGACTTTGGCCAAAAATCGAATTGGCCAGCCAATCCGCGAACTGGCCGAACTTCGGGCTTTAGCCGTAACATATTTAAAAAAAACAAACTTTTCGACCCATTTGAAAAATGTTCGATTTCGGTTTTTTTTCTGTCTGTAAGGTCCTCCGCGCTCTAATATGTTTTGATCGCTCAGGAAACGGGCAGGTGCTATTGCTTATGTACAGTACAATCTTGGTTAATCCGACCTGCATGGGACCAGACAATCTCCGAATGATCGAAATATTCCGGATCATCGAGATCACTTGAGATTCGCACAAACTTCTCAAAGTCGCGCGATTTCGCGTGGTCGGCGTTTTAGTACACTGCATGTCTGCACTGCGAAATACATCAGGTAAACTATAGAAAGCAATCGCGAAAGAGGAGACGCAAGAAAGCTTGTCCACATCCGCGGTGGTCGACAGATCGGAAGACTATATAGGACACGTCTCTCCCAAGATCGCCGGAATGTGCCGGACTCACGCATTATCAAGAGTGTACTGCACCTTAGAACGTTCTCTGTCGGATATAACGTGCGTGAATAGCTCTCTTTGAATCCAGTGTCTAGTGGCAGCTTAGAAATGGCAGACTGGAGGAATGTTGGCTCCTATCCCTTTTCCGGAGAGGACACTGGCATTCATACCAGCATATTCTTAAAGTTGACCATTGGCGCCATAGCTCCTACGCGGGGTCAACGCCTGCGCTGCCCAACCACGTCTTCGCGATCCTGGGCTCTGGGGTGCCTCCGTTAGGTGGTCAGACTGACGCGATGACCCCCAGTAGTGAACTTCCAAGCAAGCTTGCCCCTCATTTTATCGACCCACGCGAGACATGAAAGGCTGAGTCCACTTTTCCCAGTCCGGGATTCGAACCCTGGACTTGTGGCATGGCAATGCAATGCGCTACCATTAAGCCAACGCGCTTCATCCACTCTTCGCGTGGACGTTAAAGATAACACTTAGAGCAGGAGTCTCGTAAAATAACGTAAGCAGTGATGTACAGCTTTTTTGGGGGGGTGGGTGGTTACCTCGAAAATCTCGCCCAGTTGGGCGACGATCCATCTATCCATTGGCTTAGAAAAAAAAAAAAATGTGTTGTAAAGTTTTTCGAAATCGATGTGTTTGGCATTATTTAACTTTCTTGTTTACGTGACAGGTCTCGACTTCCTGATGCGGACCCTCCGTGTGGACGGACGTAACGTCGCCGTGCAGCTCTGGGACACGGCCGGACAGGAGAGGTGACCACTCTTTTCTTTTGAAACGTGGAATAATTGTATTTTACAGACAACTCTTCCTTCTTTCCCTTGCTGTTTTTATCGATGGGTTTATACCTTAGTGTTGCACCCATGCAACATCTATAGCGTTGCTGCAACACTTCTTGTTCATCATCCAATAAACATGGATAATTCACGTTTATCATGCCAGGCGTTACACGGATGCAACTGCCCGTACTTTAATATATGTCTAAATGTGTCTCAAAACTATTAGAAACTTTGTGGCATTATTCTATCCAAATATGCTTTAAAGTTAGATTCAAGCTATTTTTCTTTAAAAAAAAAGAACAACAGTGTAGCAAATATGGGTTGACGTTCAACAATTCCAGGATCGAGATGGAATAAGCACTTGAAAAAAGATCCCTTTCAATGCAAAATTCAAAGTCAAATTATGTACATACTGCGATGGATTGAAACACAGTGTGCCCGGGAATGGTTGGACACTTTACAAAATTAAATTTAAAATAAATAAATAAAGTAGGCTATAAGTCGAACTGTAAGAACGCTGCAGACGTGGCGACTGCTACAGAAGATTTGACAATATGATTTTTCGACAGAACGGCGCACCTCTACCTGGGTCAATCTCTGTGCGTAATTGTCTCAATTCAGTGGCCTCCTCGATCGCTGGATCGAACTCCCCCCCCCCCCCCCTTGGATTTGTTGACGCAAGTCAAAGATGCTAAGTCTCCTAACGTAGAGAAGCTCAAGCAGCGAATCACAGCCGTTATTCATTCACAACTCGTCACATGCTTTCAAGTACTTGAAATGCAGTCGCATATCGTTTAGATGTTCTCCGAGAGAAAAAAAGTATTTCATATTGAAATCCATTAATGTTGTTATGTATGGAACAATGAAACATGCTATCTAAAATATACAGGATTTGTCGCAGAAAGTTAAAACTCACTATTCACACACCTAGTATACAAATATATGTTCCAGTTACGGATGTGATATATTGGAGACGATCGCATTTTTACAACAAGAGACGTAAAAAATGATTGGATTTTCACCATTGAAAGTTAATTTCGTTACTATTAGGTTGTAACGAAAGTTTCCCGCCACCGCAAACATCGTCAGCGCACAGTTCGTGTTGGCGTATTGGCTCATATTTTGTCAAACGATTTTCGGCATTTGAAAGAAAGAGGCTTACTTTATAACACCGTGTTGTGAAATCTGTAAAAAATATAGTTATGATTAAGTACAAGGTGTCTCAAATGGAACTATCACGCTACAGGATTAGAACCATCCTTTACTTCCAGTTACTTAACCTCTAATAAAAGTATTATTTTTTCCTCTTAAGCTATGACCCTTTAATTATATGAATTTTCTTGTTCCATTTAAGTTTCATATTTATGTCTTACTCATGTTTATTATAAAAGACACCTTCTTTTATAATAAGTAGAGATGTACATAAAATATATAGGCTGAAATTTGAATTTCGACTCCTATTATTTGGGTGTTTGTGAAGTGTTATTAAGTGCTTCATTGCACCACGGTATTTGGGGTACAGTGAAACACTGATAGACATTAACCGTTTGTAATTTTTTGAATATGAAAAAGAGTATTCTTCAAACTCCTAAAAATTCATTTAGATGCGGAAAAGAGTCATTTAAACGCGTCCATTCATTTTATTTTTGTACATGCAAATTTGTGAACAGGAAAAAGAAATGAGTCAATTTTGTCTCATTGTACCCCGACTTCCCCTATATATATATCGATGAAAATGAACTCTCTCTTTCCTTTCGGCAGGTTCCGGAGCATCACCAAGTCGTACTTCCGGAAGGCAGACGGGGTCGTGCTGATGTACGACTGCACGTGCGAACAGAGCTTCCTCAACGTGCGACAGTGGGTGGAGGACATCGATGTAAGTACGACCGAGACGTCTATCGACTTATTATCGATCTATCGGTGCGGTGGCGGATTCAGAAAGGTTTCAGTTGGAGGGGAACATTTTTTTTTTTTCAGAGAAATGTCTTTATATAGAGTTACAAAATTGCTATGTTGTTTTCCCTGTATTAATACGTGTGATGTTGGAAAGATAGCTGTCCACTGCATGCCTGCCAGCGAAATGAGTTGGTGACCCCGTGGCACATTAGCGACCGAAAGAACGTTTTCGAAAATAGGAAAGAAGTTACTGAGAAATAATGCACGACGACCTGCTTGAAAATCTATCAATATCAGAGTCTCTCTCGCTGTGAGTGAAATGAAACAGAAAGTGGATATAGAGAGCAAAGCTGTACTATTGACAATTACACCAAAAGTGATTCCATCCCTCCCTTACATGCTGTGCGTGTAATTTTGTGTGCGTTAGATCTCACATGCGATATATAGGTTGTTTCTTGGAGGAACGAATAGTAAATACGGAGTAGGCACCCGCTAGTTCTTCCATGGGGGAGAAAATGAAGTAACGGTACGAGTAGCCTTGGGGGGCGTGACTCGATCAATCATAGAAGCTCCAAACGTCTCTCTAACTCCGAGCCACGCCCCACATAGCTACGCATAGGGTTACTTCATTTTCGCCCCATAGAGATATTCATAGGTTTATCTTTTGAGCTGTTCAATACAAGGTAAAATGTACCCTTTTATAACTTGTAGAAACTAAGAAAAAAACCCTACGAGAGATTGGTTCAATGAGTAGTCAGTTTGAAAATTACAATACGGAACAAAATGGGAGTTTCTTTGAGAAAATCTCTTAAATATTATTCAGGACGTTTTTGAAATGAAAGTTTCTCTTGCATTCGACGATAGAACGACTGTATCCTTGCCGATGTTATATAATTGTGGGGTGGGTGGATGAGATGTATAAAATATCACGCAGTTCTAAGCCAAGCCGATTGTTGTAACATCGCGATAATGTGCCTAAGGATTGTTGTAACATCCAGTTGCACACCTTCCCTTTTGGTCCCGATCGACTGGATAGTTTTTCTACAGAACCCCCCAAAAGATTCTAAATACATGACGCTCTATGAGCAGAAATTCATGAAAGCGTATTTTAGTGGTATTAGGCTACTTCAAACGACTCACAAGTGATATCTCTTGTTAAAAGTTACAAAATGAATTTCTCCATCGAAAATAGTGTCTTTATCATTTATAGTTCAGCTACAGGCACACTCAAAAGATTTCCAACGCATTACGGTCAAGGACAGTTTTAGGGACATTCCCCCGTTTCAAGCACAATACCGTCCTACCAAGTTAGATAATCATCCAACCACGGTCACGTGCTTCGCTCAAAAATTATACCGATTGGGTGTACGTGTGCATGTATTTAACTCCCATATCCCCAAAACTATTAGTAGTAGAATGTTGAAATTTCATGTATAAGATTGTTGTGACATCTAATTCTGCATCTCGATTTTTGGCTTCAAGCTATCGTAGAGTTTATTTACTGGACCACTCAAAAGAATTTCAATACATTATTAATGTCTACGGACATGCCGACCAGATTGTAGGGTGGGTAAAGGACCGTACTACGGTTTCGGGTTCAACTCCCGGCAGTCGGGGTCCGATCCCCGACTGGGGTGGTTGTCATTGTGTCCGTCCCTTCATAGGAGGCAGCGTTAGTCCACCTACTAGGTGCCCCATAATAAGGAGATCAACCACTTCGGACCTAGTAGTAGTCAATGTCTCCAGGGGCAGAGGCCCGCCACTGGAAAGAAAAAGAAAATGCTTTTCTAAGCCAAAGCCAGTTCAACGGGGCATAACCTAACGAGTTTCCAACTTCCTTTTGTCTGTTAAACGCTTCCGAAGATAACAAGACGAGATAAAAAATATTAGTAGCTCGGGTGTTTTTGGATGTCCATGCGGGAGATCCTTTGCAGAGGAGGGCTCCCTGTTATCTGTTTTTGACTGAAGCTGGGCCCTTTTTGCCTTTTGTAGGTGGTCTGCTTCTACAACATGATGGCGGAAAAAGCGGCGCCTGCCGGGGTAAATAACACACTTCCTCTCCTTCTCCTTTTTTTTATTGCTTTCCAACGAAATTGAAAACCGTTTAAGGTTTCGGTCAGACTACCTGTGCCCCCTTCTGTCTGCCCGCGCCGTCATTATGCTACGTTCATTCGTAGAGGCCTTTGCTATGCTCTCTATTACAGGACCTACATAGAGCATGAACTTTTTTTTTGACAGAAAGCATTTCGGTACATTAAGGTCTGTGGGATTGGTGTGTTCGGTCCCACAGCAGTCCACCCGAGAGAGGTTGTCGCCACTCAACAGCCACACTATAACACCTTTTCCACAGCCTTTGCTAGGAAACTTTCGTAGATTCTGACTCGCGTCAGAAAAATGAAGAAAAAACCAGATTTTCCAGATTAAACTTACATTAAAACTACGTACAACTCTATTAGGCAAGTTGGAGTGCTTAGGCGGATTCATTTTTATTGACCAAGTATGCGAAAAATTCCAGAGCTGGGGATCGAACCCAGGACTGCCGCTTAACGTGCGGGTGCTCTACCACTCAATAAAAATGAATCAGCCTAAAACACTCCAACTTGCCTAATATACTTGAAAGGTTGATAGAATCACTTTTTAAAATAGGTACGTACAACTATTTACAGAAAATGCCATATTTGAGAAACAGCCTTTCCCTGCTTTACTGACTGAGTCACAGCCCGACCTGTGAGCGAGATCCTTTGTTATTGCTCGAGCGACTTCCTTCTAGTCCAAAGAGGACCCGATGAATTTTTTTGAGGTCGCCCTCTCAGCGGCGCCCCTGGTGACTATCCCCTCCTTTCGGAGGACAATCCCTGCCGTTCACCTCAACGGTCCGTTCGTCATTTTCCCGCACGGAACACCTCATGCGTCCTTTCGTGCTGCACCTGCTCGCTGGACGATCCGTCTAGATCTGATGTCCAAAGTCTTTGTGTGAGGTAGACAGACGGGAGCCCATGTCGCACACTTTAGAGAAATTTTACATCACAAGGCACCGCCTAAAAGCATGCCTTCGAGTGCTTTCAAACCTGTAGGCAAGAGGGCTCGCTTGACCACAACACCGAGCTCAGCGACTGCGAGACTAAAAAATGAGTACAGAGTCCGTATTATCCAACTTTATAAAAGGCAGATCTTTTAGAAAAAAGGTTATCTTGTTATGGCAATGATTAAAAAGAAAATAAGGCACTTTGCTTTTCATTTTTCGCAAACATGACCCCCTTCTGAGTCCATCTGTACGTCTGTGCGTTGCATGCCCCACATGCGCAAGACTCATTAAAAACGTTAATCCATCCATTAAATGCTAATCGAAACGTTCATCCATCGCGTTCCGCGCTACTGAACACGGGTATTAAAATAGATCGAATTCTGATCAGAGCAACTCTTGAGTTAAGGGATCCAACTTCAGTGGAGGTATTCATCAAACACTTTACACGCGAGTTAACTCGGCAGAGAGAGTGAATTCAAAGCTTAGCTGGGAAAATGGTATGCGAGATGCGAGGATTTTTATGACATATGAAAGATACAATAAGCGTTTTGTCTCTCAGAGACGTTCTTGGATTTCTGACAAAACAAAAGGGAAATGAGGTGAGCCTAAAAAATTGAGATAGAGTCTTTCTCGAAAGTTGTTTAAATAACATGGATAGTTTTTAAGAGGACAGACAAATGAACGCTTATAGATTAGACTCTAAGGGCATTGATTAAAAACAATTATTTTAATGTTCTGATATTATTGAATGTGCTTACTCAGCTCTTTACGGAGTCATTTTCTTTCTATGCTCATTGTTGTTTTCCCGTGTGAGTCCCTGAGTGTCTCATAGTGGACCTCCTTTTCGGAAGACTGGCAAAGACTTAAACTAAGGAGCAACGATGAGCACAGTAAGTTACTCTATCGAAATTTTCTTTGTGACAGCATGTTATTGCATGTGTCAACAAAGATCACGTTCGCTCATTCGAGTGCGTTATTTCCTTTCCTTGTTTTTTAGAGGGCGTCCTTCCGTCGAATCCCCCTCATGATCGTCGCCAACAAGGTGGACCTCCGACAGATGGCGCTGAAATCGGGTGAGAGCTGCATCAGCACGGAGCAAGGAGAAAAGCTCGCCAAGGTAACAACAACCTTCTCTTTGTTGGGTTTTGGGATTTGGGAAGATGTTACGTTTTGAAATTACGTTGTTCTGCGTAAAATCGATGCATCTGAGAGAACATTAAAGGACTGTCGGGCATCGATGCACACCCGATGTGTCAGTTATCGATACCAAACATCGATATGCGCGAAAAGAGTGTCGAACGCTGCAGAAATGGAACCTCTGCCTCCGCGCTTTCAACAGAAGTACGGATAGATGCGATTTCACATTTTCCTCTGAATTCAATTTTTATTCTGGAATTGAGTTTTCAATTTCTACAAAAACTGATTTTGGGTGCATTTTTTATGCCATTTTTCTTGTGACGACCGCTTCTCCTGCTAAATTGAACAACTGCAATTTAAAAAAATAATTATTGACTATTCATGACCTAAGATTGGATAGGTAAATCTATTGGGTGTGGGAATTGTTCAGAATATACATAAATATACATAAGAGAAATCTGTATTGTGCTTAACAACTGATATTCATTGAATGAGCTCTCTCTTACGCAGTGACGTGCATTCCACCCAAGCAACCCAAGCAGTGCTTGGGCAACTGAAAATAAGGCTATTATTGTTTTTAAATTTTGCTTTCTATCACAAATTGAAAGAAAATACAATCTACTTTACTTATTTTTAAAAAATTTATACGTATATTCATAATTTCTTAACACGATAAAGATAAATGTCAAGTGGATAAACAAGAATATTTTCTTTTGGACTTTCTTCATTTCTCTGCCGTGAGATCTACCCATCTGCAATGTCTGCTGAAGGGGTGTTGCTATAGAAACATGACCTCATCAGAGAATTAGCCAATCAGAGACGACACTCCAAAACCCATATTCTGCCTTACTGTGACTGATAAACCAAGCAGTGTGTATTCTGCATGGACCAAAACCAAATTGCGAGGTGGGCTGCATTGTGCTTTCAATTCCTTTTACGATTTCACTGATTCAAGACGATTTCAAGGACCGCTCCCACGAGGGGGCCATGGAGGCTATGCCCCCCTCCAAAATTCTCTTTTATAACGTTAGATTCGCATACTTCACGATTTTACACGTTGAATTTGCATTTTGAACAATTTATATACCTAAGTAAAATGTTCAATACTCCCTCACAGAATTCAGTCTGAAGCCGCGCTTGGACGATTTTATAAATAATGATTTTACAAATAATGATGTTATAGCCGATTTTTTCGTCGGAAAACTTTTTGAAAAGAAAATTGTGATTGTTAAAGGAAGATCTGTGCCTCGATACTTTTTGAATTACACAGCAGTGGTTAAGTGCTTTAAACGGTTCACTTCGCTTCGTCGGGATGCAGATAACATGTTACCTCCTTGTTCTGTAGTCTCAAGATAAAATGAATTCACAGGATGATTGTTGTGTGCTGTCTCAAGATAAGATGAGTTAGTTTATAACACAGTAAAAACGAATTCCGTGAAAATACGGAAAACGCACTGGCAAATAGAACGCAGTTCTATTTTCGTATATTTACGGAATTTCATTCCTGTAAATTCCAGTAGAATCTCTGTGTTCCAGAGAGGCCTGGCCCTCGATATGAACATTTTCCTGGATTCAGATATAAACGGAGAATTTCCGTAAAGTTTTACGAAAAGTTTCCAGTAATTGTACTTTTTAGTGTGTAGGTTATTTTTTAGAGTGTAGGATGCTTGTCATGATGATGCCATCCATGTCTCATTCTTGTTTCTTCCAGGATTGCGATGCGACCTTCATGGAAGCCAGTGCCAAGGAAGGATCGAACGTGCTGCCCGCCATGGCCAACCTCATACGGTAAGGATCCGGACTTTCTTCTCCAGAAGAATTCGGCTTCTTACAAATAATTTCGATTCTTTAACCGTGCTCGAGACTCTACTTTCTATATCCGGGATTGTTCATCATCTTTTTCCTTTAATGTTTCCCTATTTCTCCAGTTCATTGTCATGTCGACTCGAGTCGTAAACACGCTTAAAAAAAGAGCAAAAATTCACTTCTAAAGACTGAAAATAGAGACAAACTTATCCCAGTTTCGCTCCTCAGGAGTGAAATTTAGCTCCCTTTTTTAAGCGCGAAGGGATGCTCAGATAATGACAAACTTATAAGTAGTTTTTATTCCTTTCTAATAACATTGGAAGAAGAAACCAGAAAGTTCCGTCCCCAAATTCCGCAAAAAATTTCAGAAGCCAGCGCGAAAGTCTTACGCAGGTAGGGACAGTTGTTAAAAAGCTTAGACTGGTACGGGCAACCTTGGGAAAGTTGCGGGCCAAACTTTACGATGTTAGCGAAGTCGCGGGCAGCATGATAGGAATTTGTATGTGATTTCGAATAGTTTAGATGGAGTTCTGATAGGTTCGGAGCTTGAACATATATGGCTGAGGAGATGCAGGTACCCATCGTAGATAAATTTTCTACTCCGGGATGAGTGACATTTTCAGTCATCTTTCTGATTCGACGTTGATTTCGGAATGGCATTGGATTCATCTAGTTTGTAGAAAGTAAAGATTCTCAATGCTTCAGCTTTTGTAAAGAGCATCGCAATCTACGTTTTGGAGACTATTTCATACTTCTAAATTTTAAGTAACCGCAGTTATTAGCTATTAATAAGTAATAATTGAATTTAGTTTTGAAAAAATTGATACATTTGCAAACCTTGTGCGACTTTTGATGTTTTATTCCGACCATCCGCATTATCTGGCAAACACATTTGAAAAGTGCCTCGGCGTGACAAAATTCTGTAGACAAGTTATGTCGAGGCTAAAAAACCTACTTTATTTTAATAGCACTGTAGTGCTAATAATAATTATTAATATTTCAATAACAAAATTTTCGTTTAAGTAACAGTATGATTTGATTTTTTTCTTTCCTTAGACATGAAAAACCACTAAAAGATCCGGCGAAAAAAAAGGGGATGCGGATCATTTTTTTTTTCGCTATTACAGATCCGGATCATTTCTTTTGGTTCTAACAAATATGGACAGGGTTACGGATATTTTGTTTTCTTCGAGTACGCACGAATACGGATATCCTGCACGCCTCTCATCGTGACTCATCTTTTTCTCCTTTCCAGATCCATGTCCACTCAGCAAGAGTTGCAGCTGTCTGCCTCCACAATGCAGCTGTGCGAGGGAAAGACCAAGAAATCCGGCGGATGCTGCTCCAAGTGACGTCATCCAGTCTCAACCCTTTCGACGTGACGCCTTCGACAGATGAAAAAAAAAAAAAAAAACTGACATCTCTCTCCTCCGAATTATTGTGAAGTTCATAAAAGTTTATTGTGAAGTTTAAATAAAAAAATGCGAAAAATATTTTTTGTTTGTTTGTTTATGAGCTCTTTCCTTCTTTTCTGCGATGAAAAAAAGTCTGTGATCAACGTGTCAAAAAGAAACAAAGAAAAAAATATGTGATGTCTACATCAGATATTTTTTTTTTCCTTCAAAAGAGGCAATTTTCCAAAAAAGTTTGGGAACCTCTGCAATAAGGCCCGTTTACACTAGAAAAAAAAAAGCTAAATTACAGCAGATTCTGTTGGTAATCATAACGCCAACGCATGCGATGTAAATTTCAAGCACTGTGTAGTAAATAGTTGGCACGGTGGCACAACAGCACATTGTGCTGTAAATTTACAACACGATGCTGTAAATTTACAGCACATCATTTTCAAGCACCTATGTAAATTTGCAGCACCGTATCGTAAATTACAGCACTTTATTTTGAAGCACCTATGTAAATCAGGCATATATGTGAATTTACAACACTGTGTTGTAAAATTAAAGCACCTCATTTTCCGAACAATTATGTAAATTGACAACACCCTGTTTTAAAATTTGAGCATCTGATTTCATCATGAAATCATCTGAGTGCAAGCAGACTTGTGGTAAAATAAGCCAGTCGATCGCACATGGGGTTCCTATATTGCTGTATGAGCTGTACTCAGAGAGTAGAAATTTACTAGATGCTTCCCCATTCAAAACCCGAAAGAACTTCTTTATGATTTTGATGCAGTGGCGGCTCCTGCATTGGAGCACATGAGCCCCCAGAGGAAAAACTAAAGAATAGACACATTAACAAATTAAATTAAAAAAAAATAGTACACTTCTAGATTTTTGTGAATTGAAAACATGAGTTTGACTCTCCCCTACCCCCCCACTATTATTAAACGCGTTTATGATAGCGAACGCACTGTATCGTAGGCGACTACAGCTAGTCTTTCGTCGCTCGTACGTGCGATCGACCCGAGTGGCCCTTTCAACCGGTCTCTGAGAAAAGACGCCGAGAGAGTGAGTGAGAGTTGCGGAGGAAGCGAGGCGCTTTCGCTCGCACAGTTCTATTGTGCTCACAGCAGATTTTTTTGCCGTTATCTCCTCTAGATTCTCTCTTGGCTTGTTGTGTTCGGTTACTGAATCCATTTTTTTTAATCATATTCTTATTATTTTCTTAATTTTGATGATTTTTCACGACAGTATTTTTTATGAACTTGTATAAATAATTAAGATGGGAGTCAGATAAGTGTTTCGGAGCTACAGCAATGGCATTTTTCAATGCCATCCTTTGAAAAAAAATTGAACGAAAAAATCAAGACACTATTTTTGCTAAAAATTATCTTGACGGCGAAATGTAAGATCCAAGAGGACTCGTTTTCTTTCAGTGGCGCGCTTTGTTTTCCTTTCACTGCTGGAAATGCAAATACATTTTAACTTGTAAGGTGCGTCGTATCTGCCTATTTAATGTTCGAAATTAATTTTGTGAACCTCCCTTTAAATAACCCACGAGCCGCCACTGCCTGTCAGTGGCATAGCGCGAGCGCTTTGAACTGGGAGACTTAAGGTGCCTATTTCGAAATAAGGTCGCGTCCGCCGACCTAACCGTTCGGAGGTTTCCGTTCTTTTCTCTGAAACTTCGCGTCCATACGGGTTAGGATCCCTTAAAAATTCTCCTACTGAGGGCAATCCCACTCCCGGCCTAGATCCCTAGCGTAGATAATAGGCCTTAATCCACATGTCCATTTCTGGACTCATTTCAACGAAAATCACGTTTCTTTGTTTTAACAGTATTTGTTATTGAATTGACTTAGGTTAGGGTTGCTACACATTTTGGGTGTCATCCTGAAAACCGACGCTGAAACAGCCAATGGTTAAAAGGTGCTCTAGCCCAATGCAGGGTGACATTTTTTTGAAAGGGCGATGAATGTGCCAAATATTCTCAATTCCATATTTTAAAGCTGTGAAATAGCCCGAAAGAGCTTGCACTTTTGTATATCCATTATTGTTATTTTGTAATATAGCGACTGAGTGACACAGGCTAGCTCCATTAGACGTCCTGGTGTCATCCTGAAAACCAGGATGACACCAGGATTTTCCATTTGGATTTTCCCGCATGCGTTATTGTTAAGGCACTCCTGTTTACATCGAGCTGTTGCCGTTTGCAAAGTGGAAATAGTGTCCATTTGGGTACCACATCTGTGGGCGTTATATGCAAGTAGAAGATGACGATTGTTTCGGTTTTTTCACGTTCAAACAAATTTGAGTTCAATAAACTGGAATCTTCTAGCGTATTCTTAATGATAATGCCGAAAAACATTGACACGCAGTTTGTATGCATTTTGTAGCTTGCATTTTTTTCATTTCAGAAAGTATTTCAAGCATTTGAATGTTTGTGTCATGTATTTTGTATCAGAAAAGCATTTTTTATGTATTTTGCTCCACTCTGGCCGGTCCCGAACGATTCTCGAAAGATAAATACAGTAGAAACTCGATTATCCGAAACTCTCCGTTAACCGAAGTCGGTTTCTTCTTCACTTTTTTTTTTCCTTTTCTACTATCATCCAAAATTTCTCTTAACAAACATGCATTTTTAAAGTTTTTTTTTTCCCACATTCCTTTTGTATGCAATCCGTCCTTTCCAAACTACGAGTGCAGATAAATATTTTGTAATTCACTTTTATAGAATTCCTTCTCACAAGCTCAGTTCTCGGTATGAGTGTACTCTTCCCACTTTCAAACATCCCTGTTCTAAACACAAACACACCCCATTTCGAAATTTGGAAGGTCATACTGCCGAGTCCCAGAACAATCGAATGTTATTGCACCCTTTGATTGTAAGATTCCTCTGAACTCATGCTTAAAAGAAAAGTCCGGAATAGATCTGCCCGGCAAAGGAGGGCCAATTGACAGCAGACGAACCTTCCATTTAAACTATTGCAAGTTTTTGTTTCAGAAATAAATTTATTTTCATTTATAATTTTAATTTATTTTGAGTTGAAACTCTCTTATGACTATAGAGTTAAAATAGTCATAATAACAGTTCAATGACGCTACTACATATTAAACTAGATGATTATGGATGAATTCTCGATTATCCGAAAATTTCGATTACCCGAAATAGGTTCGGTCCCAATTACTTCGGATAATCGAGGTTCTACTGTACTCCACAAAATGCACCGTCGGAGGTCACGTGGTATACGAGCAGATGGTAAACAAATTTCCTAAACAAACAATTCTGTTGTTCCTGTGTAGAAGAGAAATTAGAGAAAGGCAGACGATAATGGAGCTGTTTTCAAGTCGTCTTGTCTGGGATGGGACCCCTTCGTAAGCGGAACTGCCCGTTCGTTCGCGACAGTTTGTGTGAAAGGAGTAGTACCACCCTCTTATTTAGAAAAGAAGGGGGGCTAAAAGAGCGATCCCCGATTCCCCCTCTTTGTGACCACAGAAGAGGCCCAGTGAGTGCGTGTATTCCCGCACCGGATCGCGTTGCCTCCTTCCCAGGGGCGGCCCTAGGGTCCACAGGGCGCCCCCTCCCGTGATCCAGATATTCTTGATTCCTGAGTTCGAAAGGGCGCCCCGGTGCGGTGCTGACCTCGTGCCGGGCCGCCCCTGCTCCGCGCAGGGTGCGTGGCCGAGCGAACCTGTTGAGAAAAAGGCGTTTCCTGAAAAGAAAAATAGGTAAGCGAATAGTTTGCCTTTCCTACAAAATCGTCGAATGTGCGTGTGGTTTATGGACGGTGATTGATTCCTGAATCCTTTAACCGGGCCCGGACGGGCTGCTTTGGGGGGCCCTCCGCTACAGAATATGAAAAGAAGCCCCTCGCTGGGGAATGGAGCGGGAATGGAATATTATAGAATAGGTAATGTTTGAAAATGAGGCTTAAGTGCCCCCAAACCACATTGAACTTATTTTAAAGCTGTAACGGTCCCTGATTCTTGGGAGGCCTCGGGGGTTCTCCGCTACGCCACTGTGCAAAGGCGTGAAATGGCTAAGAACCAGTGGCGTAGCCAACATTTTTCATGGGGGGGGGGTTACGACTACTACAACTCATATATATGTACATGTGAGTGTGATAAGGAAGTGAAGACTATGTATTTTGTATGGCAAAAAATTCCTCAATAAGGGAAGTTGGCTACACCACTGGCCCCTTGGCTACACCACTGCTGAGAACTAATGGATGTGTATCGAGTGACTCTAAAGTAGTCTATTCACTTTTTTTGGGGGGGGTGGGGTCTTGTCGGGGTCCCCTCGAGCCGGGGGGCCCTAGGCAATGGCCGACTCTTCCTCCTGGCCAGTCCGGGATTGTCTTTTAACACGCGTTGTCCTCGCTTTGAGGACACACATTCTTGACAGTTTGAGTGTCTTGATTCACCAGAAATTGGGTTTCAATAAAATACTCGGGGAGGACATACCAACACGATCGTTCTTTTCTGTTTCAACTTCCCGTAAAAATCACCCATTGTTTATAGCATGGACGCCAGAGTTATTTTTATCAGTAGCGGCCTCTGCTGAGAACTGGAGAATGGGATGAATATAGACATCGATGCTGGAGAAAAACTAGATAAGGCCGTAAAAGTGCAGCCGTGGCCATCGCTCGATTGAACTACCAGCAGCATGGTGACCGATCGGCTCGCCGCAGAGCCGGCTGCTTCAGAAACGTTCTTGAGCTCTGTGGCACGCGATGGAAGATTCGATCGACCACCCTGTTACTTTTAGTTATATCGAGCGATGGCAACGGCTGCCCTTTTTTTGGCATTGGGAAAGGGTTGCGCTTCAAAGGGTGGGAGGTATCGATAGCACCTCTTATTTTTCAATGGCTCTCGAAGCTAAAACACCCCATCAGAAGACCGCGTTTCGGAGATTTTACTCAAATTATGAAACTACAAAAGATTGCGTCATTACACTATTATATAGATCGTCAACAATTTTGTTCAAATATATAGCATCCATATATCAAATATAGCATTTTTGTGGTGAAAGGCGGAAATTTTTTGCATCCGCTCATGAATGAGTGGGACACATTTTAATAACGGGGGCTTTTTGGATCCGAGACAAATAAAAAAATTTAATTTTATATTTGTTTAAATTGAATCTCTGGAAAATTTTAATGGATAGCATAAAATTCTGTACCTATTTTTTTACGTCTTTTTTGTAACTTAAGGAATAAAAGCTTATGTCACAGTTTTGGGGACACCCTGTGTATCGATAGGGCTCTTTCTAAGCAGCGGATCGATGTTCTGCTATTTTGTCTCCCTATTAACAAATATGCCGTGTGTGGCACCGGATGAGAGGCGCAGCGATTGTCAATATTTCCAATTTCCATTTCAAATCAATCTTGTTTTTTGTGCTTCTTTTTTGACGCATGGGATCGGTCCACTACCCTATTGTTGTTTTATAATGGTACGTTTTAATCAATTTGCTTTTCCTGTATTATATATTCAGTCGATTCCGGTTAAAACCCTTTCACGCGCGGTGTCCTCGCCGTGAGGACATCCAACTCTGACGTTTTGACTGTTGCCAGTCACGAAGAATAGATTGTATTTCTATAAAAATAGTTGTGCTGTGCGGCACAGCCAGCTGTCGTCAAAAAAGGGGTCTCTCGATCTGTGGCACGCGATGAACGTTTCGATCGTCCGCCCTCTTGCGGGTCGTTCAATCGAGCAATGGCCACGGCTGCCCTTTTTTCAGGATTGGGAAAGGGTTGCGCCTCAAAGGGTTAATCGGACCCCACAGGAACGCGACCGTTTTTGAAATACGCGACCGTAGAAAGTGGCTGATATTGAGCCGAACATTTTTTCTATGCGGTGGAATAGGAAAAGTTCTTTGACACAGGAAGGGTGATCGCTTTATCGGAACCCGATGAGATTGCTAAGATGAAATATTTGCATGCAGTACCTGGCTCAGATTCTTTGACTTGGGCCCGACGAGATGACGTAGAAACAGTTATTGCAGACAGAATATTTTTGGGTCCAATTGAATTGGCTTCAGTTTCTCCATTTACAATGACTCATGTCAAAAGTATCGAAGCAGCTCCCAATCCACTATACAATAAACTCTATAATAAAATTAAGTAAATAACCTGAGATTTTTTTTTCTTTTTTACGTGCTACATTTTGTCTAAAAGGATGTTGGACGATTTTGTCGTAAAAGGGTGTACAAGTCAGAAATAAAGGATGTAGAATTGTGACAACTTCTTTTATTCACACTATTATTTCCTTTTTGTTTATTTAAAATGAAGTATAAGACATGGTCAATGTAAAGTTAATAAATTGAGAGTTTTTTTTATTTCTTGATTTTTTTTTTCGCATTGGGCGAATGGAGACAGTTGCGCAATATTTACGAATTATTTTGAAGGTTCCAGTAAATTAGGCTACATGCATGAATTTTAGTCTCTATTAGCCAGGAATAGTGTAGCATTCGATCCGTGAAAAATGTTTTAGAATCTTGTCCAGTCGTTACGGAGAGGCCCGTAGAGCGTCATGTCATTCTTATGAGTGCCCCTGTAAGAAAGACCCTCCCGGAGGACACCTCTCCCCCCCCCCCTTTCCATCCCAGATTCCTCGTGTCAGTAGCCGACCGTTTTTTCAAAATCAAATCAAATCAAATCCTCTTCGTTCTATGGTCTGATTCAGTATGAATTTTGTACCGAGCGAGCGAACCATGTCATACTTACGTAATAGCATTTGTTTCGGTTCTTAGGGATTGGATCCGAATAAGCGGCTGGTCCGATGATCGGGTGGTCCTACTCTGCTGTTGTTTTCTAATAATAACTGAATAGATTGCGTTTTCAGATACTCATCCATTACTTTTGTTTTAAAGCAGTCACGATCTGGTTTTCATTTAAAACAGTGTTCCAATCAAGATAGTCTGTAAAATCTTTATGTCAGTGGTACATGAGATTAATAATGACAACTCATTACTTGATTTTCTATTAAGATAATGCTTTGTTAAATAATAACTTTTAATCATGTTTTGTTCTATTGAATGATGTTCTACGTTGACCGATCTTTGGATGGGTCCGTTTGAAATCCTTTAATTGTTACAAGGCCATCCCGTGCCACCCGTTACATTCGTTCCATAGCTTAACTCGCTTTCTGGTGCAATTCTCTGTTCCTCTGTTCGAGTTCAGTTTTTAATGATTGGCACCCACTTCCGGTCCAGTCATGTACACCCAACTTTTACTAATGATGCATCCGACTATGGTCGATCCCCCCACTCCATTTTTGGAGGGTTTTATTCAGTGTTTGACCCACTTTGTCGTTGTTTTATTCATTTTTCGGTCCAATAGGGCGACCGTCTTTGCATTTTTTAATTGGAGGCACGGCCATTGCTGTCTCTTCTTCCTTCCCTTTACAGGCGACTGCCACCGCTTCCACTACGGGCTACGGGCGGGTCCTATTCACCCTTTAAGGCGCAGTGTTCCCGCTCTGGGAACACCCATCTCGGACGTTTGGACTGTTGCCCGTCACGAAGAATAGATTGGATTTCTATAAAAAAATAGTTCCGGGTGACCTAGCTCCACGAGAATGCTTTACTTTTGAGCACGTCCTTTCCCGTAAAAAAAAAGGGTCACGATTCTTTTTACCAGCACTGACATCTGCTGAAAATGGGAAGAATGCGAGAACAGCTGGATAGATGGCCCAGTGCTGGAAAAAGGGCAGCCGTTGCCATCGCTCGACTTCACGACCAGCAGGCACAACCCACTGCGTCCAAAAAGGGTCTCTCGATCTGTGGCACGCGATGAACGTTTCGATCGTCCGCCCTCTTGCGGGTCGTTCAGTCGAGCGATGGCAACGGCTGCCCTTTTTCCAGCATTGGGAAAGGGTTGCGCCTCCAAGGGTTAACTGGAATCGACTCTATAATGGATGTTTAAAACAACTCACTTGACATGTACTAATAAATCGTTTTCGTAAATATGTACTTGAAATCATCTAAAAACAGGAATTTTTCTATTGAGCCATTTTTTCAATGAACAAGTTTTTTCGTAGCATTACCATTAATATACATCGGAATTGGAACTATACGACTCTTTGCCTTAGTATTTTTCAAATATTCTAAGCGTATGTACCCTATTTTTACGTACACATTTATGTTTCTATTGTTGCTAATGCCCGCTGGCAACTGTGGAGCGGTGCCAGATCCCCTCTATAGGAAGGCAAGGAGCGGAAGGGGCGGCTTTCCTCTGAATGAGTCCCAGTGGGAGGAAGTCCGTCTTGGCTCCGGGTCCCCTCCTTTGAACCCATTCCAGAGGAGGGACCCAGTGGATTTTACGTGCGCCCGCTCCCATGAGCGTACACGGTCCCACAGCGGCCCCTCCGCGAGAGGCGTTCACCCTCCCGAGCACTGGCCAAGCCGGGTGCCGCTTCGCTTTCCGTGTTCTTACGGGAACGGAGTCGAGTGATCAGGCCCCCGCAGGACTCCAATGTAGGGTCTATGGATTCTTCTGTGCTGACGGATTCCCACGTCAATGCTGACGCATGTCTATTCAAATAAAACTGCTTGAATAAGCTGATGCGTGTATTAAAAATGAAATAATGTTTACCAATCATTACGTAATAGGAACTCATTCAACTTGCTAAAAAACTGATACTTTAAAAGGCGTAGCAGAGATTTTTCATGGGAGGAAAGGGGGGTTACGACTCCTGCAACTCACATATATGTATACGTGTGTATGATAAGGGAGTGAAGAATATACATTATGCATGGCAAAACATTCCTCATTGGGGGGTGTGTCCCCCTATCCCTCCCCCCTGCTTTATAAGAATGTATGACTCATAATGTAGAAGCGTCTGAGCCCACGTGATCTAAAAATCTGTCTATCTCATAAAAAAAATCAATCCACCGTTGAACGCAGGATGAACCTGTTCGTTTTCATCGTTGAAAAGACGCATCGGAGAGAGAGGATTCCCATGCTGTGACGAGTGTTGCTTCGCGGTATAGGGGTCTTTGAAGTCGAAGTCCGAACAAACCCATTGTGCCAGCTCTACACTTTAATATTGGAGTCAAAGAATGACACGAAAAGGAATATCATGAGCTATGAAAAAGGGGTGCAGAGGACGAATCGCATAAGCCAATAGGATTTAGATTTTTTTTTTCGTCGTGATGAAATTCTGTTTAGTTCAATACTGTTCTATTTCGCAGGGCCCGATTCAAAAATATTCTTCACTCTAGGCACACAACTCGGGATGCCCCCCCCCTCCTAACACGGATGTAGCCAAAGTGAACTCTCCAAAGGTAAAGGACTGCCCCGCTGTCGAAAGTCTGCGCTTTTTTTTCCGAAATGGCAGCCGTCTATTATCTTTCAGGAGGAATGGAACAAACAAATTCGAGCTGTACATAAAATACCTCAAAATGGATCCCTTTTTTCACAATTCCTCGTTATCAATGAGCTCCAGGCATCGAGCCGATTGGCAACTCGTTTAAAATAGTCTTTGAAAAAAATGGAAAGGATTTATAAAAATCTGTTATTTGAAAGGTAGAATTAAGAAAAATTGAAATGGGTTCTTGGGGGGGGAATTGAATGGGGAGGAGGCAACATTCGGGGATCTTAGGCCCGGCTCCTCTGTGCCTAGTGGAAAATCAGGGCCTGGTATTTCGGTATTTCGTATTCTGCTCCAATCCCCAAATAAATTCCTGGCTATGCTCTTGCGACACACTACGCTGATCTCTCGCTTATACGCGTTTTACGGGACCGAATAAAAATCGCGTATAACTGAGAGCCGCGTATAACTTAAAGGATTTTATTTTTGAACTCTCCTTCTAAATTATGGGAGACGAAACATTTGAAATATATATATATATATGCTCAATATTTTTTAGTTAAAATATTGAACTCTACAATTGAGTTGAACTTTTAATTATAAAATAGAATCCACTAATTATTCCATTTCTCACACAGCAGAAACTTGAATAGCGCTATCATTCCTCTATCAAAATGTCATCAGCACTGCATTGTATTTTTGTTGAGGCCGTGTTCGTAATACGATCTTTGCTAACTCATTATAATGTGTTATTGTATGTGAAGTAAGTCATCATTTTACAGATACCATATCAATTTTTCTTGGGCTCTTAAAGCAGTAGCATAAGATGGGACAGAAACGATCCATTGCATCATTATCATCTTATTGATCATCCTAGTCACCCATATCTCATCAAAAACTTCCTCAATGTCTTAGTTTACTGGACATTCTATTTTTATCAACATTCACAAGATTTGCGTTTTCCAAACACCCTGTTTACGAGGATGAGACTGAGAAAAGTTCATCTGCGTGACAGGATTTGCGAGTTCCTGGAAGACTCCAAATGGGCTGAATGCCACTGCCCCTAAATTGCACCGTGTATTTCATCTTTTGAACTTAAGTACAGTAAAAGCTCGATGATCCGGCATTCAAGTTAACCGGAACATTTTCAGCGTCTCTCTTTTTATTTAATTATTTATTTATTGTGTTCTCCTCGGAAGATTGATTCCTACGGGGACCCCCCCCCCATCCCCGCACGGCTGTCCAAACATAGTATTGCTGTCCATTTCCAATCCTACTCCATAGTTACGCTGATCCCTGACTCTCTAACGGTTCCGGGCAACCTGCTCCAAGATAAAACTTTTTCCGCCCTGGTAAAAGATTACGAAGTGTAGCGCAAAAAGCCTAGTAACATCCACACGGTTTCTACGATCCGCTTGAAATTTTTCATAATTTTGTATAAAAATTAAAGAAAATAATCTACGCTGCTTTAAAAATCTGAAAATCCACCCGTTCTCTCAGTTTGAAGCAATTTTTCGATCTTTTCAGCTTCATTTTATTTTCTTGTGTAAAAAAAAAAAAAAAAATGTGAATCCTTTACGTGATAAAATGAGCTATTGCCAATGACAATGACGTCCTATTGGAAGTCACGGTCATGGGGCTTTGAAGGGAAATGGACGATTTCAGCTCGTTTTAAACAGTTTTTACAGATAACATAGTTTTTTTTTTTCTTTAAAAGGATCGTCTGCTTGAAGCATTCCTATAAGAGTGGCTGTATACACTAAACGAAATCTTTCGATTACGAAAAGTTTCAGCGCGTTTCCAGAAGAGCCTGAAATTCGATTTGGGTATAAAAATTGAATAGGAAGTTCATTATTTTAGGAGGACGAAGATGAACTCTATTGAGTGTAGACATTTTCGTCCCATGTTTCTTCTAGCGCCCGTTGTCATGGTCTCCGCAACGGGCCTTCACTTCCAGTTACAGATAGTATCAGTATTTTCACAAACCGTATGAAAAAAAAGGAAGAAAAATAGACGAAAGGCTGACAAAAAAGGAAGGGACCCAGATTACATTTCCGTTTTGCAAACATTTTACAGCTGCGTCGGCAAACACAGAAGGGACAGCGAGAAGAGAAAACAAACCACTCAGTCGACTCATCACCAACAGCATACATTGAACACTTTGACTGGCTCAAAGGGATCGCACTGTTTATTTCTAGTTTCCATTAGTCTAAAAATGTTCTTTTTTTATTATTACATAACTATGATACATTTCATCTAGTAAGCGCTAAAAACAATGACAGAGCAGAATGGCCGATTGCTGATAATTTAAATCCTAGACCAGTTTCTTAAAACTGTGGTCGCAGGACCTGTAGCAGGGGTCGCCCAAAAGGGTAGCCATTTTATTATGACCTGTAGTAACAATAACTGTATTTTTCATTTATTTTTAACCTATCACTCTGCTCCCAAAGGGGTGGGGGATGGCCTCCATCGCCCCCTACCCCCTTGATTCGCGCCTGATACAGTATCACTTGGTTACAGAATGCAACGTTCTGTTGTCTATCTATTTAAATGCGGTATGATACCGTACCGTTAGAGAAACAGAACGATATTTCCAATGCGTTATAACTCACATAACTCTATGCCAGTGATGTTGCAACTTAATTTTAACTTTTGGCTGTGCCGCACAGCCAGCTGTCGTCAAAAAAAGGGATCTCTCGAACTGTGGCACGCGATGAACGTTTCGATCGTCCGCCCTCTTGCGGGTCGTTCAGTCGAGCGATGGCCACGGCTGCCCTTTTTCCAGCATTGGGCACTCTATCCAGCTGTTCTCGCATGCTTGCACTTTTCAGCAGATGTCAGTGCCGCTAAAAAGAATCGTGACCATTTTGTTTACGAGAAATGACGTGCTCAAGTGTAAAGGATTCTCGTGGAGCTCTGTCACCCGCCACTATTTTTATAGAAAGCCAATCTATGCTTCGTGACTGGCAACAGTCAAAACGTCCGAGTTGGGTGTTCCCAGAGCGGGATCACTGCGCATTAAAGGGTTAACGGTTCAAGGTTCCACCCAATATATTTTCAACATCGAGGAGTTCGCTGAATAGAGGTTCGGCCACACGGCGTTCGGATGCTCAAACTGGGAGCAGGACCCGCTCTTTTCAGTTTTGCCTCTCCGGATAATAATGCAAAATGCCGTTGTTTCTCTCTTTGGCTAGTGAAAATCGTTTTACAAACTCGAGCCTAAATGTAGCTCACACAATACTAACTGTGAATTTTTAGAGGGAAAAAAAAAACCAATCGATGTGTCCCTAGTAGCACAATGAGTCCAAAAGACGTTTAAAACACGTTTTTGAACGTCAAAAAACGTGTTTCCAACGTCATTTGAATGTTTTTTGAGCTAGTTGTGCTACTGTGGAATACATTTCTATGAATCGGGTTTTCAACCAATCAGTATTTTTGTCACACTCACAGCCAGAATGCCGCCTTCCAATACTGGCAGGCCTCACCACGGCAGACAGTGGTTATGCCACTGAAAAGGGTAGATGGCCGAAGTGTGAAGGTCCCGGGTTCGGGTCCCATCGCGCGGCTGTCGATCTGACGGTCTGGAGTTTCGGTAGGTTTTCTCCAGATGTAACGTGAATACGCTTTAGAACCCCTTAGAAAGTTCTCCTACCAAGGCTCCCCCCCCCTTGGCAGATCGCCTAAGTGTAGCGTTGCCATAATCACACACATAACAACAACAAATACTGGCGGCCCCGTCCAATATTCGGGCTGTCCGTCCCTAGAGGGGGCCCTGCTGGTCGCTAGGGATAGGAGAAGTAGTATGCAGGCCGTGATTTTCCATTAGGCCCGGAGCTAGGGCCCCTGAATGTTGCACCCTCCAGAAAAAAATAAATAAAATCTCAATTCAATTTTCTTACTTTTATCTTTTTAATTGCAGATTTTTGTATATCCTTTCAATTATATTCAAACAAGTTTTCCATCTGTTCGATAATTGAATGGCATTGATAATCAGGTGTTGAAAAAAGTTGTCAATTCTTAGACATTTTATGTACATCTTGAACTTGATTGTTCAATTCATCCTGAAAGATAATAGACGGCTGCCATTTTGGGAAATAAAAAGCGCAGAGTTTCGACAGCAGGGTACAGCCTGACAGAAATTCAGAAATTGACCTTTGGAAATTTCACGCTGCGTACATCAATGTTAGGGTTCCCCATCCCAAGTTGTGCCTATAGTCAAGAATTTTCTAAAATCGGGCCCTGGTTCTATGTTGTTGTCGTCACCTACAGAAGTTTGCGTCTTCACGCTTAAAAAACAAGAACTAAATTCGATCCGAAAGAATTAAATTAGTTCCGAGGGACTTAAAATTCGAACAAGTTTGTCCCAATTTTAAATTTTTCGGAGCGAATTCAGTTCTTCTTGATTAAGCGTGTTCTGACCTTACCTGGGAAAATCCCCTAATTCTGAACCCATTCAAGATGAGGGGAGGAGAAGTACGTAGAAATATTATATCAAACGACTCAAATAATTGTGAAAATTAAGTAGCTTTTTAAGGTGTGGGGATTTGCACTGACTGCGGAGGGGGGGGGGAGCAGGACCAAAGTTCACCTCGTTGAATGACCGATTGTGGCAGTTGGCCATAATCGGGTCCTCTGACTGGCTTCAATTTAAGTGGGGGTGGGAAGCCGACCCCTATCTTCCCCCAGTCTTTAAAAAGTTCTTTCGCCCGGAAATCTCTGTTTTACAAAAATGTCTTAAAATATTCATGACTCTACCCCTCCCATTCAGCTCTTCCATTGTGCCCTGTATTTTCCGATTCCATTACGTTTATTAACGTATCGGCACTGAAAACTGGAAGGGAGGGGGGGGGGCTGTCTGATCCCGCGTCCAGGATCCGTAATTGGATGTGGGGGCTATGGCATCCGTTTGTTAGCTTTTGAACATGTATTTCGAATGTGTGTGCTTATCCCCAAACCCGCTTATAAATTCACGTCAGAGTGACTTCAGTTCTAGACAGAACTCCGATCCTTTTTCTGCTTGAAATGAAGCGCTGCTCACAGTTTCCGAATGTCTGTTTGATTGGCCGCATTCGTAAACACCAAACGAGTTTCCATCTAAGGTAGGTCGTAAAGGAAACTGAGTGCATTCAGTTTATAAACTAGAGCGTTCCTATACAAAACTGAGTGCGGTTAGTTTCAAACTAAGTAAACTGAGCACGGAGCAGGTTCATCCAGCTGTTGAGGGGACACACTTGCTGCACGTTATTGTTATGAAATGGCGTCCGTAAGTTACGAAAAGTATGTTGCGTGGTATATTGTTATAAAAAATATTTTACGTTTGCTGAAGCTGCTAGAAACTTCAACGAGGATACAGAATTTTTCAAATGCAATCATTTTATTGTATTTTTCAGTTTAGTCCATTCAAAATGCATATGTTTTAGTGTTGAGAAGGATGTTGATTTAAACCGTTATGAGCGAAATTTGAACTTCTCTCGCTCAATACTTTTGAAAAAAATCCAGTTTAAGTTGAAATTTCTAAATTCGATTCTGCATCGATATAGAAGCCCAGATAGGCCCTAGATAGGCTGCCCAGTGCTAAAAAGTGCAGCCGTTGCCCCCGCTCCATTTACCTACCAGCAAGATGGCTGTCGATCGAAACGCCCATCACGTGCCACAGAGCTCGAGAACCTATTTGACACAGCTGCCTGTGGGTAGCTCGCAGTGCCACACATGTTCCCGAGCTCTGTGGCACGCGATGGGCGATTCAACGATTGCCATCTTGCTGGTAGTTCAATGGAGCGATGGCAACGGCTGCACTCTTTCGGCATTGAGAAAGGGTTGCGCGCCAAAGCCTATCTTCCCAGAGATCGGCAAAGGTAAACCTAAAGTTTATTGCTTTTCTCCCCCTCATCCCCCGTTGTTTAGAGAGGGGGAGTACAGTTTCACTTAGAGGACGCTCCCTCATACTCTCCCCTCCGTTGGAAATAAAAATAATTACTGCTTGCTCTGCAATGGTCTTTGAAAGCAACTAGAGAAGCAGAGTTGGGCAAAATACATAAAAAAATGTATTTTCGATGCAAAATACAAATTACATTTATTCAAACACGAAAAATTACAAAATACAAAATGCTTTCTAAATTGAAAAAATACAAAATACATTTATTTTCTTAATACATTCAAAATACGAAATACGTCTAAAACTTCAATTAAGTAAAATTTTCTACAGAAACTTCTAGTTTATTTTATTCCAGTGTATTTTAAGATGAACAAACAAATGTAATAGTAACTTTTTTTTTTACATATACATAAGTTTTTCCTGGAATAAATTGCATCTTAAAAGGCATGAAAGCAAAAATGTGTGACAAGTATTTATTGAACGTTATTTTTCAGTGATAATGAATGGAATTGAAATATAAAATTAAATATATTTCTAAACGAAGATGAGTTGAATTATCTTTCTACTTTAAGATACATTTATAGCCTTACCATCGCACAGTAGTTATGCCACTGAAAATGGTAGACTGCCGAAGAGTGAAGGTCCCGAAGAGCAGCTGTCGATCTAACAGTCTGGATTTTTGGTAGGTTTTTTTCCAGATGTAACGTGAATACGCTTTAGAACCCCTTAGAAAGTTCTCCTGCCAAGGCACCTTCCCATCCTTGGCAGATTGCCCTAGTATAGCGTTGCCATAATCACGCAAACACAAGATACATTCATATATTACTACAAAAGATTATATTACTACAAGATTGTGATGGAGGAGTGGAATAATATCAGCCTTGATGTTTTAAGAAAAGGACTTTCATCTTTGAAATCAAGATGTAATAGGATGGTTCAAAGAAAGGGCTATCAGACTGAACACATTAGAAAATAAAATTCTTATATTTATTTCTATATATATCTTTGCAAAATCGTTACAAAAATGTGTGAACACTCTCTGTAGGGTACTTGCGGTAAACACCGAAAAAAAAAATTGTTGTGGAATATTACTTAAATGAAATTAATTTACGTTTCACAAATCACCCGTGCATGAAGATTTTCTTAACATTAAACTTTTAAATGCCTGTGTCACACTGCTGAAGAGTTCTTTAGGGGAATTGCAAAAAATATATAACATGAATTTAAGAAAATGCTTTTAAAAAGAATTTAACAGGTTTTTTTTTTAATTTTAGTTTTACAGTGTTCTATATACGGTTAATGGGTTAAATATTTCAGGCTCTACAAATACTCAAGAGAACACATTAAATTACGATATATGTTTCCGAAAAAAAAAAAAAAAATCTAATTTTCTCTTTTCTCTGACCAGAAGTTTAAATTTTAGAATGTCTAAAACTTTAGAGGATTTTTCGAACTACTTATTAGTTATTAGCATCAGATATTATTAAATTTATACATTTATGCATAACTTGCAACTATCTTTATAAAATAGGAAAATAAATGTCAATTTATGAAACTAAACTCTTCGAATAATTTGTTGGATTCAATTAAAATATTCAGATAATTTACTTTGATTTTCAGGTAGAAATTAAACCTTCATAATGTGTGAAAGATTATTTTAGTACGTGTTTTGATACTATCTGTGCAGTTTCTAGGACAACTATAAAATGGAAGCACTATGTCACGTGCTCCGAATACACAGCCTAAAATAAGATCCTGCGTCCACAACTAAAACGAATAAGTAAATTTTGAGGTAAATATATGTAAATAGTTAACGCAATTTTCTTCCTTCAAATTTCCCTTCTTTTCTTTTTTTCCTTCCTGAGACAGTGAGCGCACGCATTTTAAATTAAAATTAGCGAATTTTAAAATCGTGAAAAAAAAAGAATAAAATATTAATTTTTTTTTTCAAAACAAGCGATAGTAAGTGCGATGCTTCTAGCGTTTTAAAATATTTTTCTAAAGACAAGTTTTAATTATTGCTGCTGATAAAGGAACTCTTATTATACCCTTCCTAGACATCTCCGAATGACACTGGCTGGAGTAATTTA